>CM040241.1:41627456-41972489 GCA_022545495.1 Chrysanthemum lavandulifolium | reverse complement strand
CTCTCATACACTCTCATTCTCTTCTAACATATAGATCACTTGATCTAGAGAGTTGTTCTTCTTTCTTTCTATTTGTGATCCTCATATAGGTCCTTCTCTAAGGCGAGATCACGAGCATTCTACAAGTCATCCAAGCAAGGGTCCTTGATTGATTTGTCACTCGCAAGATTTCGTAGCGAAGATCTTGTATTTGATATTTCACATATTTGTTGTGTAATAGTTGTGTTGGTTTGGTCCACCGTGCTACGGACTCGGTATCTAGCTTTGTACCGGAAAAAGTGTAAGCAACGTTGTGAAGGCTTCTCCGCCAAGTGAAGGATTTTGTTGACATAGTGCTTGAACTCTCGAGTAGATGACTCGGGAGTGGAGTAGGGCAAGGAAGGTGTCCTTGTAATGAACCACTATAAATCGGTTGTGTCATTTCTATCCCTTATCTTTATTTATTTGCTTGCATTATCATTAGATCTATCGTTCTCAACATCCATACGATTTCACATAATATCGGATCTAAAGTTTTGAAATCAATTTAAAATCGGCAAAACTATTCAACCCCTTCTAGTTTTCTACAATTTGGACAAAAGACATTGAGGACTACTTCAAAAGGCAATGGACGGTTAATAGACTAAAGAGAAGGAAAGTAATGAAGGTGATGGGAAGTGATGGAGGAGTGAATGAGATGGCTCAAACAATGGCAAGTGAAAATGTTGGATTGAGTGGTAATATTTGGAATTAAGGAGGCTTATGCAAGCATGATATTCTTAAATATTATCTTTATGGATTTTAAGCTTGCGACATGGAACATTAGGAGTATGAATAAAGGGAAAAAACAAAAAAATAATAAAATAAAAAAATAAAAATAAAAAAAGTGAAAAGGTTGATTATGGAGGAAAGAATACAGGTCTATGAAATTTTGGACCCACATCAAGCCACATAAACTTCCAAAAATCTGTGAGAGCACTTTTGGAAATTGGAATTGGCTATCCATTGTTAGTCATAGTCCTAATGGATGTAGAATCTTAGTAAGCAGGGATAGGAATAAGGTGGATGTGGTGATGATTCACTCCTCTAAACAATCAGTATTCTGTATGATTGGAATCTTGTCTAACAAAACTAAATTTTTTTGTAGTTTTATCTATGCTGCAAATACATGCAAAGAAAGGAAAGAATTATGAAAAGATCTTAACATAGATCAAAGAATGGCTAGTGGTCTTCCATGGCTGATTATTGGGGATTTCAATGTTACTTTAAAGATAATGGAGCACTCTGCTAGTGGTTATGTGATTACAAATGATATGTAAGACCTCATTGATTGTGTAAATAGCATTGAGGTGGAGGATATATGCAGTACTGGAGTGTTCTATACATGGATTAAGTCACCATCTAACCCCCAAACCAATATTCTCAAGAAGTTGGACAGAGCAATGATCAGTGATGAATTTATGAATCTATTTCCTATTGTAAGTGCAATTTTTATGCCATACATGGTCTCTGATCACAGTCATGTGGTAATAAAACTTCCATCAAGTGCTAGAAAAAAGAAGGAAACCATTTAGATTTGCAAACTTTAGAGTAGACAAAAAGGAAACCATTTAGATTTGCAAACTTTATAGCACACAAAAAGGAATTTCTATCTACTGTCGCAAGGGAATGGAATTGCTATATTTAGGGCTTTAAAATGTTCAAGCTGGTGAAGAGAATGAAGAATCTCAAAAGGAATATGAACAAACCGAATTGGAAGAATGGTGACATACATGAAAGAGTTAAGATTAGTAGAGATAAACTTAGGTCTGCTCAGAAATTAGTTGATGCTAAATTGAAGTTACAAGAAAGCAAGATTATAATGAAGTTGTGGATGATGAGGAAAAAATATTGTTTCAAAAAGCCAAAGTGGAGCGGATGTGCAAAGGAGACAAAAATAACAAGTATTTTCACAAAATCCTAAAAAGGAGAAATCAAACTAATAAGATAGTAAGTATTACGAATGATGAGGGTATGATATTGGAAGGTGATGCAATGGAGAATCACTTTGTAAATCACTTTAAAAACTTCCTTGGAAATTCTAATGGCAATACTGAATGGAATTTGGAAGGGGTGTTTGGTACAACTCTTAATACTGAAGAAGCAAATAAAATGGTGAAGGATGTTACTGAAGGAGAAATCAAGGATGCTATGTTTGATATTGGTGAAAACAAGGCTCCTGGGCCTGATGGCTACACTTCAACTTTCTTTAAAAAATCATGGCACATGGTGGGCACTAATGTATGTTGGCAGTTAAAGATTTTTTTTTAAACTGTAAAGCTTTTGGGGGAAATGAATGGTACACTGGTATCTTTGGTTCCTAAAATTCCTCACCCAAGCAAAGTGACTGAGTTTAGACCAGTTGTATAAATGCATTAGTAAAATTCTCACTGGTGGAAATAAGGATGGTTTAAAGAAATTGGTGGACTTAAATCAAAGTGCCTTTATTCAAGGGAGGCTGATTCAAGATAACATCCTCATCACTCAAGAGCTTCTCTAAGGCTATGATAGAAAGAGTGGCCCAAAAGATGTTGTTTAAAGATTGAAATTGCAAAAGCCTATAATCTTGTGGAATGGAACTTTCTTAGAGAGGTACTTACTCAATTTGGCTTTCACAGTAAAATGATTCAATGGATTATGGTATGTGTTACAACTGCTAAGTTTACTTTATGTGGTGAATGAAGAAAGAAAATGATATTTTAATAGTGGTAGAGGATTAAGACAGGGATACCCTATCTTACCTTACCTTTTCACCCTTGTAATGGAAGTCTTCACTCTCATGATGAAAAGGAATGCTCAGCAAGGAGGGTTTAAGTATCATAGGGGGTGTAAAGAATTAAAATTGACTCACCTATGTTTTGCTGATGACCTACTTTTGCTTTGTCTGTAACACTGGTCAAAAATACTTTAATGGAGTTTAGTCAGGCTTCTAGTCTTCTCCCAAACATGGGCAAAAGTACAGCTTTCTTTAGTAATATGGACAGTGCTGAGAGGAACATAATACTTGAAATTTTACCATTCAGTGTTCCTTATCACTAAAAAAAAGTGGATCCAAGGAATGAAAGCAACTCATTGATAAAGTCAAAAACAAGGTGAATGATTGGAAAAATAGATGCTTGTCTTATGCAGGGAGACTACAGTTAATTACTTCAGTTTTAGCCTCAATGCATATGTACTAGGCCATTATATTTCTACTTCCAAAGTCGGTAACATATGACATTGATAAAGTGCTAAAAGGATTTCTTTGATGTAAATGAGATTTGAAAAAGGGCAAGCTAAAGTGGCATGGAAATTTGTATGCACTCCAAAAGTCAAGCTGGTTTGGGCCGAGGAAAATGGATACATTGAATGAGGCATTATAGACTAAAAATCTATGGAATATTGTCTTTGGTAAAGAGTCCGTATGGGTAAAATGGGTTAATATATTTAAGCTTAAGGGTAGAAGTATATGAGATATCTAAAAGACAGCAATGACAGTTGGATGTGGAAGTCAATGTTGGACCTGAGGGATAAAGTGAAGAGTATTATTTGGAAAGTATTAGGGGATGGTAAAAGTACAAACATATGGCATGATCAATGGTGCAATATTGGATCTTTGAGAAACATAGTGAATAAAAGAGATTTGTATGATGCTAGGCTTTATGACAATATGACTTTAAGTGATATGGTGACTGATGATGAGTGGAATTGGCCAGAGGAATGGGTGGAAATGTTCCTTACAATTCATGGTATTCTTATCCCTAATTTAGATAGTAATGCCACCGACAAGACTAAATGGAAAGATCATAAGGGTAATTTTGTTGACTTCTCAACCAAACAAGCCTGGATGAAATTAAGTCAGCAAAATAATGAAGTTCTATGGCATAAAGTGGTATGGTTTTCATAAGGCAATCCAAGGTTTGAGTTTGTTCTATGGATGGCACTAAAAGGTAGACTGCAGATACAAGACATAATTATGGCTTGGAATAGTAATAAAAAATATGAAATGCTCCCTATTCAACAAGGTAAATGACTCTCATAGGCACTTGTTCTTTGAATGTGATTTCTCCAAATTTATATGGGATGAGATGAAAAAGAAAATCGAGGATAATAACATGCACGATATATGTGAAGATGTGATTGATTACTATGTAAACAATCCTTGTAACAACTCAATTGGAAATGTGATTAAAAGGATTATCCTTGCAACTACGATTTACTACATATGGAGGAAAGAAATTCAAGGTTATTCATAGGGAAATTCGGGATACTAAGACTGCTTTTGAAGATCATTGTGGATAACATTAGACCGCAACTTCTTGGTCTAAAAGTTAAAAAGTTAGTAAAAGTTGATAAAGTGGCAAATAATTGGTTCATTGACATGACAATGTGCATAAGTAATCAGCAGTAAAAATTGTCTGTTTGTGTATAAAGGGATGTTTGGCACAAGGCAACTATGTAGGAGCAGTTGGTCATTATCTTGTGGCTTGCTTATCATCTACCTTGACATTCTTTATGGACTTATTGTGGGGTTGTGAGCACTAAATTTGGTCTATAAGGGATGATGAAATGGATAGATCAGTGGTATAAAAAGTGATGATTGGATTCTATTTCACCAAAAGCTTTTTTTGGTGGAATTAAGGGTTCTTGTTACTTAGATAAAAGCAATATAAGCTATATGGCATACCGTACAACATTGTAATGCACAAAATGTGGTGTGTGCATCAAAATGAGTGGTGTATATATCAACCCCTTATTTTTTATGATAATCTTTAACGTTGATTTTCCTATGCATCTTAATCTTACCATTAAATATACTTTTTTTATACATGAAAATTATTTTCCTTTTTAAAATTGCTAGTTTTGCAACTATTTATTACTGTAATTTGTAATTGTGTATTGTAATTGCTGTCATATTAACCATTTTATCTCATTCAAAAAACATATATTAACCATTTTATAATCCGGGATTAGTTCTTGTACAATAGCTTGTTAAAGTAGAAAACTTTGGACGCATCGTGAGTATGACACTGAAAGTAAGGGTATGGTAGATTTCCATAGTTTAAACTTAAAATCTTTGAATTTTTGTTTAGTGTTATGTTGTTCTTACAAAGTCATCTATTTATCACCTCAACTTTTCTATGTTTTTTTTAATTATTGATTAGAATGTTATTTAACCGGATTGCATCAAAACATGATCGATATTCCACTTACGCATTGAAGAACAAATCTTGTCATCTTTAACAACATCATCATCTTGCATCCTAGATCAACATACAACAACACCATCCACATCGATAATCAACAACTTGCAACAAGTTTGACATCATCGTCATCGAAAATTATCAACGATCATTAACTAAAATACTAACCAAAACTCTATGCATCTTCACTCAGCTTGCCCATATTTTAGTATCATCGTTTCATATATCAAAAGAAATGGGGAAGAACAAATCTAAAAAAATAAAAAAAATGAAGGGAACATTTGTGAAGATTAAACAAATATATAGACTAAATTAAATGGGAAAATAAATCTTTTTTAGAATTAAATTGCCGCAATTGATGCATTTTGAATGCGTAATTCTTAACTTCTCCTACTTTTAACAAAGTGTTTTACTTGAACTCTTCTCTTTATCTTTATACACTTTTTTCATATATTAAAAAACAAAATAAATAGTTATTGTGAATAATACAAAAGTATGTTACATAAACCTTATCTTTTTAAAGGCAATTTATTTAAATCAACATAACAGTGACACCCAACCCAAACTTCAACTTCCATAAGTTGGACCAATGCACTCTGACTAAAAGACAATATTCAAATAAAAGGTTTTATTGACCAAGATTTGTACCAGGTTTTATTGAATAAATATAGATATTTAGAAAGAAAAAATAAAGTTTGAAAATGTCCAAAGAACAAGATAGAAATATATATAGATGTGTCATGACTAGTAAACTTATCCCACATCGCTTGAAGAGGAAAAATTTCAAGAGAAAAAACTCTATATAAGCAAAGCCCACACCTTATTTTGAAACTTAGTTAAGCTTTAGATTGATGTTATAAAACATTAATTGTGTGTTCATAAACAAGCTTTTTTGAGCTTATAAGTTACATAAACTTTAGTTTGAGCATTAGAAAATTTTTTATAATTGTAAACGAGCTTTCGAGCTCGAGCTTGAGTTAATAAACAAGCTTATTGTGGAAAACTAGAAAGGGGGGTTGAATAGTTTTGCCGATTTTAAGTTGATTTCAAAAAACTTTAGATCCGATATTATGTGAAGTCGTATGGATGTTGAGAACGTATAGATCTAATGATAATGCAAGCAAATAAATAAAGATAAGGGATAGAAATGACACAACCGATTTATAGTGGTTCGGCTACAAGGACACCTTCCTTGCCCTACTCCACTCCCCGAGTCACCTACTCGAGAGTTCAAGCACTATGTCAACAAACTCCTTCACTTGGCGGAGAAGCCTTCACAACGTTGCTTACACTTTTTCCGGTACAAAGCTAGATACCGAGTCCGTAACACGGTGGACCAAACCAACACAACTATTACACAACAAATATGTGAAATATCAAATACAAGATCTTCGCTACAGAAATCTTGCGGAGTGACAAATCAATAAAGGACCCCTTGCTTGGATGACTTGTAGAATGCTCGTGATCTCGCCTTAGAGAAGGACCGATATGAGGATCACAAATAGAAAGAAAGAAGAACAATTCTCTAGATCAAGTGATCTATATGTTAGAAGAGAATGAGAGTGTATGAGAGATTTAGTAAGAAGAGGGTGAGTTAGAATGAAGAAATGGCTCTCTATTTATAGGCAAATTTCTTCCTTTGTTCCCCGGATCCCACGGATCCCTTCCACATGGGATCCGTCTAGTGTAAACCTAGGGATCCGTGGAACGCCTCTTGCCCATGGGTTATGGGTCATGGGTTATGGGTTGGTCCATGGGTTTTCTTTAGATTCAATGTATCTAAGTATACATTGTATCTAGTCTTCTTGGGTATGGGTTAAGATCCATGGGTTATGGTTTTACCCATCCTAATAAACTATTACAACAAATGCTTAATTACTACATTTTGTATTTAAAAGACTATATGTAAATGCTTTACAAAATAACATGTATCCTTATAATTATACTTAAGACAACATTATATTTGTTATCAACAAAACACAAAGAGATCGTAAAATATTAATAAATGTTTTTACGGTTTATTTGTATTAACAATCTCCCTTTTGTTGATGACAAAACATAATGTTATGATGAGTAAAACTTAAGAATAGATGTAAGTTTTGAAAGCCCCTAAGTTTTACTTCTTCTCCCCTTTTGTCGAAACAAAAGTTAACCCTGGAGGAAAAAGTAGTCTACAAATTTCTTACTCCCCTTGACGGTAGCTCCCCTTGTTTGGGCGTCAAGTGAAGAAAAATAAAATCCTACAAAAGAAAGGTTAGTAACATGCTTAAATAATCTTGTGGTTGCGAGAATCAAGATTGGGAGCCAAGGTATGTAAACAAGGCCTTGTAATAAAGCGACAAATTGTAGTGGTAGTTATGCCACTTACAAGCATGTAAAAATAAGAACAAGACTTGTTCTTGAAAATTACTTCAAAAGAAAAATAATACTAAAAGTGAAAAATAGTAGTAGTGATTCCTTCCATGCTTGCATAAGGTTATGGATGGAGGTTTTGATGAGTAATGGTATTGATGCGATCAAGGATGAGGTTGAGTATGAAACGCATTTCTTCCCTAACTTCTATTGCAATTTCCCTAGTGGATTGGCAATGTTCACAATGTAAAGAATGTGGGTAATGAGTGCGGAGGTTTTCTGGGTTGTTTTGATTTGAGTTATGCGTAAGTTGTGGTAGAAAAATAGGAAAATATGAGTCAATATCCGGAATGTTTGTAAATGGTGGTGGAAAAGAACCTAGATGTTCTTGTAATGTGATGGGAGCTAATGGTGGTGATGTTTCAAGATCTTGAAAAACAGTATTTGGTGATGTGGGGGGTGTTGAAAAGACTATTTCTTTTTCTTTAGGTTGGGTAGATCTTGTTGGAGTGGTAAGGAGTTCCAAAAGAGTGATTTTAGGTGGTGATGAAGTTGGTGTACTTGTTGGTGATGAGGGAGGTGCTATAATGGAAGCATCTTGTGGTGAGTTATTTGTTACGGATGAATCATTTGAGGTTGGTTTTGCTAAACAACAAGATCGGATACTAATCTGTGCGGATATCCAAGAGTTGGATTGTGGTATTTTGGATGGTGGTAGTACAAAGGTTTGGGTATCATGAAGATGTTTGTTTGTACTAGGTGATTCATCTAAAGGGTTTTTGGATGACATGGTGTATTGTGTATGTGAGGATGAGATGGATTATGCAAGCATTTTGGGAGATCTATATATAGAGAAAAACAAAGCATTGTAATGAATGCTTGACCCAAAATGTGGATTAAAATCTAATGATTAGATATGAATTCAAGGCATGTGATCATGAGAACACAAGCATTAAAGAGCATACTCCCAAAAGTGAAACAAATGTGGAATTTTTCATCCAAAGTGAAAAAATAGAAGGTAAAATCAGCTTTTGTTGCACGGTTCCCACGGATCCTTCCCTTGAGGGATCCGTCCAGCATGAAGGCTGGGATCCGTGGGTCTGGTGATTCAGGCAGCACAAAATTTTCCTTTTGGAAACATTTTTGCCTATTGTGTGCCTATATGCAAACTATTTGGAGTTGCG
This sequence comes from Chrysanthemum lavandulifolium, assembly GCA_022545495.1. NCBI lineage: Eukaryota > Viridiplantae > Streptophyta > Magnoliopsida > Asterales > Asteraceae > Chrysanthemum > Chrysanthemum lavandulifolium. Next base: position 41,963,752 of record CM040241.1, on the reverse strand, counting down.
ATTATCTCGACCTCTAAAAGAAATAGAAAATAAACTAGAAATATAAAATATCCTATTGAGATAACCCGAAAACACATATTTAGTACATAAGTACGTAATTTTGTGTTGTCAATGCTCTAATTCATTGTTGCTTAAATAAATGTACCCAAAACACATATTAGTTATGTGTCCCTTTAGCATTCAAAAGACATGAGATGCAATGAAAACGGGTTTTACTTTGTATTAATAATGAAAAGCGATTTGTCCTAGACATGAGAAATTGCTTTTGTGAAATTGATACGGAAGGTATCATCCTTTTAGAAAACATTGTGAAAGTAAGTTTTCTTTGAAAATGTGTAAACAAAATAAGAAAGCTATAAGTGGAAAACTCATCTTGGGTTTTGAAAATTCCGTATTGTTTGTGAGTTGTGCGTGAAATAGAGATCCTAGACTCGAGAAAGAAGAAAGGCTAGTGTTTACATACCTTGTAGAGTCAAATAAGTTACTGACGTGTGTTCCATTAGACCAAGACCAAGGCGAAGTAGGTTGAATTGTTTCCGCTTCAACGGTTTGGTGAGGACGTCGGCTATGTTATCTTCGGATGCTACCTTCTCAATAGAAATGTTCCCTTTTGAACATTGTCTCTAAGAAGTGGTGACGAATCTCTATATGCTTTGTGCGAGAATGCAATACGGATTCTTGCTTAAGTCGATGGCACCTTTGTTGTCACATAGAATGGCTATGTCGCTTAGATGAATGTCGTAGTCTACTAACGCTTGTTTCATCCATAGTGCTTGTTGGCATGCTTTTTGCGTGAGACGTACTCGGCCGGTTGTTGATATTGCTAGTGCCGTTTGTTTCTTAGAAAACCACGATGTTAAACAACATCCCATGAAAGTACACACCCACATGTACTTTTTCTATCAACGTAATCACCGCATGGTCGAATCGCATATACAATTGTTTCTACTCCGTGCCTTAGGATACCATAATCCTAATTGTGTTGTACCCTTAATGTATCTAAATATTCTTTTTACGGCTTCTAGGTGTGATGTTTTGGGGTCTTCTTGAAACCTAGCACATAAGCAAACACTAAACATGATATCCGACCTACTTGCCGTGAGGTAGAGGAGGCTACCTATCATGCCACGATATTTAGTATTATCTATGGATTCGCCGTCTTCATCTTTTGTGAGTTTGGTGTCGGATGACATTGGTGTCCTAATTGGTTTCGACTCTTCTAGACCAAATTTCTTTAACATCTCCTTTATGTATTTAGATTGATTGAAGAAGATACCATCTTCTACTTGTTTAATTTGTAGACCAAGAAAGAAACTAAGTTATCCCATCATACTCATCTCAAACTCGTCATGCATGATTTTAGAGAAATCATCACACATGTCTTGACAAGTGGATCCGAATATAATATCATCTACGTATATTTGTACTATGATTATGTGTGACTCTCTTTTCTTAGTAAAAAGTGTGTTGTCAACTAACCCCATGGTATAGTTGTGTTTAATTAAAAAGGACTTGAGTCTATCATACCAAGCTTTTGGAGCTTGCTTAAGACCATAAAGGGCTTTCTTTAATTTGTAAACATGTTTGGGTTTTTCAAAATCGATGAAGCCCGGAGGTTGAGCTACATATACTTCTTCATTAATGAAACCATTTAGAAAAGCGCTTTTGACATCCATTTGATAAAGCTTTAGATCATTAGCACAAGCATACGCAAGAAGTATTCTTATAGACTCTAATCTAGCCACGGGGGCATAGGTCTCATCAAAGTCTATTCCTTCTTGTTGGTTATACCCTTGGGCAACGAGTCTAGCCTTGTTCCTAGACACTACTCCGTTTGCATCTAATTTGTTCTTATAAACCCATTTTGTTCCTATTATGGTTTGATTACTAGGTTGAGGGACAAGTGTCCAAACATCATTAGAAACAAATTGATTTAGTTCTTCTTGCATAGCCATTACCCAACTTTCATCTTTTATGGCTTCTTGTGTGTTCTTAGGTTCTATGGTTGAAACAAAACAAAACAAGCTACTTTGGTTTTGATCTTGAGACCTTAATGTTCGTTCATTTAGCTTTCCTATGACCTTATCTACGGGGTGATCTTTGGACTCTTTAATGTTTATGATTTCACCATTTAGAGGTTCTTCTTCTTCATTTATCTTTTTCTTAATTACAATAGCTTCACTTTCTATGATCTCGTCATCGACAAGAGGTGGAGAGGGTTTGGGTGGACTTTCATCAAATTTTATGTTTAATGACTCTTCTACCTTCATTGTTTCTTTGTTTAATATGACGTAAGCTTTGCTATTTGGCGAGTAACCTAGAAAGATACCTTCGGTTGATTTAGGATCAAATTTTGTAAGGTAATCTTTAGTGTTAAGAATGAAGCATTTGCTTTCAAAGACTCTAAAGTGATTTAACGTAGGCTTTTGCCTCGGAGTAACTCATATGGAGTTTTACCTAAGATTGGTCTAATTAAGACTCGATTGAGTATGTACGTTGAAGTATCAACGGCATTACACCAAAATTTTGAGGTATGGATTGTTCATTAAGCATGGTTCTACTCATTTCTTGAAGGGTTCTATTCTTTCTTTCTACTACCCCATTCGATTGTGGAGTGTGTGGAGCCGAGAAGTTGTGAGTAATACCATTAGCGTCACAAAAGGCTCCAAATTGCACTTCATTATCGAATTCCTACCATGATCCGTCCTAATAGACACTATAGGACTTCCTAGTTGTCTTTGGATCTTTTGCTTAATATTTCAAAGTAATTAAAGGTTTCGTTTTGTTCTTTAAAATTTTGTCCATGTATACCTAGAGTAGTCATCGACTATTACCAAAGTGTAGTAGTTGCCTCCATAACTTTGGATAGCGGATGGACCAAATAAATCCATATGTAGTAATTCTAGACACCTAGTTGTGGACACCATGTTTTTAGCTTTATGAATCGAATGAGCTTGTTTACCTACATTACAAGCATCACAAAAATGATGTTCATATTTTAACTTAGGTAGATCTCTTACTAGATCTTTGGATGATAGCGATTGAAGAAGTCGCATGTTGGCGTGACCCAATCTTGATGCCATAAGGTCAAGTATCATCCATAGAGGTAAGACATAGTTTGTCTTTAGGTTCATTACCGATTTTAATGACATAGACTCCATGTTTCCTAATTCCTCTTCCTATGGTTATGCCATTTTAAGTATCTTACTACGGTTTCGGTAAAAGTACATTGCACTTTTATCACATATTTGTCCTATACTTAAGAGGTTAATGTTTAGGTTTTCTACGTGACACACATCGTTAATGGTTAGAGATTTGTTAGAAACCGTACCTTTACCGATGATTCTACTTTTGCTATTTCCAAACACCACATTACCTCCATTTACGGATTCATATGTGGAGAATAGATCTCTATTGCCGGTCATGTGCCTCGTGCACCCGCTATCCTTGACCCATTCATCGGGGTCTAGGTCGACCTTTAAGCACACCTCGTCATTTGCCATGAGACAAATTTCTTCGTCCTCCTCGTCGCTCATTCCCAGGTGCCGCTCACGAACGCCTTTTGATCATCCCGTTTGGGACACTTACTAATAAAGTGGTTTGGGTCCCCACATTTAAAGCAAGTACGATCATCTTTTGGCTTTTCTTCCTCTTTGCTTTTCCGAAAGCCTTTCTTATCGTCATACGGTTGTTTGACGTATCTTCCCTTTCTTCTAAAGAACTTTTTAAAGTCCCTTACCGCCATAGCGTACTCCTCGTCGTCACTACCCGAGGAAGAGTTCTCTTCATTGCTTGAAGCCTTTTTGGCTTTAAAGGCAAGAGATTTGTGTTTCTCTTTTACCTTTGAGGCTTCGGAATCTTTAGCAAGAACAAGCTCGTAGACTTTTAGATTGCCTATGAGTTCATCGAGGGTGAGAGTTGTCAAATCTTTTGACTCTTCGATCGTCGTCACCTTAGATCTCCACTTGATGGAAGTGCCTTAGATATCTCCTAACATGGTTACGGCTATAGAAAGATTCATCAAGTGCTTGTAGAGATGTAATAATAGTATTAAAGTTAGCAAATGAATGATCTATAGTTTCCTCATCCGATATTGAAAATTGTTCATATTGTTGAACAAATAAATCAATTTTATTATTTTTAACTTGTTCGTTGCCTTGATGAGTTACAACTAAAGAATTCCAAATTTCTTTAGAGGTTTTGAGTAAAGAAATTCTTTCAAATTCCTTTTCGGTAAAGCATTATATAAAACCATTTTGCTTCACTATTTTTAGAAAGCTTTTCTTCATTTCATCATTTAGTTTATCATGAGGTATGTTGACTAAATTTCCTTATCATCATTTGAGGTAGCCTCAAAATCACCTTCAACAATAATGTACCAAAGATCAATATCTTTAGACTTCACATATGTTTGAATCTATTTTCCAATATATAAAACCATTAGTTTCAAGTAGTGGTGGTCGTTGCATAGATTGCCCTTCCTTATAATTTTCAGAACCCATAGTGATCGAAAAGTTTTTAAAATACAATTTTACTTTAAAACTTTTATAAACTTAGCTCTTGATGCCAATTGTGGAAAACTAGAAGGGGGTTGAATAGTTTTGCCGATTTTAAGTTGATTTCAAAAACTTTAGATCCGATATTATGTGAAATCGTATGGATGTTGAGAACGTATAGATCTAATGATAGTGCAAGCAAATAAATAAAGATAAGGGATAGAAATGACACAACCGATTTATAGTGGTTCGGATACAAGGACACCTTCCTTGCCCTACTCCACTCCCCGAGTCACCTACTCGAGAGTTCAAGCACTATGTCAACAAACTCCTTCACTTGGCGGAGAAGCCTTCACAACGTTGCTTACACTTTATCCGGTACAAAGCTAGATACCGAGTCCGTAGCACGGTGGACCAAACCAACACAACTATTACACAACAAATATGTGAAATATCAAATACAAGATCTTCGCTACAGAAATCTTGCGGAGTGACAAATCAATCAAGGACCCCTTGCTTGGATGACTTGTAGAATGCTCGTGATCTCGCCTTAGAGAAGGACCTATATGAGGATCACAAATAGAAAGAAAGAAGAACAACTCTCTAGATCAAGTGATCTATATGTTAGAAGAGCATGAGAGTGTATGAGAGATTTAGTAAGAAGAGGGGTGAGTTAGAATGAAGAAATTGCTCTCTATTTATAGGCAAATTTCCTCGCTGTTCCCCGGATCTCACGGATCCCTTCCACTGGGATCCGTCTCTGTAAACCTAGGGATCCGTGGAGCGCTCCTCTTGCCCATGGGTTTTTGGTTATGGGTCATGGGTTATGGGTTGGTCCATGGGTTTTCTTTAGATTCAATGTATCTAAGTATACATTGTATCTAGTCTTTGGTTGGGTTAAGTATGGGTTATGATCCATGGGTTATGGTTTTACCCATCCTAATAAACTATTACAACAAATGCTTAATTACTACATTTTTGTATTTAAAAGACTATATGTAAATGCTTTACAAAAATAACATGTATCCTTATAATTATACTTAAGACAACATTATATTTGTTATCAACAAAACACAAAGAGATCGCAAAATATTAATAAACGTTTTTACGGTTTATTTGTATTAACACTTATCAATTTCGATTTTTTATACATATATATTAAGCTTGAAAGTTAGTTTATTGTAAGAGTAAAAAAAAAGTTATAAATCTTAAATGAGCTTCGAGCTCAAGCTCTAAAAACAAAAAAAAAAATATTCGAGTTCGAGCTCGAGCCAGTTTACAAAAGTTTATTCGAGCTCACGCCGAGAAGTTAATAAACGAGCCTAGCTTGTTTAAGCCAAAACTCGACTCGGCTCGGATCGTTAACACCTTTGGTTGTGCCTTAGGTATGTCCGCCTCTGGTCACATGCATCATTTGCTTTACGTCAATATAAACAGTTATATGAATTATATGTAAAAAAAAATTAAAAATAAGAATATGGATAATTTTTTGTGCTGACACATGCATAAACTTGATTGGGTTCATTAATAATATGCTCGTGATTTTCTCATCTTTAATTTTGGTTTGGAATCTCTCGTATATTTTTGCAGTTCCAAATAACAAATTTTAAGTTATTAGTGCATGTAAACTCGTTTTTTGGTTCGTAAATATTTCGTTATCTAAGTGACTAGTTTCGAACATTAATCAAAACAAAAAGTTTATTTTGTTCTTTTTGTATATCTTACCGATTCTTTTCTTTTTTAAAAGGAAAAGTAAAATAAAGCAAAAGTAAAAGTCTTAGACAACATGTTTTGTTGAAAATGTATGAAAAATATTTGGATTCAACCCACATTTATGGGATAAGCAAATCCATTCTCCGATGGCAGGATTGTCTGACACACCACTATTTTTTTATTTTATATTTTTATTTTATTCTCTCACATATGTCTAAACATTTTATTTTATTTATATATAATAATAATTTATTTATTTTATACTATTTTTTCTCTGTTCTACATCAAATTCAAATCCAACTCCAAATCCTAATCCTGAATGTTAATATATGTGGAATAAATGACAAAAGAGAAAGAATACATATTCTTACCTTGAGACACAACTATGAATTTTTAGCTTTATGATAGCTTAATTAACATAGTCGACGAACATATATGATAATTTGAAATGAGTAAAATGACTAACGGGTCCACATAAGATTAAAGTTGATGAAAAAAAATGACTGAACATGTCGAATAAAGGAGAAAAAGAAAATAAATATATAAAGTCTTACCTTGCAGAGATAACTAGGATTTTATAGCTTTATGTTAGGACAATATATAATCAAAATATTATAATTAATTTTGAGATGAAATATTTGTCATTTTTATTTATGAGTATGTCAATCGTTTAAGCATTTAAAGTTGCTAAAATGACTAACAATGTGAAAAAGAGAATAAGATAACATAAAACAAACACATTAACATCAACTATATTTCTCAGTCTAGTAACTATAAGTTAAAGCTAATAAAATGTAAATGGTAATACATGTAGAGTAAGAAGAAAAAAGAAAACATATATATTTTTACCTTGAAAAAATAGTTGAGTATTTGTAGCTTTATTATAAAGCCTACATTGTCAAATTAAATTTGACATATTGTTTATGAAGAGTCGGCTAGAAGAAGAATAATTGAAATGGATACAGTGTATACGATCTACAAAAAAATTCTTGAAAATGACTTTTAAAGGTGTTAGAACTCTCAAAAAGATGTGAGTGTAGCATATTATCTATAAATGGGTTATTTTGAAATTATAGTTTTAGAAGTATTTGATTCGCATCTCGGTTCTTATGCCCATGTACCAGGTAGCATCACAAATTTTCATTGACATGTAGTCATATACTAGTATTAGACGAATATTCGCGTAAACTTGTGGTTCTGATGTGCCCCTTTAAAGGTTCAATTTTTAGTTATTTCAAACAAACAAAAAAATATTTATGAGTTATAAATGTAAAATAATTAAAGTTTGAGAATTAAAAATATATATAAAGTATTAATTTAACGGTGGGTGTATTTTCATTTTTAATCAAAGGTATATTAAAAGAATGTGATCAAATAAACAGGATACAAAAAATTAAAACCTTAAAAAGCGATCTTAGTTGTGCATTAACCTCATCAGATATATCAACATATGTCAGATGAATTACACCACCTACTATCCCATCAATAAAATATTACCCAACTTCACTTTCACTCTCATTTTCGCATACATAATACCATCATCTATACACCTAAAATCTCACACATAACCTAGCCTTAACCCTAACTTCACTAATCCCAATACAACTGTTCCTTCGCCTCTTCACCTCCGCCTTTTTCACCAAACACAAAATCCCCCCCCCCTCTGTGCCTCTCACGTGATGCCACCACCTCGTCTCGCTTACCTAATCGCTCTTAATCGACCGACACGACATCTGATATCTTTTCTCCGGCCTTCCGCCCTCACAACAACAACATAATCCTCAAACGTCTTCACATTTGTCTTCTGCTGATGCTGAGATTAATTAGTGAGGTCAATAAAGAACACTTTTTTTTTCTAAAGAAAAAATGTGTAAATCTTAGCCACCATTTTCCATTAAAAAAGCAACATATCTTGCAAACGGTAAATCTTGAAGTTACGAAAAATACGCCATCGTGAGGAGAATTAAGTTATCTTTCTATAGATATGCATTTCTAAATACTTTCGACGAACCATTTTTTTCTCTAAATTTCAGCCTAGAAAAATCACGCGTGATTTATAAAATCACTTATGATTTCTTTTTTTATTAATTTAAAATCATTTGTGATTTTTATTTTTCTATTTGTAAAATCACTTTTGATTTGTTATTTTTCACATGTCGCATGTGATTTTTCGAATCACATGTGATTTTTATGGGCGAAAATTTTGAACAAAAAATTGTCGAAAGTATATAGAAGTGCATATCTATAGAAAGATAATTTAATTCTCGTTGCGATTGTATAATTAACTTCACATAACGATTAATGTTTTGCGAGATATTTATTTAATAAAAAAAGATAAAAGTGGTTTTTTTTTTTTCTTTTTTTTTTTTAATGAAAAAATGAATAGATGAGATTACATGGTTTGCTCTTTAGATAAAAACTGTTCCATAAAGAACTTTTGTCATCTGGATTTATCTTCTGAAAATGAAGAGCACGGTAGTTACAATTCAGTTTTTAAAAGGTTTTTCAACTAATTAATTATTTAGTTATATTATTTCAATCGATATACATAATGGTAGAAGGTTAGAAATGTAAAAAAGGAGAAAAAGAGAAAGGAAATACCGGGTCTCATTGTTTTAAATTCCAGTACGCTTGGGAAATGTAGCAAAGCTGTCACAAGCAAACATGGTTCTTTTTGTATGTTGACTATATGTTTAACCGTGTCTGTTTTCTAGATTCTTAGGATTTTTTTGTATATTAGTTGTAACAGGTGCGTGATTTTTAGTTTGTTAGGACGCATATTGCGTTTATCTCGTTAGTTGATAAATATTAATACGTTAGTTGAAATATATAGACCAGTTGATAAATATTACAGTTGTTGGGATTATGTATAATTATTATTAAAGTGTTGGTCATAAGTTAATGTAATTGCCGAGATTGCATGGTTTGTTCTTTAGATAAGAACTATTTTTGTAATCTGGATTTATCTTCTGAAAAGGTATAGCATGATAGTTACAGTTCAGTTTTTAAAAGGTCTTTTAACTAGTTAATTATTTAGTTGTATTATTTCAGTCGATATACATCATTGTAGAAAGTTAGAAATGTAAAAAGAAAAAAAGGAGAAAAAAAGAAAGGAAGTACCGGGTCCTATTGATTTAAGATTCCATTGTGCTTGAGAAATGTCCCATTGATTGTGCATTATGGATCGAAGTATACAAATATATGGTTTACCTGCAGGATATGCCGTGAGCCTTTCGGTCTTAAATATCTTTGGATTTTTATAAGTGTGAAAGTTGTAGGTACTTTGTGCATCTACATTGTGCAACATCAAGATCTGAAGGTAATTAAAATACATATTAATCTCCTTTATAGCAATAGGAAAGAGTGCATAATCAACTCATCATTTCACATATATACTATCTGTTTAACTTTTTACTCTAATCTTTAACGTTGATTTTGCTATGCGTTTTAATCTTACAATCAAACATAATCTTTCTTCATTGACCCGTTTTCTAAAAAAACAAAAGAATTGACATATTCATTATACATAGAAAATTATTTTCCTTTTTAAAATTGCTAGTTTTGAAACTATTTATTACTCATGTATTGTAATTGCAGCCATATTAACCATTTTACATATTAACCATTTTATCTTTATACACCTTTTTCATATTGAGAAACAACATAAGTAGTTATTGTAAAAAATACAAAAGGTATGTTATATAGATTATGTAAACTGTGATGAATACAAAAGTATCTTATATAGATTTTGTGAACTCAACACGATTAGCATATATCCCTTTTTAGGGAGATGTTTCACTTTAACTTTTTCTTTTTTAAAGAGCAATCTATTTTATTCGCATTAACATTTTCTTTTTGAAAGACAATTTATTTTAAAGAAATGACATATTCATTGTACATGAAATTTTTTTTTCTTTGTAAGATTGCTAGTTTTGCAACTACTTATTACTGGAATGTGTGTAATTTGGTATTGTAACAGCTACCATATTAACCATTTTATCTTTATACACTTTTTTCATATGAGAAACAACATAAATCTCTACTACTTATAATGCACAAATGAATCTCTCTCTTATTAAATTTTCAGACTTTCAGACTTGCAACTAATTAAGCATGATGTACAACACTTGAAAGCACATAATTTTCAGACTTACAAGTAAATAAGCATAATGTACAACACTTTAATGCACATATTAAAAAAACACCACATTAATACTATTAAAGTGGTCAATTAATACACTATTTAATTCACCCCTACACCAAAATAAACAACAATTTAATCACAATGTACAATTTAATCAAGCTACTAAGCCAAACAAACACTAAAAAATTATTAGGAGAATTGTTGCAGAGGCTACACAAATTTTTCCAGCGACCACATTTTTTTCCGGCAGCGACACAAATTTTACGGTGCGGGCCGAACGGGCTCGAGACCGAACGGGCATGGGCCAAATAGGCACGTGCCAACGGGCTCGAGCCCGAACGGGCACGGGCTAAACAAATTTCTTGATATCCGTAAATTTATTGTCAAAAAGAACATAATAAACTAAAATACATGATTCACCGTAAAATTTATTTCAGGGTACCCGCCGCCGCAACGCGCGGGTACCATGCTAGTAGTTATTACGAAGAATACAAAAGTATGTTATATAGATTCTGAGAAGAATACAAAAGCATGTTCTACTTTTTCTTTTTTAAAGGGCAATTTAATTTAAAGCATTATAACAGTTACACGCAAAGCATCATATAACCAATATATAATCTAACCTATATTTTACTCATTTCAACCCATCTACTTCGTCTTCCATCACTTTCATATTACTTTGTTTCTCGCCATCTTTATTTGTCTTCAATTGTCGTTGTTTTCAATCCACCTCAAGTGATACATGGAGTCCCATCTCAAACTTCAAAATCCTGAAAACATTATTACACTCAACCAACATGAGCATCCGCTTCAGCTCGTGGATTTGCAGCCTTGTTATCCAGACTATCGAGAATATAGTGATGACGAGGAGGAGGATCAGGTTATAAAATGGGGTTTTAATAGTCCATGTAATCAGTGTGGCAAAGTTATTAACGTGTATCATAGGTATTACTATAAGTGTATCGATTCCTGTGATTACGTGCTTCACAAATCCTGTGCACGCGCACCTCCCACAACGCTAATAGTAAAATCCCATAGTCCAACTCATAAGTTAACCCTTAGTCAGCGAGATAATGAACGTCGTGTTTGTTTTGCTTGTAAGACAGATATACATGATGAATGGTATTATGATTGTTTAATCTGTCCATGGTTATATGAGAGTAGCATACATGTAAAATGTGCCATGATTGGAAGAATAATTAATCATACCATCTATCATCCTAGTCACATACACCCACTACAGTCTGTTACCTCTAAACCAATTTTGTGTGAATGTGATGCTTGTGGGAAAGAACATAGGGGTATCTTCTATCATTGTCCCACATGTTTTGACTACACCATCCATACTGATTGTGCATTCCTCCCTAGAAAGTTACAAACCCAACATACTCACCCACTCATCCTTTCTTATTCCTCCCTATATATGGATCGAAGTATAAGTACATACTACGGTTTTACCTGCACAATATGCCGTGAGCCTTTCGGTCTTAGATATCTTTGGATTTATAAGTGTGAAAGTTGTAGGTACTTTGTGCATCTACATTGTGCAACATCAAGATCTGAAGGTAATTAAAATACATATTAATCTCATTTATTGCAATGACCACTTAGGATTCTCATTACGAGGCGTTTATTTTCAAAAAAATTTACTCAATTAACCCATTTTCAATTTATTTGCAGGTATAGGCAAAACCATCAAAAATTTTGAAGATGCGGATCATCCTAATCTTCTCAATCTCCCATTCCCTGATCAAACTTACAGCATACTACAACACTGCTTTTCCAAAGAATCGGGATCAACAACGGTTGAAACAAGTGAAAGGAACCTGAAGCACATCGATCATCAGCATGTTCTAAGTCTTGTAGGCACACAATCCAATGACAGTAAAGGTGCAAGCTCTTCAAGTGTTAGTTCAGTATCTTGTCACAACCCAATGAAAAGGATTGAGCTTTTATGCAACGGGTGTGTGAGACCAATCATGGATGTGCCCTTTTACAAATGCTCCAACGAAGACCAATGTTGCGACTTTGTACTTCACGAGTGGTGCACTCGTTTACCTGCTGAATTGCCAAACTACCCAGGTCACACACACACTCTCAGTTTCCTTCCAAAAGTTTCAGAGAATATATTCGGTATTTTCCAATGTAAAATTTGCAAATTACCTTGCAACGGGTTCGCTTACGGGTGCATCGAATGTCAATACTACATTGATGTTAACTGTGGATTCATCCCTGATGAAATCACACATGAAGCTCACCCGGATCACATTCTTTCACGATGTGATCAGAGGAGCATGAGAAAGCCATGCGTTGCAGAAGGCGAGGATTATTGGGAACGTAACAATTGTTTTAGTTGTGAATCTTGTGATTTTTACCTACATTCAGATTGTGCTTTATTCTTGCCTCGTATTATAAATCACAAGTTGGACAAGCACCCCATGAAGTTGACTTACGGTCCGGTAGAGAACCATAAAAGTGAATACTTTTGTGAAGTCTGTGAGGAAAAGCTCGATCCAACCAAATGGTTCTATCATTGCCATGTGTGTGCCTACTCTTTACATACTCGATGTGCTCCGGTAATACTTAACTTCGAAGCAGCCACTCCCAGGATCATCAGAAGCCTTTATTGGTATTTGAATATTAAGTTTGGGGGAATTTATAATATCAAAGGTCATGAGCACTCTGTATCACTTGCTCCTGGGTCTGGTGCAGATGGTAAATGCCCAATCTGTGATGATGACATTGATAGTTGGGACTTGATCCTGAAGTGTTTGAATTGCAAGTTCATGATTCATTACAAATGTTGTGGAGATTAGTAATGTGTTTGTGAAGAAATGTCTTGAATTTTACTGTTCTTTTATAACATTTGCTTCCTCGATGGACTTTCTTGTTGGAGCGTGTTTATTAATTTCTAGTTATTTTCTTTTAGGAGAGATTTGAATTTGAATATGGATTAAATGAAAATAATCCTTTAGCGATCAAATTATGAAAATTGCTTCCTGGTATTTAATCAAGTATCAACTGCTTTTTGCTTATTGGATAAGCAACAATTTTTTTTTTTTTTTTTTTTTTTCCCCGGAACTGTGGATATGCAATCCAAAATAAGAAACGAGAACTGAACCAGTGAACCGCAAGTCTAAATTTCGATTCTGTTTGGATCGCTTCTCAATTATGGTTGATGACTTGACTGTACTCAATTACCTTTATGGCTGCTAATAAGCTCGACGTGGTCAAGGTCAAGCCAACTCAGGTTAAGATGCATGTGAATCACATAGATTTTTCATGTGTATTAAAAATTATGTCAAACGTACCAATTTATCCCAAGTGAAACTTATCTAAATTTATTGAATAAAATGCATCTTATATTTTATATTATAGAGACATGAGTAGGATCCGTTATTGGTCATGGTGTTATATATAAGAATAGTTTAGACGTCTAGAGACAAGCTAGCTCAGACAACTTCTTATAATTAACATCACATGTATCACATCAACTTTAATCCTATAAGTTGTTAAAATGTAAGGACTAGCATATCAATTGATTTTGCGAGCAGAAAAGACATTATAGACCGAAATAGCTAGTGATCAATACAGAGTGCTCTTATACTCTTATACTAGGTTGCACGGACACTGCCACGGTGTTCGACATGGACACGGCGATACGGCAAAATCTAAAAATATAGGACACGGACATGGCATGGACACGAATATATATATATATATATATATATATATATATATATATATATATATATATATATATATATATATATATATATATATATGTATAAAAACATGTACAAAGCCTTAAAATCAAATGAAATATCATAATAATAAAAAAACACAACTAATCTTTTTCTCTTCTCCCTCTCTCTCAACATCTATGTGCTTCCGCCATCCACCGCACCACCTTGTAAACACTTTCTTTCTCCTATTTTTAATTTGAAAAAAAAAAAAAAAATCTTCTACTTCTTTATAAATTTTGAAAACCTTCTTTTTTCATTTTTTTTTTTCAAAAAAAAAAAGAAATCCAAATCCGTGTCCGTCCGTGTCCAAGCCGTGTCCAAATTCGTGTCCGGCTCATACATCACGTGGGACACGGCACGTGCGTGTCGGACACGTGTCCGACACTGCCACTCCTTACTTTCAGGCGTGTCCGTGCTTCCTAGCTCTTATAGTAAGCTTTTGAAATTCTTAGTCATACTAGCTAAATCATAAAACGACTCGTGAGATGATCACACTACAAAAAATTGGTTTAATCTACACACTTTTTTTCTTCACATTTCTAAAAATGTGTAAAATTTTATTTATTTACTAACACTTAGTAATGTGTAAAAATTGGTTACATTAATAAATGTGGAAAAAAATTGTAAAACAATAAATTTTCCACCCTTTTAGTTGTATCAAAAAAAAAAAGTTCACGCTTTTAAGTGTGAAGAAATCTAAGAAATATCCACACTTATAGGTTTGACAACATATAACGGGACATTGACCAGAGAATAACGGGTCAATGGACCTCATTGATACTAAAAACTTGAAAAGGGGACTTCAGACGACCCAAAGGCCCAAGTTTGTCCCACCGTAATGTTTTTTGCCGAGTTTAAAATCAACGGTGTAGTTTACTCTATATTAAATTAAAAAGAATATTTGGAAGATTTAACAGCTATTCATGACTTGTATCCATGGGCGGAGATAGGGAGGGGTCCCGGGGGTCACGTGCCCTCCTAGTAAAAAAAATTGTAGTGTAATTTTTCTAAAATACTTGGATTTTTTTTATAATTTTTTCCCCTTAATAACCATTTTGTAATGTAACTTTTTAAAATTATCAAAATGTGCCCCCTCCTAACAAAAATTCTGACTCCACCCCTACTTGTATCCAAAATTATAGCATTTCCTTTTCAATAGAAACATCAATGAAAATCAATTCTACTTATTTGTGTTTCTAACTAATTATCTTTGCCAGAATTCTTCCTTTCTATAACTTACATAGTTTGTTAGAGCATCCACAATGTCTTTACGACTTGATGCATTTAATACATCTAATGCACTAGACATTTAATTATCAAATCTTAGAGGAAATACTTGACCTTTCCCAAGTTTTTTCCAAAAGCTTTGATTGCAATACAAAAAACCTTCTTAAAAAACTTTTTAGAATAGTGAGATACTGTAAATCATTTGAGCCCTTGTAGATGTTCTTAGAAGGAAGTACATAACCATAATACGTTGATGTCTCTATCTCCTTTTAATAAACAAATAACCATGCAATTGTTATAAGGGAGATGATATACACACCACAAAAAGTTGTGTGTATACCACTAAATCATGTTAATAATGCATAAAGTACAACTTTGCACAACATATTTAATGGTGTGCACATCGCTTTTAGTAGTGTGCATTAGAGGTGGACATTGACCGGGTTTGACCAAAACCGGTTCGGGTTTGAAAACCATACCGGTTTTTGGTCAATAAAAAAAACCGGTTTTGGTTTAAACCGAACGAGATTCTATAAGTTTTCGGGGTCAAAAAACGGGAACCTATAGAACCGCTTTCAGGGAAAAAACCGGTTTCCAAAAAAAATGCAAAAAATGGACAGTAGGCGGGTTTTTGTATCGATTTCGGTTTTTTTCGTTCACGTTATCTACAAAATATACTCAATAAACTTCAACTTTTATTCAATAAACTCATAAACATCACACATAAAATACTTGAATCACAAATTTAATACATTTTAACAATTTATTCATCATCTTCTTCAACTTCAGAGGTCCTAATCGCGCTTGTAGCTTCATCAAAAGCGATTTCTTCATCGGAAAGATGGATTACATAACCCTCTTCCACCTCGATCTCTTGTAATTGTTCTTAGTATTCCATCGGTTCTTCAAGACTTGCAGCGTGTTGTATACGCTCGGCCGCATCTAAGTAATCCTTCAAGAGTTAAAGCAAATACACATCTCCAAAGATGCCGATGTGAGTCTTGTTCTTCGTACCGATAATGCCCTTCTACTAGTAGAAAAAGCGGATTCCGAAGCAACGGTAGAAGCTTGTACGCATAGTAAATCCCGGGCCATTGCAGCTAGAATGAGAAATTGAGATTCCTTTGTTTCCACCATGCCAATACATCAAAATTCTTGAACCCTTCGGGTGTGATAGTGTTTAACCCATCGATTCCAACATATCTCCCATATTCGTTGCTCGATGAATGCTCACTCCTAGCCCGTTTACCGCTTTCTTGTCTTAAATTTGAAAACAAGTCCAAATCCAGATCCATGGAATTCGAACGTGTTGAAAACATTGAAGCCAAAATCGTTCCCACAGTACCATATTTTTCAAGATTTAATACAATCACGTTTAAGAGTTTGATGACTTACATGATTATATCGAGGTTGAAGGCGCTTTTGAATCACCCTGGTTAACCGAGGGTTGTCGAAGTGGTTGAACGGCAAACCCTCTTAAATCATAAAGTGTGCAAAATCTTGATGAAGCCCCATCTCTTAATATGCAAAAAAAACTCCCATCTCGTCCCATATTTATTTCCGATTCCAGAATGTTTTTTAGTGCTTTACAATATTCTTCTGTGTGCTTCTTCAACGTCGAGTTCGCTTCGAATTTCAAAAAACTATTGCAATGTTTACGAGCCTTTGTTGAATCATCTATGAACTTCACCAAGTCGTAATGACACCAAATGTCCGGGTTTCGGGGTGTTGATATAACCACAACAATCGTCGGTGCATTTGAATAACCAACACCGACGGAAGTTAAAGTATGAAAAGATCGAGTTGCCATTCGTGAGCGTTTTTGTAAGCATTTTTTGAGTGTTTTGTGAGTAGTTTAGTGTTGTAACTAAACCAAACTCAACGTTGGTATTTATAGGGAGGTTAGGAGGCTAAATGGAGAATCTACCCGTTGAAAAACGGTAAAAAAATGGGGCTAATAGCTCTTTTTTTGTTCACTGTGATGGAAAACGCAACAGACATAAAAAACCGGTTTGCAGCCGGTTTTTCCAAACCGGTAGCTAACGATAATCTCACGAATTAGTTTCAAAACCGGGGTCTTTTGCCAAACCAAACCGGTCAAAAACCGGTTTTGACCGGTTTCGGTTTTTCAGTTTCGGTTCCGATTTCCCTTTTTTGCCCACCTCTCTAGTGTGCATATTACCTCCTCCTTAAAAAGTTACAACAATCTCCACACTATATAATAGAGGAGAGCATGACAACTCACCATTGCCACGTCATTGATGACTCATTGATGACATGGCGTTCGATCTCCAGTTACATAAAAAAAAGGCTGTTTACGAGGTTCGAACATGGGTCACTTAGAAAACATTCCCCGCATATTACCACTGAGCCAAATGGCTTTTTATCATATATTCTTAAAAACATATCGATAAGCATGAAACACACATTAATACAAAATAGGTTGTTGATATCTCTAAAAATCGGGATTCTCTTGCTAAAATCGAGATTCAAACTCGGAAAACATTCCCCATGGGTCCCTCGAAAACATTCCCAAATGGCTTTTTATCATAAGCGTGAGGAGCACATGCATGTATTGCTAAAATCGAGGATTCAACTGTATCTATTCTCACATAACGATGGCTCTTTATCATCTTTTATTGAAGATCGTGAGGAGCACAGGCTTTTTAGCATCTTTTATTGAAGAACGCAAAAAGGGGGGATTTCATTATAGTGTGGAGAAGTATATCAAATCAACCTAACAATCAATACTGATTACAGCTATGATGAAGAACACAAAAGGGGGGATTTCACTGTTTTTTGATTTGTATAAACTTATTCGAGGTTTGAAGGAGCTTTTATAACATTCGATTTGTATAACAACCGTACGTTTGAAGGAAAGTTCATTTTAGCATTTTTATGATTATTTCTGAATTTATACCATTCGATTTCTCAATGTGTTAGTGTTTTTATGTTTACTTTAGGTCGTTTAATCATGAATCCCATGTCTGAGCTTCTACACAATCGATTTTTCAGGTTTGTTTGTAAATTTTATAGCTTTTTTTGTTTGAATTTTTTCTCTTATACTAATTCATTATGCAAGTGTATTTTTTAATTTATATATGATTAATTCATATGTTAATCAGATAGTAAATTACAAAGTCCTAAATTTCGTTTAGGGTTCCAATTTATATATAAACCAAAAATTAAGCTTAAAGAGACACCGGTTATAGGTAGATAATAAGTTACTTTATGGATGCAGCTATTGGAGCATACATAATACTTTGGCCAATTTGGAAAAGCAACATCGCTATGTAGCGTACGTTCAAAGCTACAAGTAAGCTCTCCTCGGAAAAAACATAAATATGCATTTATAAACTTGTGATAGTATATGAAAAACTGCTAATTTGTGAACTGAATATGTATGTAGTATCATGTATTAAATGAATCAGATTGGCTCAAAAACAAAGACGCATTGAGTTTTTTTTCATAATAAATATTGTATATTAAAACTATTATGGTTTTAGCTACTTACAACTATTTGCATGTTTGGTAAGTTAAATATGCAACTTCCATGCTCTTAGGTGAGTGTGTTTAGAAACAGAACAACAAGGTAACATATGACATAAGACATCTGTTAAATCTATAATTATGTTAGTGTGAGACTTATCCTTTGACTTGAATATAATGTACTTTTTTCTGGCTTTAGTTTTAGGTCCAGTGGGATGATCCCACATATATAGTCAGACCAAAAAGGGTTTCTCTATGGGAGATTGAGGCATATATCAGTCCTGTTCCAACAAGCTTGGTTCAACCGATGACAGAAAAGAATAAAAGGCCTCGATCTCCCGCAAATAATCCTATCCTTGGTGAGTTTTCTTACCTTTATTTATAGTTTTTCATATTAGAGGTGGTAAGATGGACGGGCCAATTTTTTTTCATTCATCCGGGAAGCTACTTGCAGGCAATATGACGAAAATACATGCAGCTGTGATTGTTGCTCCAAAAAGGATATTGGGTAGACCAGCTAAGCTAAAACCCAAAATTATCGAGAATGCACTCACAGGTATGCTTAAAACTTCCTAAACTCTTGAATGCGAATACAAATTTGATATTTTCTAAAAGCATTCGAAAAGTGAAAGGGTATCTTACTTTTGTACCGCCCATGAAATGACAGTATGTTTTCCGACTCTTGATTATAAGACTTTTTTGGTTCCAATATTGCAGCCCCCATGTAAGCGGCGGTAAGACACAAATGACGACAAGAAATCAAGTAACAATGTGAGCTATGTCAGTGTGGTTCAATGATTCAGTGTCCGGGTCACAACATATTAAAGTTCGATTATGTGTGGTTCATTGGGTGTGTTCATGGGATGTGTTCCCGGGGTCAGCCTATCAGGTAAGAAATGAGTATACTCCGGCCACGTCGTATGCATTTTTTACTCTATTGATAATAATTTATTTTAGATAAAGTTTCGGAGAATATTCAAAGACTCAATAAGCGTATGATGCAGCTACCGGACCTGTTACTAGAGCTGTTATGGAAGGCATAAACGGTGTGTGTTAACGCTACATTAAGTTTAAATATATTGTTATTTTTATTGCTTACTATTTCACCAACCCCACAGCTAATTCGGAGACTCGGGAAGCGTATGATGTAGCTACTGGACCTTTTATTATAGCTGTTATGGAAGGCACAAACGATGTGTGTTAAAGCTACATTAAGTTTAAATACATAAGTATTCACATTTTATTTCAGCTAACATAAGTTTGGTAACGTAGGCACGGTGTTCGATTATGGTGTAAAAAGTAGTGGGAAAATGGGTACTATGCATGTAGGTACGCTTTTTCTTTCTGTGTTATTCATTAGTTATAATGATGTTGATGTTTTATTAGTTTTATTGTTATCAAAATAAATGCAAGGTAAGGGTATTTTATGCAGTTCTGTTTAAATAGTGCGTAGTAGTAAGCTATCACTTGAACCTCACGAGAGCTTACGGTCTACATCAATGCGTTAAATGGATAACGGATTCTAACTTGGAATAACAGGTATGACTCGAAAGCTCTAAAGTGTTATTGATGCAATGCTACGGATAGAAGCGCATGTGAAAACTGCAAACAAACAAAAGCTACTTACTTTATGATCATTTGAGTGAAACAGATTGTTGTATATTCTTTTTTTGATAGTCCATTTTCTATTTCATGAGACAAACCACTAATTATAAGTATATTATACTAAAAAAATAGTTTCTTTCACTGAAATTTTTTTAGTAGTCATGGAGCTCATTTGAAAAATCTACTGGGAAATCATTTTTACGGACAGTGGATGCCAAGGGAGTGCACATTGTAACTATTTTTTCTTTTTTTTTTTAATAATAATTTTAGTTAATTAATTGATTTATATGGAGGAAACGATGATTGTAGATATATTGGTTAACTTGGGCGCAAGAGGTTTACATGTCTAAGTGAAACATGCTGATTCTAATTGTACCTTTTATTTTCCATTATTTGCAAATACCCGAATGAATTATGTTTACAAAACATTTGTGTGGCCAGGTTATACAACAACGATATGTCGAACTTGAGGCTGTTAAAGGATGGAAAACCTTAGGGAATAACCCGATCAGCTAAAGGGGGCCATGAAGGCAACAAGACCCTGAAACCTGAAGTTGGAAACAAGGCTGCAGCTGTAAAACATCATCAGCATTTGGTAAAGACCTATTTGACTTCTAAAAAAGCTTGCGACAAAGTACTATTTCTATATGAATTAGATGTCGCCTTAATAGTTTGCTTGAACACTACTGAATTTGATTTACTTTTGTTGAGTTTTAGGCATGTTTTATAAAGTCATTATCTAAAAAAAAAAAAAAAAAGATAACATCTCGGGCAAGGTGTAAAACTATATTTTGGCAAAACAAGATTGATTATATGCGGGATTTTAGAGACAAAATCTAATGTTGGGAAGCGTACTCTATTTTGTAAGCGCAATCTTGAATACCCACTTATGATGGTTCAGGGGGTGGGTTTAGGGGGTTGAATACCCACTTACCATCGCTATCATTTTGCATTTAGACACAACACTAAACGAATACGCCTGCAGTGTACAAGACGTAACACAAAATTCATGATAACCTTTAAGATTTTGTAGCAGAATTAGTCATGCTTGAAAATTCATTATGATATGAATATCTGAACATCTGATTATGGTGCAGATATTTGCTTCAGTTATCATGGCTGAAGAGCCAACAACACCAATGGCTGCAGACGAAGTAGAACCAAAGAAAGAAGCTCCCGCCTAAATGAAGCAGATAAATTATAAGTTTTAATTTTTTTTTTCACAACTCTCTATGTCACTAAACTGTTTTTACTGACGAATATTATGAAAGTAGCCCGCCCATCGGGGCGGGTTAAGCAACTAGTTCGGATAATATAGTAGCAATACTTTGACCATTTGTTCAAAATACAAATAATAGCAGAGATTTTCATTATGATTAACTTTTGTTCAAGTTACATATCACACAAAATTACTTAACCTCTAAAAATCAAGGCCATTCAAGTACCACAAGAAAACCCAAAAAAGTTTGTTACAACTTATTTTGCCATGCTAGTGTTTAATTTGTTATGATAAATTTGACACTTTCAATAGACTAGACAATTGTAAATAGTTAACCAACACAATTATTTACATGTTAATCTTGTCACTCAAATATTTCATATTCTTGATGGCGTTTTTGACAATACGAAAATTTTCTTTTTCATTATATAATAATTAACTTATTTTGAAAACTAATGCATGGATATATACAGAGAAAGATAAGTTACTTAAACCTTTTACACTTCCATAAACCATTTACACCAAAAAGATTATAAATCCAAAATATATAAACATCAAATAATGACACAATAATCACCAAAATCTTGTAACAAATTATATTGCAATTATGAGTTTATTCAAGATTCAATCTTTCTTCATCATCATCTTTACCATAATTCTTTACCTAATCCCTTACACCATCTCCGATCACCACCATACCAACCACCATAACCACCACCATAATCCACCACCACCACCCACCATACAACCACCACCACCACCACCCAACCACCCTCCTCCACCACCACCACCACAAAAACCAAGAAAACCCTTAGGAACATGGACACTACTCCAAAGATCCATAGGCATATCAGCCATGCACATGCAACTTCTCCACAACAACAAAGTAGTCATCTTTGATCCAACCGATTTCGGCCCATCAAATCTAACCCTCCCGTATGGCCAAACATGTCATCTAAACAACGAATTAGTACGTCCAGATTGCACGGCTCATTCGATTCTTTACGACGTGCCTTCCAACTCTTTTCGACCACTTTCTGTCCAGACTAACGTATGGTGTTCTTCTGGCCCTGTGGACCCCACAGGGACATTAGTACAAACTGGCGGATACCATGCAGGTGATCATAAGATACGTTTGTTTACAAGCTAGCAGTTCATTACGAATGTTGTTGAGATGAATGTAATGTGTTTTTTAAGTAATGTTGTTGGAGCTTATTTCTTTTAGGAGATATTTGAATTTGAATATATAGTATAGGACTAACCATTTATGTTAGCATTCGATGTGATAGCATTTCAAGAAAGCATCGTGGAATGTTTGGCTCCTTTTGGCACTATGCGTCAAACAGGGTTAGTTGATACCTTATCAAAAAATTGATAGTTTACAAAGCTCATATCTGGCTATTTCATATTATCTTTATACATGAATACGTGATAAAACATTCTAATAAATCAAGCCAAGAATCATCTTTTGCTGCATTTTCGACTTGTGGTTATTTATATTTGATAGAGAAAAAGTATAAGTTCGTTCAAAATAACAAACATGTTAAGCATTTTCTATTAGTAGTTTAAATCTTGTCTCATTTTGTAGCTTTCAGGGGATGAATAGAAAAATGATTGCAAGCAAGCCTCTTTAATCTTTATGTAGCACTTGCACAATTTTTTTTTTAAGAATTGCAGGTGTGATGACAATTTTTTTTTTTTTTTTTTTTTTTTTTTTTTTATTATTATTATTTTTATTTATTTATTTTTATTTTAAATCACACTTTTATTATTATTATTGTTATTATTATTTTTTGAGTAGGGAAAGTTGTATGTAACTAGTCTATCGGCAAGTTTTGTTTATACATGTGTGGTTTTAGGCTGTACAACGAATGTGTCAATATTTGTCTTTCTAAAATAATATCGGGAAAAACAATACAAAATCTATATTAACAATACAAACGTGACATTACAATTATAGTTAATCTTTAAATAAGTTAAGCTTTCTTTTTAAACGTGTACAGAAATCCAACATCATTAAAAACCAAAAATCGCCTCGATGTTATTTAAAGGCGAACATAATATCTTTTAAGTGTTTATTAAGCCAACCACAGTGAAAGTGTCAAGTATGAATACTTGTACTCCTAAATTTTTTAAGACAAACACATATACCTTTTCTAATTAAAAAAATGATTTGTTGAAGACTTCAAAGTTTGAAAAATTGATGCATAGTAACCTTAGTGGTCCCGAATGTAACCTTAGTGGTTCCGTAGACAAAAATTGATGCAAGTCTGGAGATGTCTAATGTTTTAAATTTCATTGGGAATTCATGAACCAATTGGGTCATAACCCATAAGTGAATTTTAAATCACATTAATAAATCATCAAAAATACATTATCAAGGAAACGAACAAAAAAAAAGAAGAAGTTATTTTCTATATTAAAAAATTTTGAACGATTTTATTCCCATTTTATTTGGAACCTTGGTAAACACATCAATAACACATTTAGAATATTTTCACATACTTTGTCTCCTTATTAACTTCTTTCTTTATACACTTATGTATTAAAAAGGGCTAATAACCTATTAAAGCATCATACTTGTCACAAATATTAGTTCGACGTAGCGAAAAAAAAATAGCTCTTTAGACATTAAAATTGACATTGTTGTCTTCAATTGAATAACAAAGATAAAATAAAAAATTGTGATGACCATTTTACCATTGAGTTTTTAAAAATTGCATCCATTGTCCAAAAGATAAATTGCATAAATGATCCATTGTCCAACGAGATCTGTTATGTTCAAACTAATTTCATTCTCGTCTGGTATTGCCGATTCTAAAACCATTTCATCATCGGAAATAATTGTTGGATACTCGTAAACATGTTCATTATCTTCATAAAAATAATAATCAGGATCACTTCCTTCTCCCATAGTTGATAAAGCATACGTTTCTGATTCACAAACATCGAGATCATCTGACCCATTTGATCGATCCTCCTCACCTTCTGATTTACAATCATCAAGATTACCATTTGACCCGTTTGATTGATTTGGGTCCCCATCGTCTGATTTACAAGCATTAAGATTACCATTTGACCCGTTTGATTGACTCGGGTTCTCGGATTTACAATCATCAAGATAACCATTTGACCCATCTGATGGATCCGGGTCCACAACTTCTGATTTACAATCATCAAGACAACCATTTGACCCATTTGACTGATACTGATTATTGTCTTGGGATGTGACTTCATTAAACTGATGAGCTGATGACCATGATGGGAAAGTTGGAATTTTTGGGTTCAAATGTATAAAATCAGGGACCCTGTAAGTGCTTATGTAGTCTCTCAAAGACTCCCCACCAACACCGAATGAATCTTTCGAGACGATGGACGCAATTTTTCAAGCAGCGGGGACTATTTTTGTAATTTAGCCTAGGGACGATGGATGTAATTTTCAAACCCACGGGGACCATTTATGTAATTTGGAAGGGTAAAATGGTCATAATACTCAATTGAAGACAACAATGTCAAGTTTAATGTCTAAAGAGGTTTTTTTGTTAGCTACGTCGGTGACATTTGTGACAAGTATGATGCGTTAATAGGTTATTAGCCCTATTAAAAAAATAGAGTTGTTTCTATTTTTGCCCCAAACTCAAAAGTTGGTGACCTTATATGCCTTTTCCCCCTCAAAATGCACGGAGGAGACCTTCTCCTTTATGTGGATTTGGACGACTCCACTAACTTCTTCATAATTGTCCAACGTAACCAACTTGCCATACGTGGAGTATATATTGAGAGATGGTATTTGGATTGAAAATCCGACTTTGGTTAAAAATGAGTTCTTGCTGCATTTTAAAAATCGTTTCCAGAAGCCATGTTCTTTTCGGCCTGTTCTTAACATGATTTTTCCTCGTACTCTTTCTGCGTCGCAACAGCAAGACATGGATAGTGATGTTTCGTATCAAGAGATTAAGAGAGACGTGTGGGATTGATAAATCTCCGGGGCCGGATGGATTCACATTCGGCTTCTTTAGGAGATTTTGGTCGTTACTTGAAAAGGAGGTAGTGGTGGCGGTTCAACATTTTTTTACTTCCTGTTCTTTTCCTAAAGGATGCAACGTGTCGTTTATTGCTTTGATTCCAAAGATTCCGGATGCTAAAATGGTTAATGATTTTAGACCGATTAGTCTTATAGGGAGCTTATATAAAATTATTGCGAAAATTTTGGCTAATCGTCTTGTTTGGTGTGTTGGGGGATATAATTAGTGAGGTTCAATCGTCTTTTGTGGCGGATAGACAAATCCTTGATGGTCCGTTTATTCTCAATGAGGTCCTACAATGGCGTAAAGCGAAGAAAAAACAAACGTTCATCTTAAAGATTGATTTTGAAAAAGCTTATGATTCCGTTCGATGGGATTTCTTAGGTGATGTTCTAAGTCGATTTGGTTTTGGACCTAGATGGTGTGGTTGGATTCAAGAGTGTCTTCGATCATCTCGTGGCTCGGTGTTAGTAAATGGTAGCCCTACGGAGGAATTTCAATTCTACAAAGGTCTAAAACAAGGTGATCCGTTATCTCATTTTTTATTTATCTTGGTTATGGAGAGTCTTCATTTGTCTTTTAAAAGAGTGGATGATGCGGGTATGTTTAACTCTTCTGTTAATACAAATAAGCCGTAAAAACGTTTATTTATATTTTACGATCTTCTAATGTTTTGTCGATAACAAAAGTAAAATCATATTAACGAAACAAATAAAATACGTAAATGGTTTGAACTAATAGTTTTCTAACATATTCACATTTTCACATAAAACACTAAAACAAGTATAAGTGATTTTATGATCTAGATATATATATATGTACAACAACTAGTGTTTACATATTGGGTTGACAAGTATAAATGATTCTATGATTTAGATATATATATGTACAACAACTAGTGTTTACATATTGGGTTAGCATATACTTAAACTAAGTATACTAAAATGGGTAAAAGCATGTAAATACTAAAATAAGGTAAAAACATGTAAATACTAAAATGGGTAGAAACTAGCAAATGGTATTAAACTATAACCCATGGTTTTATATATACCACTTATCTAAGTTCATTGTATCTAGAAAGAAAACCATGGATCAACCCATAACCCATGACCCATGACCCATAACCAAAAATACCCATGGGCAAGAGGGCGTTCCACGGATCCCTAGCTTTGTGCAAGCGGATCCCAGTGGAAGGATCCGTGGGATCCGGGAAGCAGATGAGAATTTTTCTATAAATAGAGAGCCATTTCTTCCTTACTAGTTATCCCTTTACACATACTTCCCCAAGTATTCTAACCTCTAACCTCGGATCCAAGAGATCTATGTAGCTTTTCTCTTTTGTTTTGTGTGATCTTGTAGGTTCCTCTTAAAGGAAAGATCACCACATCTTGAAGACGATGCAAGCTCAAGTCCATGAGTTGCCATGCCGTCATCATCAAGACAACGAAGGTTCTCTTGTTGATAGTTCTTCCTTTCTCCATAGATGTTGGGTTGAAGGAATTAGTGAAGAATGCCGAAAGTGTCAAGATGAAAGCATTAGTGAAAGGTGCTCATCATCCGCGTCAAAGCATTAGTGAAGAATGCTTAAGGTGTCAAGACAAAGGCATTAGTGAAGGGTGCCAAGCGTTGTGTCAAAGGCATTAGTGAAGGATGCCGAAGAATCAAATCAAGTAGCATTTGGGAAGAATGCTTAGGTCGTATAATCGATGAGGTGCATCGTTATACATATAAGTGTTTATTTATTCACAAGGATGGTGATATCCTTGATGGTGTTGTAACAAGGAGTAGATCTCCTTGATAATAGGTGTTTGTGTCGTGAAGGGTAGTAGTTCCTCCATAATGGAACTAGGTGCTTAGCCTAGTACCTAATAAAGGGTAGGCGACGTTGTGATAAGATTAGTTCTCCTAAGGTGTGAAAGAACTCGGTGGTTAGCCTAGCACCGTATAAAAGGTAGGCGACGTTGTGATAGGATTAGTTCTCCTAAGGTGTGAAAGAACTCGGTGGTTAGCCTAGCACCGTATAAAGGGTAGGCGACGTAGTGTTAGGTGTGGTTCACCTTGGTGTGAAAGAACTCGGTATCTAGCTTTGTACCTGAAAAAGGTTAAGCGACGTTGTGAAGGCTTCTCCGCCATAAGGAGCTTGGTGTAGTGATTACGAACTCGAGTAGGTGACTCGGGGGTGGAGTAGGGCAAGGAAGGTGACTTGTGGCGAACCACTATAAATACTTGCGTTGTGGTTTTGTGCTTCTTACTCTTTTCTTTCATTACATATCTTCTATATGCTTGCTTATCAACATCCAACACACACAACCAAATAGATTGATATAAGTCAATCTAAATAGTTTAAAAGGAAGTTTTAATTGGTAAAACTATTCAACCCCCTTCTAGTTTTCCACAATTGGCATCATAGCTTAGTTACCAAGTTTCTTGAAGTATATTGTACTTTAAAAACTTGATACGATCCATAGTTAATTGAAAACTACAAAGAAGGTTTTTTTTTTTTTTTTTTTTTTTTCATAAAACAAACATCATGTTTTTAAAAACGATATGTTTGGATGTTGATTTGATAACAACGTTTTTTTCTTTTTCTTTTCACTTAAATTGCACTAATCTTCTTTGTGATGTTGATTAGTCAAAGCTCATACCCACCAAGCTTTAGGAGTTGCTTGGTAACAAGAATACCTTCCTTAAGAAGGTATCTTAGACATAAAGGAGGCGGGAATCGTCTAAGTGACATTTGTCATTTGTAAAAGACATTCCTAAGTGCATTCGAGTATGACTTTCTACTTATATCTAAATGATATTTGTTTAGTATATAAGTGTTATTTGCTAGGCTTTTATTTGAGTAGATTTTTGTGTTTACACATGATTTATATGTAGCTCGTTAGGAAGCTCTGTTTCTCACATACGTGTTATTTTTCTCGTCTATAGTCATAGTATATAGAGCTTATGCTTTATTTCTTCTAATAAAACAAAACACAATTTCAAAATTCCTCCTTCCTATTAATAAACCCACTGACGCCCACTTTTTCAATCCTCACTTTTCAAAATTTTCCAATTTCAAAAATTCCTCTCATTCAAAACTTCATCTTCCTCCTCATTCCATCTCTTCCTAAACCAAGAAGATCCGTCATCAACATGGTTTACATCGCACTCGTGCTCATCGCCTAACACTCATCGCACTTGTGTTCCCTATGATGAAGTTCACATACGGAGACATTTACTTTGTGTTGTTAATCTATATTGGGGTCATTTACCCAATCCTTTGTATCATCCTTAGCATTGAAATGCGTATTATTGATAATCTATTTTATCTAGGATATTTGTGTTATTATGTGTGTTTCATTTCTTTTGATCTATATGTGTTATATTCTTTCGTGATACATTAGATGTCATGTATGCATGCTAAAAGAAAATGTAGGATAAAACATACTTCGTGGTACAATAACCGTAAAATCTATGTTTTTATTAAAACTGTTAGGTCACTAGTTTTACAAACACAAGTTATAGAGAAAGAGATAAAGGCGGATGATCAAATACCAAACACACACACACGATATAAAGAGAAAGGTTAAGCGTAGATGTATGTGAAAGAGTAACTTGAACAACCAACCCTCAAATGAGGGTTTACAAAATATTTATAGGAGGAAGCTAGGCAACACTCCTAGTCCCCATCCTTTCTTATATGGGCTTGGGCCTAAGCTTATGGGCCTTCTACATAAGCTAGACCTTAAACAAACTTAAAGGCCATAATAAAGCTACCTATTACATATGAAATATAAATACTTGAAATCTTGTTTAGGAGTGATTCCAACAATCTCCCCTCAAGTATATATGAATGTAAGCGGTGAAGGCGTTGATGTAATAGTAGCTCGGCGTCTTCGACATTCTTCTTTCTTGTGAGAGGAATTGCCTTGATTCGAACAATCTCCCGGTAGAGAGATAGTTATCTTTGAGCAGTTATGCTTGACGTCATCATTAAATTTGTTCTTTGATCATTGTTCTTTGTGGTGAAAGTGATAGTATGTTGTTATGCATGTCGATCGCTTTCAGTGCGCTTGTTGCTCAGGTGTCTTCAAGTCATTCTTCAACATGCTCACACGCTCTTTGGCGTTGGAATTCAATCTTGATGAAGTTCTTTAAGTTTTTGACTTTGTAGATTCTTTGGTTTGTGAAGAATCATTCGACGGTTGTATTCTTGTTGAATAGAACTTCCATTAGTGATGATGTTGGCGTGAGCATGAGAAGAATCGACACGATCATTCCGCTCCAAGCTTCCATAAGAAGAAAATATTTCAAGCGGTTAGTAATAAGCGGTTTTCGGCACTTATAACCCGAGTGTTAACGACATAGTGTGAAAACACAACTCTAATTCTTACAAAGGCCGTTCTGAACCTGGAGTCCCACAAGTGAGATAACGCGATGTATCAAGTACATCTGATTCGAGATAGTCGTTGAGGTACACCAAGCATCACCTCACGATCGTAGACCGTTTGAGACACACCGCGTAATCCACGGGAGTTACCGAAGTGACCTGCTTGTCGGTGTTTGATGTTGACCTGGCAGGAGTTTCCATTCAATCACCGAGGATCACGGATGTGAACCTCTCATAAATGTTCTCGACAGTTGCTAAGATCGTGAAGGACTTGATATGAACCAACGATAATCTTATTTGTTGATCATCAAGTGATTAAATGTCAAGTGTTCCTAAGAGATCTTTGATGAATCTCATGGCTCTAGACTCAATAGTGCGTTTTGGTTTTCCGGCGGAGACTAGGAGAGGGTCTCCTTCTTCATACACCGATCTCTAAGAGAAAGCCAATAGTTTACGTAGGGTTCCTGTGAGAATGAAACAAGCTTCTTTTGAGAGAATCTTGAGTGGCTAAGAAGGTTTAGTGCATGCGTCCTTTGGGTCCATGACGACTTTTAATCTTCAATACCGGTGTCACTAAGTGACAACCAAGAGTATATGAATTGAACCCGTATGCGCCCTAAGTTGAATAATACGGAGGGTTTGTTTCTTTTCACCCTTTACTTTACATTTCTTTTGATTCTTCAACTCCTTCTTTCTCCGATTCTCAATTTCTCCTTTTACAATCATTCCTAAGGACTTCTAACACTAGCTAATGGTAGTGTCCTTGGGTAGATCCTCCGGCTCTAGCGGATCATAGGACGGTTAATCCTAACCTTAGTCACCTTATAACTCCATGAATAACCTATGTTGCCATTAAAACCACATTTTGTGAAAATATCTCAAATGGTTTGTAAATGAAAACATGTTTGAACCATTGAGAGATAAGGTTTTGCATAAATCTCCCCTCCACATGTGTAATAGTTTTAATGGTTAAATGCATAGTGAGGAAAGCGCGACTTTTGAATTGATCCATCGAAGATAGACAATCCCCATGAGACACGGTTACGTTGCATAGTTAAAGAGTTACATTGTCGACTTTTAGGTGACAACTAGCTCTAATAACTACCTTGAAGGTGTAGACAAACCTCGAAGGTTGTCATACCCGTCGAGTTCATGTCTATCAAGAGTTTCTCGAATGGTACTTTCTACTTGGACAAGTCCTTTGCGAGACACGTTTACATTACTAGCGAACTAGCTTGAAATTATTACCCGTCAGGACAAGTCTTTTCGAGTTACTACGTTTAGTACCGTCAATTCGTTGGTTAAGTCGAAGTACAGATTCATTTGCATTTTGCACAACATATTTCTTATCACACAATTTTCTCCCCTCAAAATGGCATATAAAATGTTATTTTTGAGCGATTGAGAATAAATATGACCATTTCGAGTGTTGCGGAAGATGACCACTATGAACAATTTGTGAACAAAGTTTTAATTCAAATACTCCCCTCAACTAGTGATATAAGCGGTTGAGGTTTTGAAAATCATATGGGAAGTACTTGTGTTTTGAGCAAAACCTTGAAAAATGAAAGGTTTGATAGGTTTTACTCAAAATAAGAAGCTTTCGCTCCTTTTATAAGGATTGTGGTCTTGGCGTACCACAAGGTCCTTTCTTGACAATTACGGGTTGTACATCGTTATATGTGCACAAGCCATTGACATAAATCATCATACATCCAAAATTTTAATGAAAGAACCAAATCAAGGAGTACCGAAGTGCGGTGATGTTCCGGGAGTACGAGCAGGCGTTGATAGCCGGTGATGTTGATCCTGGGTCGACCACCAACAAAACTTTCCAGCGTTCGAGGCGATCCCTTCGAACAACCGTTCATCAATCATGGTGATGATCCTTCTCCATCCCTCATTTCACGAGAATTCCGGTTAGAGACCCAATTTTGGTATATCCTTCAACTGTCGCCAATCCATCCCTAACCCGCTTCAAGGTATGATCCCAATTTACGAAGTTCACTACGCCATTAGCGGTTTCTTTGAAGTTCAACGTGGTAAACAACTCGAATGGTTTCTTGATGGCGTATATTGAGTTAGGCGATTGATGTCGGGAAGATCAGCGTTGGAGGAGTGAGTTGATCGTTCGATATGATTCAACGGCAGGTGAAGATCTTCAACACGTTCTTTGATGACTATCGTCGATGAAGATGAGCGATGACTTGATGAATTCACGTTGTACTTCGAGTTGAAATTGTCTCATGCGACCTTGAACTTTGGCAAGATACATGTCTTCAATATCGTTCTTTGTTCAAATTCTCAAAGTCGACCGAGAGAATGCATAGTCCCTTTCGTCTTGTCTTTTGACCACAATCTTCTTGAGAAAAGTGTAGTCCCATTTAGACGATAGACCAACATGTTGGATGGCCACGATACTTTTAGTCTTGAACACGCATGTTGAGACTTACGGACCAAGCGACCACGTAGTAGATTCTTGACGTTCCGGCCAATGGTGAATCCATACATTGCATCTTGATCATATGCTACCACTTTTGCCGGAGAACATGTGGGTAGCACGTTCCTCGATGGCTATACAATCGAGTATATATGGCGAGGAATAGAAGTGTCGAGATGTAGCATATTTCCTTGAACCATCGCCACCGTGTTGAAGAAAATCTAAGTCTTGGTTGAAGAAATGTCGAAAGGAATCCTAGGTTGATCAAGTTGGCCAATGGTAGGTAGAGGTCGAGACCGATCGATTGTAATATGGAGGATTGTCCCGTTTTGTGAAGTCGATGTTTGCTACGGGTTGAGCCAATCCATGTTATTAGACATGGCTAGAGCAATGTTTTCAAGGTGATATTCAACCTCGATTGCACTTTCGAGTTGTCTTTCAAAAGTAGGAATGCTTCATTCTTGATGCGCTTCAATTGATTCGTCATCTTCTTCACACGGAACCTTTCTTGCAAAATCTTTGCATGCTCCAAGGTACTACCGTCTACCAATTCTTGACCTTCTTCAAGGTAGGGAGTGTTGTTAACAAGTGTAGCAAACCATTCAAATTCTTGAGTTTTATCGTCATCTAGCCATGATATGGCGTCGGTATGAAGCGTCTTCTTCTTCTTTTGAAGGCTTAGATGATGATTTTGGTTTACATCCTTATGCGGGAGAGGTGGGTTGTTGTTGGGGCTCGAGGATCTCTTCATCGTCACCACCGTGTATTCAAAGTAATCACCGGTTTTTGAGTGCAGGGTGGTAACTCGGAATCGTCACGAGGTTTATCGGTTGAAGAGCGAGGAGGAGGAGACTTGTTGAGAAGAAGTCATTGTAGAGGAGGTGGCATCGAAGAAGATTCACTAGATTGCTTCGGCGTTTAGATCACGAGTCCTTGTCCTTATCATCGTCATCTCTTGGCGTTTGGGTTGATCGGTGATTCCTTGCATGATGATCGATTTGAAAAGAAAGTAGATCTTGAAAATTTAGCTTCATCCGAGTAAGCGTTCGGATCGCTTTGACATTTGCATCACTAGTTTAGTGATTAACTTTCGTTCGGAGAGATCGACTTCTTTGGCCATTGTATGTTTAACCAATGCGGCGATGTTAGGGGTGAGTTATGCGGAAAATACTTCTCTAGTCACACGGGGACGGTGTCGAGAAGAAACTTGTGGGTATGATCTCTTGTCGCCTTCTCTAGTTCCTTTTGGACTTTAGGAGCGATATCACGAAGGTACTTGTTAGTGTAACCTTGATCATTTCGTTCGATTCCTCTTTACGATGACTCTTCATGAACTTCGAACAAATTCCCTTTCTTTTCGCATCTTGTCTTTCTCATCATTTACATCTTGTATTTGGTCAACAAACCAATTCGGTTTCAGTAAAGCATGTCCTTCTTCCGACTTGTTGGATGGCTTTCACAATTCTTTCATGAGTCCGAGAAATCCAAGAGCGAGGTGGTTTCTTCACGATTTGGATGATGATCGGTTGACTTCTTTGATGGTGGTGGTGATGAATGAGATGAAGAGTCGATGATGAGGAGACATGAGGAGGTTCGGGGTCCTTAGGCGGTTCGAAGTTTCCTTACGTGAATGTGTGGGACTTCCGAAGCAACTTGTCATAATCATCATCTTTATCTTCTCGAGACTTCTCGGTTTCAGTTTCTCAAAATCATATACAATAGTATCCTCTGCAGGCTTTTGTTGTTGCACAAGAGTGGTGTCACCGACTCCTTATCGGGTTGATTAACCGCATCGAGTTGGTGAAGATTGTTGCACCACTTGACCCACGGGGCCACCCATTTGGTCTTTAGCAAATTCTTTAGCCTTTTGAAGATGTCGGCGAATGTAAACTTCTTCTGTATGATTTATCCAGTTCCTCTTCTTCATCTTGAGCTCTCATCATAGGGTACAATTCTTTGAGTCTTCCCTTTTCTTGGGCGGTGGAGGACTTGGAGGTTTTGCTCTTGAGGCGAGTGCTTGATTGCGATTGCAGAGTAATGAAACTCTTCATCCATATCGAGTATCTTTAGAGCTCGTCCACAAGCTTTCTTTGTGGTTCAAGTGTGGGAATAGGTTCGGCTTCCTTTACGGAACAATCCTTTTATAAGGAGGATTCCTTTTAGGAAACTTCCTTTGACTCACGATACTTGTTGCGCTTCTGCACTTCCTCTTCGGTTCTCCTTACAGGTGTTCCGAAGATTTTCGTCGAGATGACCAACTTTGCCTTGTCTAGCGCTTCCGGATACCTTTTATACGTTTCGAGCTTCGACATCTTGATTAGAAGGAAATCGCAACACAAACACCTTGTTTCTTTGTAGACGATTCCTTGATTCGGCAGATAGAATAGGTTCCGTCAACATATCGTGATTTTCGGGGTCATTGAGCCTCTTGGGAATATCGGGATGAAGTCCAAGTGCTCTCGGATCAACAGTTTAGTATATCGATGTAGGGAATCTTTGAGCCAAGCTTGTTGAGAAATGACATCATGTCATCCCAAATCGAGCTTCGATAGCGGCGTGTTTCATGTTGACCAATGCCCAAAATATTTGCGGTTCCATGAGCTTAGGATGCTCATAGCCACCGTCCACGACCGAAACAGACTTGGTGATGATCATGTAGAGAGTTCTCCATGGTTGAGGAATACTCTTAAGCTCTACGTGAGAATGCTTGGTGATTACTCCTGTAGCCTCGTCATAACCGATATCGATTAAGAATTGGAGAGTGAGCTCTTCAACGGTGTGGTATATAGTTTGGTTGGATCGACTTGAGAATTGGGAGAATGACCCTTAAGTCTGCAGTGTAATGGTGACTTGTTTGTGATTGAGTCACGTCTGCGATTCGTCCTTTGACCCTTTCCATAGTGTTCAGGCTGTTGGATATAGATCTCGAGAGCAGATGCAGAGTGAGTGAGCATATTCTAATCTGGATGAGTCCTCGAATATCAATAGCAATTAAACACGAAGATTACGTGCAAGTGAGGGTGTCAAAGTCAACACGGAGATTATTCTTTCCTATCTTCATTGGATAGCCATAAGGATAGATATCAAGAATGGAGAGAACTTGGATGCATCCACATTCATTTGTTCGACCATGTCGTGTTTCGAAATAACATTAGCCAAAAGAACCAACATATTGAAAGACATAATGTTAGTCAACAGAAGGTCTTATTGTCTAGTTATTGAATGTACAAGTGATAATGATTATTCTGAGTCCTAAGTCACTTGTTTGTCCAATAGTCTAATGGCGTCGTGAAATGTTTCGTGAGTTAGTTAACTTTAAGTTTTAAAGTTTATGTTATCACTTATTGTTCACAACATATCAAGCGATTAAGTTTATTAGTGACATTATTGGATTCGTGATGATATGATAAGTTTATTAACTAGTTTGTACGTAACAATTCATAATGAAGGTCCATCCGAGCTTATGCATAGCAATGACAAAGTTATGCGTAAGCAAGTGTTTTATCTGGCGTCGTTATAAGCTTACGCGTAGGATCCTATCTTCGCGTAGAAAAAGTTACAGCGTGGGAAAGGGAACTTACGCGTAGATCTTACGGCGAGGCGTATAAAAACCTTATGCGTAAGGTTTACTCGTAAAGTAGACCTTATGCGTGAAACCTTGCACACGCATATCCTTCACGGGATACGCGTAGTCCCATGTAGAACCTTACGGCGTAGGCATAACCGACTACGGCGTGGGGTAATCCTTATGCGTGAAATGCAAATGACCTTGATTACGAATTTTAAGCGTAACAAATCCGAAATAAGTTCATCAAATCATTAACATTATCACGAATATCATTTTAACAACAATATATGGCAAGAACACTTGTCAAAGCAGGTTATGCGTGAGAAATACATACGCGTGGGTCAAAACCCTAAGGGTTTAAAATTACGCGTAAGGTTTCTAACCATAGGATTTGCACCAATTCATTTACGGTAGTCTTGAGAAGTCTATAAAGTTGTTCTATCCAAGTATTAACATCAAATAAGCCTTGAATCAAAAATACCCAATTCACATGAACTAGAACCCTAATTTTCAATTTAAGAATCATAAGTGTTTCGGTAATTTCGGGTTTACCTATGTTTATTTGAACTTGAAAACGACCTTATACAACAATCTTTTTCGCCAAAAACCTTCACATTAGAAAATACCCAATTCGACTCATAAACCCCAGTTTTCAAATTCATCAATTCGTGTTTCTGGGTTTGTTTTGAGGATAGAAAACATATCATTGACGTTTTTAAAACATTTTGACATTATCCTTTTAGCCACAGACACATAACACATGATCATGTGTTCTTACAGCGTGTTTAAGAACACAAAATCACCCATATCCGTAGATTTGACCGTTGGATTCTTTTGAAAATCAAAACCAATGTTTAAAAACATGTTAGAAACATTAATCCACTTACAGTATGATGATCAAAAACACAGATAGGATGAACGAATTTTAGGCGTAGGATCTTGTTAGGTTTAGAGTAATAAATGTGAAGTGGAAGTTAGGTGAAGGTATTTATTAAAATAAACTTTAATATTTTGACAGTTT
This sequence comes from Chrysanthemum lavandulifolium, assembly GCA_022545495.1. Taxonomy (NCBI): domain Eukaryota; kingdom Viridiplantae; phylum Streptophyta; class Magnoliopsida; order Asterales; family Asteraceae; genus Chrysanthemum; species Chrysanthemum lavandulifolium. The sequence continues at coordinate 41,926,684 of CM040241.1, read as the reverse complement.
TGGTCCCTCCACCTTTTCCTTTTTCAAACAAAGCCATTTAACATCCATTTTTGTTACCAAACAAAGACTTTTAGGAAAGAAACTTGACGACACTCCCCCGACTTTAGAAAAGCGTTGAAAAATTATTAATTTTAGTCCGAGAGTGTCATTGTACGTAAACTTCACCACCATTGTTAAAAGAAACAACGGGATATGATAACATGCAAGTACGAGATGTTTTGAAGCGGTTAGAGATTATTTTCTCCCCTCAACACTTGATCGGAAAAATCTTGAATTTTGAAAGATTAAAGTGTTGACGGAAGAAATGTACTTGCCATGTTGAAAGAAAGATAGATTAGGAGAATATTTTTGTTGTTTTATCGGATTTTATATTTTGTATTTTGTTTTGAAAATTATTTACAAAAGATGTTTTGGTGTTTGTGAGTTTTTAAGACTGTTTTAAGAGGTCATCCAATTCCTCTTGAGTCAAACACCTCATATCAATCCGGTGGACCAACTCATTAAACCTAGCGGGAGGCAAGGCTTTGGTGGCGGATCCGCAATTGGTATTCATTACCCATAAAGTATAATTCAACGGTGCCACATTCCACGTGGTCCTTGATGAAATGATAGCGAAGATCGATGTGCTTTGATTTCGAGTCTTTGAATCGAGTTGCGAGATCGCAATGGCACTCCTATTGTCATGATACATCGGGATTCGTCGAATCGTAACCATAGTCTTTGAGTTGTGTTCTCATCCGATGACTTGAGCACAACATGCGGACATGGCTACATATTACGCTTGGTTGATGACGATGTACAATCCTGCTTCTTTGATTGCTAAGACACCGTTTATCACCAAGAAATTGTAGAGCTCTCAAGTACTTTTCCTTGAGTCTAAGCATCCTGCGTGGTCGTCGAAAAGCGATTAGTTCAAAACCGAATCCTTCGGATACGGATCCCCAAATTAATGGTTCCCTTGATGTATCGGAGGATTCTTTTAGCCTCGTAGAGGTGGGTTTCAGTTGGTCGCGATCGATAGCGGAGCATAGATAAGCGGCAAAGACAATATCGTGTCGCTAGTGTTAGATACATGAGGGACCCAATAATACTTGGTATTTGGTAGGGTCAACTAATTTCCCATGTAAATCAATATCTAGTTTCTTGGTATGAGCCATTGGTGTGGCATAAGTGTCACAGTTGTCATTCCAAATTTGTTTAACAATTCAAGGGCATATTTGGATGACTCAAGAAAATACCACGGGGAGATTGATGAACTTGTAGTCCTAGAAAGAACGTAAGTTCACCCATCATGGACATTTCAAAATTTTCTTCATTAGTTTTGCAAAGCGATCGAAAACGTTTTTTATGTAGACCCAAAATGATGTCATCCACGTAAATTTGAACAATTAAGATATGTGCCCGTGATATTGTATAAAAGATTTGGGTCAACCAAGCCTTTGGTGAAATTATTAGCAATGAGGAAAGATGATAGCTTATCGTACCATGCCCAGGGGCTTGTTTGAGACCATAAAGAGCTTTGTTCGGTTTGTAGACATGGTTCGGGAACTCGGGATCAACGAATCCATCGGGTTGGTGACATAGACTGTTTCTTTAAGTTGTCCATTGAGAAACGCCGTTTGACATCCATCGATAGACCGTCATATTCATATGAGCCGCGAACGCGAGAAATATCCGAACGACCTCAAGGCGAGCAACAGAGCAAAAGATTCTTCAAAGTCTATTCCTCTTCACGACGATAACCCTTAGCAACTAGGCGTGACTTGTTTTGGATGACGTTCCTTCAAAGATCCAATTTGTTTTTCCAAATCCATTTTAGACCAATGACGTAGACCCTATTGGTCTTTCAACCGATTCCATACTTCAAGACGTTTGAATTGGTTGAGTTCTTCCCGCATGGATTCAATCCGCTTGTCTTTTGTCATTGCGTCTTTAATGTTTTAGGCTCAGTTGGCGGACGGTGAGTGCATAAATGCAATGTTCACCGTCTCGTGTGAAGACGTTTTTCGTAACGATCGGTTGATTCGGGTTGCCAATAATGTTAGCGAGAGGATGGTCTTTTGTCCATCGTGTGTAGAGGGTTGATGTTGGTATAAATTGTGCAGATTCGAGAATTCAAATGGTTTGTTGAAGATTCGCGACATCGGGTGCGCAGATCTCATTAGCAAACGGGTTGAAGAACGATTTGGATCAAAATCTGCGGTGGGGTACTTCATTGAGAATATCATCACCGGTTCATCATTGTTGAAGCGGTGTGTTCAATGTTGTGTTGAGTCAACTAGTGTAGGTGCATCTTCAACGATGAGTTGTTGTAGCAGTGTATCGGTATAGGAATATTATCGGGTTGTGCGTGAACAATGGATACACCGAGCACGTTCATCAATATCGCCAGAATAGAGGAGCAAATAACCTTTCCATTTGTTGACGAGTTAGTTGGGGCTTTGTTCGGTGATGATGGGGTTGAGGAAGTTTAAACGGTTGTGACCGGGTTCTAAGTCATTATACTCGAAGCCATCTCCGTGAGTTCATCAAAATGAGCATGAATCATTTCCATTACCTCCTTAGTTCGACGATTCAGTTCGGTAACCTTTAGAATTTTCACGATATCAATAAAGACCCAATATCGACTTTGGCTTTGAGCTTTCCAAAATCATCACGATCATTATTCGGATAGCAAAGGGATCCAAATACATGAAAGTGTTTGAGGTTCGGTTTATAGTTGTGGACAAGCTCGAAGGTGTTTTGTTGTGGCGTTTGTGATCATAGAACGGTTTTGAGTATAGCATGCGAGAATCGACACGCCCATAAGTAATCTGGAAGTTTAGCATTGATTAACATTGTTCTCTTGCTTCCACTAACGCTCGGTTTCGTCTTTCAACAACTCCGTTTTGTTCGGTGTCGTGCAATAGATGTTTGATCTGTCAATTCCACTTTCTCATAGAAGTCACGAAGGGTTTTGTTAACAAATTCGGTTCCTTTGTGCATTCGATTATCCGACGGTGTTGCGGAGCTGAACTGTATTTTTGTGAAAGGTGATGATCATTTGTGGAGCTTGGTCTTTGCTTCAAGAAAGTAGACCCAAGTCCATCGTGAGTAGTCATCAACAATTACTAAGATGTAGCGTTTGCCATTGATCGTTTGCACGCGATCGGGCCACACAAATCCATGTGAAGAAGGTGAAGCACATCTTGAGGCGTGTTCCACCTTTGACGGAAAATGAGCACGAGTGCTTTTCCCTTGTTCACGGTGAGCAAGGTGATCTTTGAATACCGGAATCGTGGAGTCCTTCAACTAGTTTGTGTCGAGCAAGGTTGGTGATGGTTTGAAAGTTTAGATGTGAGAGGCACGGTGCCATAGCCGGATTTTGTAGATGTTGCCTTTGAAAGTAAGCGGATGGGAGAGGAAGCAACCATGTCTTGCATAGAGATAGTGTAGAGACTAGAATTACGCGAGCGGACATAAGGTCATTTCCTTGTAGATCACGAATGAAACAAGTTTTCTCCTGAAAGCAACCTCCAAATCTCCATCACAAAATTGACCTATCGAAAGCAGTTGTGATCGAGGCCTTCCACATAGTAAACCCTGCTGATTCGATGTTCCCATTGACATAATCTCCGTAGCCATGATAGGCTGCAAGTGATCGTTCCGAACCCGACGGTGCCAATGAACTTTGCAATAAAGTTTGATAACAGTTTAAGGTTGCTGTCATGTGTCGGAACATCCGCTATCAACAATCAGAGAATGATATGTATCACCTACATTACACATGCAGGCGACACATATGGAATAGAAGTAGATGTGGAACCCGAAATGTTAGAGGTTCCAAGCGTGTATATTAGATATTAACACATTAATAATTTTAGGCATCCATTTAAATCCTAGTGTGTTATATATCCATTTCGCCATCTATAACTACTCTTTGCTTTAGTCTTAGTGAAAGCACTAGGTGGTACTACATTCTTAGGAGGTGTAATCGAGCTATGATGACAAAGAAAGTTTGCCTTAGAATCTAAAGAAGGCGGTCTACCAAGCACGGACTTATAATGATTAGTGGGCCTAGAGATATTCGATTCTTAGGATTCCGTAATCGAGATTATAGCTTTAGCAACACATTTTTCATGACAATCGAATTCATACTCTTCCGACAAATAACACAAGGTGCATCGATGAATATCAAAAGTACTTAACGGTTTAGCATTCGTTACATCACTATTTCTATTACATTTGCGGACGCAACATCTATAGTGGAAGCAACATCGGTCTTATTCGAGTCCTAGGGTGTTCTTCTACTTTAGCATTCCTTATTGTTCTTTTCTTAGGTCGCAACTTCCTATTCTTCGATTGAGTGCTCCTAGGTCGTGAATTGCGGACGTTCAAAAAAGCAACTATTCTGTTTCAAGAGAGGGAAACACATTAGCAACTTGTGATTTGGCGGTAGGGATTCTAGGTTCATGATTACTAAGTGTGACTAGTGCTAATCTCTTAATCACGGTAGGCGGAAGTTGTTCATACTTTCCTAACATTTCCGTAACTTAGAGATAGTGTGAATCGATCTTGATTTTCGTAGCGAATATTTCCGGCAAAATTCATGACATCTCTAGTGTGAGCAAGATAGTGATCAAGTTCGTTTGATGCTTCAAGTCGAGTCTTTTGAGTAAATCAAATATGACACCATATTCGTGTTTAACTTTACAAGTTCTTGTCCATACTTTGAGATTTGACTTTTCAAAGACACGTTTCGAGCATCCAGGTTGCTCAATGTTAGAATCAAAGATTTTGATTGCAACTCAACGAGTTTTTTTGAAAACTAAGTTGATGATTGTGAATATCTTTTCACACCAATTCGCATTGACGATTTGTATTGTAAAGTTCGTTAAGTAATCGTGTATTTTCACTTTTAAAGACTCGATCCGAAGCACATTATCGGTGTTCTCAACAGTTACAACATTTTCAACAATATCGCAGAGATATAATCGATGCATATGGCAAAGAATAGAATAACACAACATTATGGATATCAAAGACGATAACATCTTCCAAGAGTCGATCAACATCTTTTCTCAAGAGTTTCTTTTTACGCTTAGTATTAGAAATAGATGTTTCATTTTCTCAAAAACGTTTTCATTGCCCTAAGTTCCTTATGAAAATCCTTTTCCTGTGCAATTGCACAACTTTTCAAGTTTTAACATTAGGTAAAAGATTTTTCCAAAAATGTCTCTTTGTTCTCGCGCGAGGCAATTGAAAATGTTCAACTTTGATTTCGAGGCGATATTCTATCTCATGTTGTAAAATTTTGAGGTCGCCAAGAAAATGTCAAAATATCAAGAATTTTTCGATTTTCGTGTTTTGAGTTTACTTCACTAATGGAAGGTAAATGACCATAAGTTTGTGCATAATCTGGTTGGGATTAACAATAGAAGACTCGGTGTTTTGATGATAACCTTGGTGTGTTAGAAGAATCATTGGTGTGACGAAAGTGACGCGTTTTATAATTAAAGGTTTGTTGTAAACAACGTTTTTAATTTTGATCGACTCTCGTCTTACGCATCTAATTCCTCTTGACGATGATATTCAACAACACTCATAACAATATTATCAATTTTGTATTCAGACTGGAAACTTGTGAGTTGGTTTGAATGTTTTTAGTGAAAGCTTTGGTTTGTAATCGCCTAGATTTTTCCATATCCTTTTGGATTAGGTTTTAAGGTAAACTTTTCAATAGTCATTCGATTCACCATGTTTGTAAACAATGCTTTAAATTCTTTAAGTTTGTTTTGCAAGTCGATAATTTCTTCAAGAAGGTCATCTACCCGATTCGTTGAATGCTTTTTGTACGGAGAACTGTTTTGACAATTTAACAACTCACCTTAGCTTTTGATTTTCCAAGGTGAGAGCGTTAATTTGCTTTTTATGTTCATGTTTCGCTTGTTCTAATTCAGAAAATAAAGCATTCTTCGAGGCGGCTAGATCACGATCTGTCTCTCTAAATATTTTCGCTTTGATGAGATTTTGCAAAAGCGGCTTCAAAACATTTTTCACGGTTTTCTTGAGTTTTGAAAAGTTGAGTTGCATTTGTAAGCATTCAAAGTCCTTGGTTAGCAAAGTGCATTTTACTTTTAAGGTCCGATTTAATGCAACACATTCAAAGAATTTGGGATTGTTGGTCTTTAAGTAACAAAACAAGATCCGGATGAGGCAAAGGTTCATCTTGTTCAATGTGAGTCACAACATGATCATTATTTAGATCCTCAAGTATAACCACGGAGTCAATTTGATTATCAAGGAAACCATAAGGTCATCTTTATCGTCAAATGTAACCACGGGTTTATTTGAAAATCATCGAATGAGATGTAGATGACTCATTTTGAACATTCGAGCCGTCTTGGGATTCGTGATATTGATGGAGATATTAGTTCGAGATATGATGATGGTTTGTTCGGCACACGAGACAAGCCATCGGTGTCATACACTGGGCCTGCTTTCACGCATGTGTAACTCTTGCATATTAGCCATCAACATAATAAATTGTGCATTGGCGCAAGTCCTCCATATCATCATCCGAGTCGCATCCGCCATAAAGCTCTGTTCTTTGTCCGAGAGATCCACCACTTCATCCTTAAGAGCCAAAAGTAAAGCCTCTTTGAAATAAGCATTGCCCCTAGTCCTTAGCTTTGGGCATGCATTAGCCAGTGTCCCTTCTCATTGCGGTTGTAGCATCTACGACCATTTAACCGATTCTCGAGCATTTCCTGCTCCACCACTTGAGCTCATTGTTATTCCTACCCACAAGATTAAACCCTTGATCACCGCCCATCCGACGACCATAATCACGATTCGAACTTCAACACGTCCATTGTTCACAATGACTTGAGTCCGTGTGTTAGATGAGGAACGAATACGATTGTTAGATTTGTTGGTGTAACGCCAAAAGCATTAGCAATCATCACAAATCCTTGTTGCAATGCTTCAATGGATCGATTTCCTCGCCGCTTCAACGACATATGCTTGAGCATTGTTGCCGATGGAACCAATTGATTTTGTTGAGGTTGTTGCTTTGTGAAGGTGTGTTTGAAGCGATTGGTTGAGTTCTTTGGTTGAGAGGATAATTACATTGAGCATACAAGGCAAGTTGTTGATTATCCGGATGTGATTGCTTAGCAATTTGAGCACGGAGAATCCTTTCCGATCAACTTCCTTTTCATGAGGCTTCAAGTAATCGTATAACAATCCATAAGTAGAATGATGCATATTCTTCGCTTGACGGAGAAAATGACATACTTCTCCCATTCGTGACCAAGACTACTCAGAACTTAGTATTCACCGCAATTCTTGGCATGATGATGTTGTGTTTATCCAAATCATTGATGATGTCCGAAAATCGATGATGATAGGACTCTAGTGTCTCCGTGTTCAATCATGAAGTATTCATAAGCCAAGTAAATTTTGGATTCCAAATCCTCCCGATTGAGTCTGATCCTTCCATAAGAAGACGAATATGATCCCACATTTTTGTGCAGTCTTTTGAGCATCAACACTACGAAGAATTGGGTTTGGTAATCCTAAGAGGATGTATTCCATTGCAAGTTCATCGCCTTCATAGTGTAGAAGTTCAGAGCATTTAGATCCGCAAAGAGCAATGTTGATTTGTTCATCTCTTGGTGGAACAGCAGTTGGATCTCCGTACAATAACAAGAGGCATCTCAAATGGACCTTCCAAGATAACCTTATTTAAGAACTTTCCATGTGGCTTCTTGGATCACAAAATCTAAAGAACCTTATCACCCATTGATCGTAGTTTCTGGAGTGAGCATTGGAGGTCTATCAAGTGATCCACCTTCATGAATTGATTGTTGGTCGCTTAAAGCTTCACACATCTTTGCAAACCAAGTGGGTTCCTTCATGGTGTTCCTTGATGGATGTTGATTGAAATCGTTTGTGTAGGGTTGAACTTGAAGACTTGGCGGTGTTTGAACCATTTGTGGTGGTGGAATTGCACCAATTTGTGGAGTATGTTGCTGATTAAATTGTTGTTGATAAATTGCTTGTTGTTGATTCCATTGTTGATATTGTGGAGTTAATTGTTGTTGTTGTTGATGATTATAAGTGTGAGGGAAATAGTTAGAGTATGGTGGTTGAAACATGTTGTTGAACTTGTGTAGTAAAAATGGATCTTTGTAGTCGAATGAACCTTTGTTGATGAAGTGTCCTTAGGCGAGAAAAGACAAGAAACCAAGTAGCACTTATGCGTAAAACACCAAAAGTTACGCGTAACAATAAGGAGTTACGCGTAGGTTTTAGCTTACGTAAGTAGGGAAAACACTAAAGTTATCGTAGACAAAAGTTAGGCGTAGAAAGTTAGGCGTGGGATTACCTTATGCGTAGACCTAAGTTTACGCGTAAAGTGAATCTTATGCGTAGGATTTCTACGCGTAAGCTTATGCTTATGCGTAAGTTTGGGTTTTTGCTCAAATGATCTTTTACACTATCACAAAGGCAAAAGATATCTAAAGTCGACGTATTTTCGGACTTATCCAAGTAAGAAAACACGGAATAAACCACGAAAATGAAGATCAAGCCGTGGATAATCTTACGCAGAATTTAGGGTTTCAATACGTAGGATTACTCGTAACTTTGATTTTGCCCAAATGTGTTTCTAAACCGATTTTTGTTATGGAATGGCTTCAATAGTACCAAAAGAACACAAAAAATGAAACTTGATGTACCAAAGCGGCTAAGCGGGTTCGCGTGAGAACGACACCCAAGAACAAAACACGCTCAAAACAACTATCCACGATAAAGTTTGAAACTTTTGCCAAAACACGATTTTAACACCTTAAAACATTGAAAGTACAAGAATCTTGGATTAAAAGTGTAAAAACAAGTTTTAAGCGAACCAAAGTATCAAGTGCGTTTTAGGCATGGGACCGAAACCCACTTCAAAAAAAAACGATTCACCCAACTAGTAGGCGATTGATACCTTTGTTGGGTCACTAGTTTTACAAACACAAGTTATAGAGAAAGAGATAAAGGCGGATGATCAAATACCAAACACACACACACGTATAAAGAGAAAGGTTAAGCGTAGATGTATGTGAAAGAGTAACTTGAACAACCAACCTCAAATGAGGGTTTACAAGAGTATTTATAGGAGGAAGCTAGGCAACACCCTAGTTCCCATCCTTTCTTATATGGGCTTGGGCCTAAGCTTATGGGCCTTCTACATAAGCTAGACCTTAAACAAACATAAAGGCCATAATAAAGCTACCTATTACATATGAAATATAAATACTTGAAATCTTGTTTAGGAGTGATTCCAACAAAAGCGGTTCTCATTATTACGGATCCACGGATCCCGGAAGTTACACTAGCGGATCCCTTTTGAAAAGGAACCGTGGGATCCGTCTCATCGAAAACAGTTTTCATGCAAGATTAAAAACCATTGTTAATAGAATATCTAGTAAAACGTTAGATTATTATAGGTTGACCATAAACGCCTTCCCTTATTAACCCATCACTTTATAGGTTCAACTATGACGCATGAATACGAGTTTGATTTTTCACTCACTAGCGTCTACACCCGAACATTTCCTGAGCCCAACACACCGCAATCATGTCCGTGGGTTCAATAATCTCGAAACCGTCACTTCCATGAAGGACGTATTGTAGACACTCTCTATAATTCAAAGAAGGTATCAATACCTCCTTCCGAGCCATAGGACTAGAATGTCTTCTTGAAATCAACAAGAAGATATGTCCAAGGTTCATAATGGAATTCTTCCGTCAAGTCGAACTCGCTCGTAACGAGGATCGCTCTCATCTCTTTGGTTTTATATGAAAACCAAAATTCACTTTAAGCCTTGGGCATCTTGCTCACATCCTCCGAATTCCAAACCATGGACAATGTGCCTTCACGAAGATTGGTCTCTTGATTCTCTCTTCAACTTTCGTGAAGAAAATAGTCCATATTGTTCACACATACCCTCTCCGGAAGATTTAACGCGCATAATATGCAAACCTCGACCATATTACTCCAATCCAAACATTATCCATACACGGATATCCGAGAAGAGTATAAACTGTTGCTCTCATTCTACGTGAAAATGTTTGGAGTCTTAGGAAATCGAGATATTCTTCCCGCTTGTTGTGCTCACATGTTGTACTATTTGCTAACACAACAACCATACAATCTCGCCTACTTTCGCAAGGCGAATTGCAAATCTTCAAGGCTCCAAGAATAAACTCATCCCTTATGGAATGTTCTTGACACGCCTCAATCACAATGTTATGCACTTCCATCCTCAATTTCAAAGTCCGTTGTACGTACTTGTGAACAAGATGATGGAACCGCTAAACATATCTCTCATGAAGACTTTCTTCATTCATGATTCCACCAATACCTATCACTCACATAATGATCCTCCTAGTGAAGACACTCAAGGAACCTAGAATAGTCAAATAGGATCAATTCTACTCTGTAATCCTATCTCTTCCATGAAATAAAACATCTTACATTTGATTTCCTAGATTTAGAACTCACTTAAACAAAACTTGGAATATAATGCATTGTCAAAGATCATTGCATACCTTTAGTAAAGGTTACATCTAGCGAGATAGACGGATCTCAAATGTTGTACTAAACGGATCCCTACTTCTAGGGAACCGTGGGATCCTAAGAAAGAAAATGCAATTGCAAGCATTATATGTCAAACACATCCTTTAGAACACCTCACACTAAGCTAAACATAGTGTCTTAAGATTGATTAAGACTTTATCAAGATAGGTTGACCTTTCCTACTCTTTCCAACTCACATAGATCACATTCTAAGGCTTTGTTAGATCTACCATTTCAATCCATCACTCTTCCACTCCCAAAACTCACACTTTATTCTTCTTATATGATCTCTCACAACTAGGTTAGAAATCCTTCGATTATGACAATATTGATCATTAATCAATCTCACCTCAAAATTGATCAAAGTTGATCAAATCCTAGTTTTCCCATCTCATAACCATTAGGATATTTTCCAAAACATAATCCTAAGACACAACCCGATCTCTAGGATCATTTAGTTTCATTTAACTTCAATTGACATCTTTAATGTCATCCTTGCTCATCCATTGGTACTTGTTGAAAGTTCCAAATCCTTCCATAAATAACAATCATTAGCTACACCACTCATTGCCTTCAAACACTTAAGCACCCCTTCATTTAAAACACTTAGAGAACTGAAACACTCAAGGTGATGTAGGTCTAGGATCTTAGAAACATCATTTCCACTCTTTCATAAGCTGCAACGCGGATCCCTAGAACTAGCCTAGACGGATCCCTCTCGAGAAGGAACCGTGGGATCCGGATGAGAGTCTATGACAAATCTTACTAAAACAAATCATTTCAACTCAAACACTCCATCTCATCTTAAATGAGTTCCTAGAACAGCACAACCTCTGTGGTTGACTCTTGTGCATGCTAATCATCACATTCCAATGAATCTTAGTGGCTTAGAGCTTAAATGCACTTTCCAAATCTTTTGGTTTATAAACCACCTTATTAGGACCTCCATAGTCATCACTCTCATTCTAACTTTCAGCCTTTGCAATCTCTTCAAATCATCTCATCATGAGAAAAACCTTAAGTAACAACCTATCCACCAAAGAACCACCCATCAAAAGGGCTCGTGTTGTACATTTAAATCTCTTCAACCGAATCATCTCGGTCAAATCAACAAACCTTCATCATCCAATCAAACCAATTCCTAAAAGGATAGTACCCACAAAACTACCTATACCAAACACAACCATACCTCCTAGGCCAAACAATATAATCTCCACTAAACCATCACCTTTGGTTCCTAGAGCTATCTCTTTTACATCCCCACAATCATCACCTCACCTCTACAATTTAGAGGACTTGCCACCTAGGCCGTCTCATCCGCTTCACGACAACATTCTCCTCATTAGGAGGAACAATGATTCAAAATCAAGGTGTTGAGTCAACACTTGCTCCGACTTCCTTTTCGCGTTTCCATCATAGAATCCCATTTGTATTATAAGAAATCATCAAAGTCAACCACCCGACCTTATGGAAGTTGACACATCTTTACCACCATCATCATTCTTGATCGAACCATTCCTAAATGGACCTCCACCAATCCCTCCATCATTCGAGGCTCCTCAAACCACTTTAATTGATCCTTTGAATCAAGCCACTTCATTTCATCCACCACCACTACCTAGCCATGACAAAGATTGCTATCATTGTCAACATGTTGAAAGTTTGATACATGAAGTACGAGAAGACCAACGTTTCATGTTCTATCATCTCCTCGAACGTTTCGACGAGATTAAACCTAAACATAACTTAAGCTAGAATATTATAGTGGTGTCTAAGCTTCAAGCGTTAGTTGGTCTAAGAAATTCCTAGTTATGTATTGTCTATTTTCTTATTTTTGAGTCATGTATATCATAACTCTTGTTTTATTAAATGGAATTACATGCTACTTGTTATTTCGTTGAGCATATGATTACTTTGTTTTCATATCTCATTTATATGATAACATGATTTGTTATTTCATCCTTGCTGAATTTGATCAGCTGATACGGATCCCTCAGAATAGCCTAGACGGATCCCTACTAGGAGGGAACCGCAGGATCCGTGAAGACAAGAAATTTTTTTTACTACTAACTTGCATCACATTTGCAGGAAATTGTGAATTATACTTGCTTTCTAACCTTTGTTTTGTAGTATCTTAATTCACACATAAAGACTTTGACATCCTAAAGCTAGGGGGAGCTTTATTGTAATACTAGATTTATTTTTCATAACTTGCAATACTAGATTTATTTTTCATAACTTCCCATTGCAAAGTTGCAATCATCTAGGGGGAGCACACTCGTTTTTTCTTTTTTAGACGAAATCCTTTGCAAACTTAGTTGCAAATGATCTAGATTAGAATTACTTTCTTGACGCCTTACATAGGGATGGACTCGTCAAGGGGAGTAAGACGAGATCTATTCCGTTACTTGCTCTTTATTTTTCTTCACATGTTTTTCTTTAAAACAATGTGTTGCTTTTCTTCAAACACTTTTGTTTCGACAAGAAGGGAGAAGAAAGTAAAACTACAAATTCAACGTTTACAATTTTAGCTTTTCCTTAAAATAATTTTATGTTTTGTCATCAACAAAAGGGAGATTGTTAATACAAATAAGCCGTAAAACGCTTATTTATATTTTACGATCTTCTAATGTTTTGTCGATAACAAAAGTAAAATCATATTAACGAAACAAATAAAATACGTAAATGGTTTGAACTAGTAGTTTTCTAACATATTCACATTTTCACATAAAACACTAAAACAAGTATAAGTGATTTTATGATCTAGATATATATATGTACAACAACTAGTGTTTACATATTGGGTTAACAAGTATAAATGATTCTATGATTTAGATATATATATGTACAACAACTAGTGTTTACATATTGGGTTAGATATACTTAAACTAAGTATACTAAAATGGGTAAAAGCATGTAAATACTAAAATAAGGTAAAACATGTAAATACTAAAATGGGTAGAAACTAGCAAATGGTATTGAACTATAACACATGGTTTTATATATACCACTTATCTAAGTTCATTGTATCTAGAAAGAAAACCATGGATCAACCCATAACCCATGACCCATGACCCATAACCAAAAATACCCATGGGCAAGAGGGCGCTCCACGGATCCCTAGCTTTGCTAGCCGGATCCCAGTAGAAGGGATCCGTGGGATCCGGAAACAAGAGAATTTTTCTATAAGTAGAGAGCCATTTCTTCCTTACTAGTTATCCCTTATACACATACTTCCCCAAGTATTCTAACCTCTAACCTCGGATCCAAGAGATCTATGTAGCTTTTCTCTTTTGTTTTGTGTGATCTTGTAGGTTCCTCTTAAAGGAAAGATCACCACATCTTGAAGACGTGCAAGCTCAAGTCCATGAGTTGCCATGTCGTCATCATCAAGACAACGAAGGTTCTCTTGTTGATAGTTCTTCCTTTCTCCATAGATGTTGGGTTGAAGGCATTAGTGAAGAATGCCGAAAGTGTCAAGATGAAAGCATTAGTGAAAGGTGCTCATCATCCGCGTCAAAGCATTAGTGAAGAATGCTTAAGGTGTCAAGACGAAGGCATTAGTGAAGGGTGCCAAGCGTTGTGTCAAAGGCATTAGTGAAGGATGCCAAAGAATCAAATCAAGTAGCATTTGGGAAGAATGCTTAGGTCGTATAATCGATGAGGTGCATCGTTATACATATAAGTGTTTATTTATTCACAAGGATGGTGATATCCTTGATGGTGTTGTAACAAGGAGTAGATCTCCTTGATAATAGGTGTTGTGTCGTGAAGGGTAGCAGTTCCTCCATAATGGAACTAGGTGCTTAGCCTAGTACCTAATAAAGGGTAGGCGACGTTGTGATAGGATTAGTTCTCCTAAGGTGTGAAAGAACTCGGTGGTTAGCCTAGCACCGTATAAAGGGTAGGCGACGTTGTAATAGGATTAGTTCTCCTAAGGTGTGAAAGAACTCGGTGGTTAGCCTAGCACCGTATAAAGAGTAGGCGACGTAGTGTTAGGTGTGGTTCACCTTGGTGTGAAAGAACTCGGTATCTAGCTTTGTACCGGAAAAAGGTTAGGCGACGTTGTGAAGGCTTCTCCGCCATAAGGAGCTTGGTGTAGTGATTACGAACTCTCGAGTAGGTGACTCGGGGAGTGGAGTAGGGCAAGGAAGGTGACCTTGTAGCCGAACCACTATAAATACTTGCGTTGTGGTTTTGTGCTTCTTACTCTTTTCTTTCATTACATATCTTCTATATGCTTGCTTATCAACATCCAACACACACAACCAAATAGATTGATATAAGTCAATCTAAATAGTTTAAAAGGAAGTTTTAATTGGTAAAACTATTCAACCCCCCCTTATAGTTTTCCACATCTTCCATGCAATTATCTCATATGTTTTATGCGGATGATGCTATATTCATAGGTCAATGGAGTAATCAGAATATAGATACTTTAATGTACATGTTAAAATGTTTCCAACGTGCTTCGGTATTAAGTATTAATCTTAGTAAAAGTAAACTAATGGGAATTGCGGTTTCGGTAGAGAAGGTTGAGGAGGTCACGAAGAACATAGGATGTGGTGTTCTCAAATCTCCTTTTTCTTTTCTAGGTTCGAAAGTAGGGGGTGTATGTCTCGGATTAAATCATGGGATGAGGTTATGAAAAAATGGTGAATCGTCTTTCAAAATGGAAGATGAAAACTTTGTCCATTGGAGGTAGGCTTACTCTTCTTAAGGCGGTTCTTGGATCTATGGCTATTTATCATTTGTCCATTTTTAAGGTTCCTATGTCGATTCTCCAACGTATGGAATCCATCTGATGTCATTTTTTTAATGGTAATGAGTTAAATAGCAAGAGGTCGACTTGGGTGAGTTGGAATAAGGTTTTGGCGTCAAAAGAGAAAGGCGATATTGGTGTTTCTAGTTTATTTGCGCTTAATAGAGCTTTAATGTTTAAATGGGTGTGGCGGTTTTTCAATCAAAAAGACTCGTTATGGGCTCGGGTTATGTAAGCTATTCATGGAGTTGATGGTAGGATTGGTAGGGTCGGGAAAGTTGGCCACGCTTCTATTTGGTGTGATATTATAAAGGAAATGGAAAGACTAGCTACTCAAGGGATTGATCTTGTTAGTATGATGCAAAAGAAGATTGGTAACTGGTCGAATACATCATTTTGGGAGGAGCGTTGGAGGGGGAGAAGTGTTTGAAAGACATATATCCTCGTGTGTACGCGCTAGATGTAAACAAATCTATCTCAGTTGCTTCTAAATTTGCATAGGATACTTTAGCTTCTTCTTTTCGCCGCATACCCCGTAGTGGGATAGAATTCGAACAGCGGAGGGATTTGTTGGAGTGCTTGGATGGAGTCTTGTTTAGTTCATCGGAGGATAGGTGGAGATGGGTTCTAAATGGCTCGGGCGACTTCACTGTTTCCTCAGCGCGACAGTACATTGACAACAAAAGATTGCCGGTAATTTCCTCAAAAACTAGATGGATTAAAGAGATTCCTATCAAAGTTAATGTCCATGCTTGGAAGGTGAGAATAGACGGACTACCGACTCGTTGGAACATTTATCGTAGAGGTATGGACCTATCATCTATTATATGTCCTTTATGTGAGTCGGCAGTAGAATCGTCGAAACATTTGTTTTTTGAATGTATCGTTGTCAAAGATAATTTTCGGAGGATATGCAAATGGTGGGATGTGAATAATATGGAGATTGCTTCATTTGATGATTGAGCTTCTTGGATTATTAATTTAAGGCTTTCTTCTAAGTACAAAAGATTATTAGAAGGGGTGTGCTATGGTTTATGGTGGTTCATTTGGGCTTTTCGGAATAAGAAGGTCTTCGGTGTTGTTCCTCCATCTAAGGCAAACATTTTTGACGATATTGTGCATGCTTCTTTCTTTTGGTGTCGGTATAGATGTAAGGTTTCGTTTAGTTGGGTGGATTGGTTAAAAAATCCCCACCTAGTGTCTTTGTAATTTTCTAGCTTCTTGCTAGTTTATTTTATAAAATTGCCGTTCAAAAAAAAAAAAGCACGTGTTTGTAAGCTACTAGTTTATCTAATTTCTTTGACAACTAAGGCCCAATTTCTTGCATCAGTTGCTAATATTTTGTTTGAAAAGGACATACATAGATGGAAATAATTCGATGTTGCGAAGGACAAATTTGCAAGATTGGGTATCAGATTGAAAAATGATTGTTGTGCCTACTAATCAAGTATACAAATGAACCTAATGATTTGATTAGTTGATTTGAAAAAATGATTGGTGTGAATTTGAAGAGAGAAAATACTTAATGCAATTGTAGAAGTGATTTATGCATTAGGCTTATAATTAGGTTTGTGATTTAGGTCTAAATAGCATTACTCTATCAGATTTGTGTGTAAACACTCGGACAACTTAAAAGTCATGAATTAACTTTGGAAGTTGTATTGTTTATTATTTATTTAAAAAACTTTATTGTGATCATATTTATCATTAAATCAAGTATGCTAATTATAACATAAATTTAAATTTGAAAATATTTTTCAACCCTAAGAATTTTAATGTGAAATAACAATGGATCGAATGTCGGTTAAAACCGGATCGTGTAACTTTGGGTCTCGACCGCCCGAAAACCTTTTTGTCAAATTTCTTGTTAAGTGTTATCCTTCAACATAGAGATAAAGTAAAACCCACTTGCCAAAAACAATTTTTGAATTTATATGAATCGACCTTCCGTTGAGAGTTTCGATAATTTCCTATTATATGATGGGAAATTCGGTTTCTTTTAGTTAATGGAGTATGTGAGGCTAGTATTGTTTGGTGATTAATGGTTTGAAAAATAAAGCCATGTTCGTTCACATGAGTTGAGATCCATATATAACTGATATTTGTCATAAAACCAATGAACTAATCATAGTCATCCATTTTCTATCTAAATTAATAAAAAATCATTTTCCACCTTTTTTAAACAACATATCTTGCAAACGGTAAATATTCAAGCTATAAAAATACACCATCGTGACGAGAATTAAATTATCTTTCTATAGATATGCATTGTTATTTACTGACGTTTTTTTTTTTTTTTTTTTTTAGCGGAAAAATCACATGTGATTTGTAAAATCACATGTGATTTGTGAAAATCGATGTGATTAGTAAAAATCAAATCACATACGATTTTAACAAATCACGTGTGATTTTACAAATCACGTGATTTTTCCGACCTAAATTAAAAAAAAAAAAAAAAAAAAAAAAAAAAAATCGTCGAAAGTATATAACAATGCATATCTATAGAAAGATAATTTAATTCTCGTCGAGATGATATGATTTTTTAGCGAACGATTAACGGTTTGTGAGATATTTAATTTAAAAAAGGTGAATATATTTTAATAAAAGAATGAGAGTGGTAGGATTGGTTGATTAGCTTTATAACAAATATGAGTTCTATAATGAACTTTTCTATCGTTCACATTCTTTGGTGGGTGATCTGACCTTTTCATTAATGGGTGAAGTGTTTTGGTCTCCTTTTCTCTCCATTTACCGTACTTTACAAGCCTGTGTTTGCTTATTCTTTTAAGACAATTAAGATATGGTTTTGGGTGATTTTTAAGTTTACAATGAACATAATGAACAAATTTCCATCAAAATTTATGAATAACCTGTTTGTCATACTTATTTCATTATTGACTCTTACACCAAAGTTTTGAATTGGATTAGATTTTGTTAAAAGTGTTTTGACCTTATTCTACAATTGTTATTAGTAGATTTGCATCTACGTTAACACCTTGAAATTAATTTATAATTGTGTAGATCATTTTCGTTGTAAATATTCTTGTGTCTCAATTTCTGTTAGAAAGCATCATATGTAACATTACTAATGTGGATTGACAGGAATGTATAGCATCATATGTAACATTGCCAATATAATGTGGATTGAGACTATTGCATCTAAGATAGCAAACGTATTTTTGCCTAATAGATCGGAACCTTTTTCCTATTTTTCTATTCCATTTTTAGGCTATGTCTTGTAGTTAGAGATGTAAATAAGCCAAGCTGCTCCAAAGCTACTCTTGATCGGCTCGGCAAAAGCTCAAAACACGCCAAGCCTTAACGAACTCGAGCTTTGTTTTGGGCTCATTTAATAAACGAGCTAAAGTCCGAGCTTCATGTCAATAATCGATTAGGCTCGCGAGGTTACATGACCTTTAGACATTTATAAATACTTGTGTATATATACACTCGCATATGATTCAAAATGTTAAACGAGCTCGACCTCGAACTTCACATCTAAAAATTGATTTAAGCTCGTTTGTAACACTTTCTTATATCTAGATATTTTTTTTAACATAAAAAGGTTATACATGAATCGAGCTCGAGCCTTGTGAGCTAGCCTGAATTGGATTTGTTTAATGAGGTTTTCCAAAGAATCGGGATCAACAACTGTTGAAACAATCAGTCATCAGCATGTTCTAAGTCTGGTAGGCACACAATCCGATGACAGTCTGTTGATGTAAACTGTGGATTCATCCCTGAAGAAATCACACATGAAGCTCACCTGGAGCACATCCTTTCTCAATGGGATCAGATCGGAGCATGAGAAAGCCACGCGTTGCAGATGGTATCACATATTCTGGAAGAGCTTAACCCAAATCGTTGGTTCTATCATTGCCATGTGTGTGCCTACTCTTTACATACTTACTGTGCTCCGGTAATACATAACTTCGAAGCAGCCTATGACAATGACAGAAGCCTTTATGAGTATTTGAATATTAAGTTTGAGGGAATTTATTATATCAAAGGTCACGAGCACTCAGTATCACTTGCTCTGGGGTCTGATGCACATGCAGATGGTAAATCCCCAATATGTGATGAATACATGAAGAGGGATTTGATCCTTAAGTGTTTGAATTGCAAGCTAGCAATTGATTACTATTGTTATAAGAGAGTGTATCATAAGAAAAGCTGTTACAACAATTGGGATGCATAGCACCAGTACATGCATCACCCATTGGCTCAAGATACAAAGTAAAGTAAAAATGTTTCATTATGATTATTAACTTTAGTCTTCACATTGATAAGTTACATCAAGGCCATTAAAGTACCATAAGTATAACCAAAAAAAGTTTGTTACAGCTAATATTGCCTAGCTAGTGTTTAATTTGTTACGATAAATTTGACACTTTCAATCGACTAGACAATTGTAAATAGTCAACCGATACACTTCTGTAAACAAAGAAATTAATTATTCAAAAAACATCACAATTATTTACATGTTTATCTTATCACTCAAATATTTCAAATTCTTTTCCTTTAAATATGCCATCATCATTCTTTTGTAAAGAATTTCAGAAATTTCTGGTATGACCTTCTTGAAGAAGAGTTGTACCGGAGGGCTAAACTAAGGAGCCGTGGTGTATGGCTAGGTTGTCCTGCTGTGATGATAGCATTGTTGCCATTTGTGAATTAAAGGGTGTCAAGATC
Organism: Chrysanthemum lavandulifolium; assembly: GCA_022545495.1. Classification (NCBI taxonomy): domain Eukaryota; kingdom Viridiplantae; phylum Streptophyta; class Magnoliopsida; order Asterales; family Asteraceae; genus Chrysanthemum; species Chrysanthemum lavandulifolium. The sequence continues at coordinate 41,906,618 of CM040241.1, read as the reverse complement.
TAATTATTCATCTTGTTTAGGTGACTCAAGAAACTTGGTTCTTTACAAGATTGGTTAGAGGGTAAGTTCATCTGATCTTGGACGGATCATGAGATATGTTGGATCAACTAGACGTATATCACATTAACCTAAAGGTTGTGGGTTCAAGTCTCGGTGGAGACATGTGAGATCGGTGGTGTAAGTTTTAAAAATTTGCCGTTCTAAAAAAATAAATAAAACGTTCACACGTAAATTTTGATATAATTTTTTCCCCATTTATGCTTATAAGAAGGTAAAGTTAGAATTTGGTAAAAGTTGACATCCACTCATGTTACTTTCAAAACCTCAATCGATATACCATATTGCACGCACTTCTACTAATAGCGCATTTTCTTTTCAAAATAATCAATTTTCATTACGCGGACCCTAGTAGCATTGACCCTACCCAAAAGAGAAAGAGTGGAGGATTCTGAGAAAGGTAATTAAAGATTTCTTTTGACTATGATCTTGATAACGAGGGAGAAGATTCGCTTGGGAGAGTTTAACCATGATAGAAGTATTCTTCCATCTAAAAAGTTAGTATCTTATTGTCTCAATAATTGTTTTATGTTTGAATATTATATTACAGTATCATTTAAGTTTTATAGCTCAAACAGATTGGAGACTACTTTATTTAAGTTAGAGGTATATCATCTAACAATTACAAAAAAAATAATAAGATAACATAAAACAAACACATCAACATCAACAATATTTCTCACTATACTAACTACTTTAAAGTAAAATGTAAAGTCAAAGCTAATAAATTCTAAATGGTAATTCATGTAGAATAAAGAAGGAAAAAGAAAACAAACATATATATTCTTACGTTGCAAAAACAGTTAGGTATTTGTAGTTTTATTATAAAGCTTACTTTGTCAAATTAAATTTGACATATTATTTATGAAAAAGTCAATTAAAAGTAGAATAATAAAATGGCTATAGTGAATACAATTTACAAAAATATATCTACAAATGAGTTATTTTGATATTATACTTTTAGAAGTTTTTGATTTGCATCTCGGTTCTTATGCTCATGTGCTAGTAGTATCACAAATTTTCATTGACATTTAGTCATATACTAGTATTAGATGATTATCCGTACATAGGATCGATGTACATCACAAAATAATTGTAATTGCGAACTTTTGGTTCTAATGCGGCCTTTTAAGGGTTCAATTTGTAGTTATTGCGAAAAAGTAGTCTAAGGTCCAAGAAAAGAAAAATGATAAAAATTTGAGAATTAAAAAATATATAAACTATTAGTTTAATGGTGGATATTGTTACCATTTTCAACAAAAAAATTGATAATTTTCACATTTTATGAGTTTTAAGCACAATCATACATTTTTTTATATTTAGTAAAGATAAAAACATTAATTTTCATTGGAATACAATACACAAGTAATAACCAAAATACATGTATAAAGAGGGCATAATCAACTCATCATTTCACATATATACTATTTCTTCTTATTTTATTATAATCTTTAATGTTAATGTTGGTTTTGTTATGCGTCTTAATCTTATCATTAAACATTCTCTTTCTTTATTGACTCTTTTTCCGAAGAAAAAAAAATGACATATTCATTATACATGAAAGTTACTTTCATTTTTAAAATTGCTAGTTTTGTAACTACTTATTATTGTAATTGTGTATTGTAAGAGGTGGCATATTAACCATTTGATATTTATACACCTTTTTTTATAAACAACATAAATATTTATTGTGAAGAAAACAAAAATATGTTATATAGATTATGTAAACTCAACACGATTCGCATATAGCAATTCATTACGGATATTGTTAGACACTGTAATGTGTTTTTCCAGTTAAAAACCATTGTAATGTGTAATTTTTACATGAGGGGTCAAATGATCATTTACTATGCATTGTTACATATTGGTACACATATTACAAAACATTGGTTCAACTCATGTTTCATTGTTTTATATAACAATATTTGTATTTTCATTCAGAGTAACATGTTCTATTGTCCTATATTTCTATGATTATATTATTGTTATCCGGTAAGGCATGGAATCTTCTTGCTAGCTGCTACCAGTAGTACCGTTAATGTATTTATTTGTATAGTATATTATGTTTGTTATGTCTCGGCCATAATGGTTGTAGCCGAGACATTTTAGTTAGACGTAGAAATGGAGGCACGCACCACCGTACCAATCATCGATGGAAATAAACCACCAACGTTATTTTATGAACATTGAGGAACCCGCAACGCCACATTCATCAATTCTCTACATCAGTTATGTATCTTGTTTTGTTTTTCCGAGATCTATATCTATGAGCATATATCAAAAACTTATTTTTGTAGTCCTACTTTAAAAGACCAAATTAATTAAGCACAAGATCATTCTGACCATTCATTAATTTAAGAGTAAATTACATGAATGGTCCGCATGTTTATGTTAAAATTCCAAAGAAAGCTAATTTCAAACGCCTCTTGTGATTGAAGATATGCATACTAACGGGTTCATATAAGGTTAAAGGTGATAAAAAAAAAAGTAAATGATTAAACATGTTGAATAAGGGAGAAAAGAAAACAAACTTATAGATTCTTACTTTGGAGGTACAACAAGGATGTTATAGCTCTATGTTAGCACAATATATAATCAAAACATCTATAATACTATAATCTTGAGCCCCTTAATTTAATGTGCAAGAGTGAATGTGCACAACAATTTGTACGGTACAATCCGTGTAAAGCCATATGATTTAATACCAAGAAGTGAAATATGTAATCCTCAATGAAAACTGAAATATGTAAACCTCAATGAAGTCATCATTAATCGGAGGTATACGAAGAGACATGAAGTTACATTTTGATCATTACTTGGAGGTATACAAAGAAACAATGCATTTAGTTGTTGCAACACTTCATATTCTTCTTAAGGAGCCTATAAATAACACATGCATTTCTTAAACTTTCCACACCATGGAGAAAAACTTCACCAATGGCTGTTTGACCATGTCTAGATGGGATCAACTCAACATTTTCTTTAAAAATTCCGGGTAACTAAGTTTCTGTCTATACTACTCCGTATATATTAGTACTACTCATGTCATAATTTTCTTACCTTTGAATTCTTTCTGCTATATGTCTTAACTCTTAACCATTTGTAGTAGTAAATTATACAGTGCATATTTTAAATCTGCAGCTCTCGCATCCATGGGACTAACTAAACCAGGGCATTATTAAATGTGCCCCATGTGTGACATGTCAAGTGAATTCCGCACAAGTTGAGCGAGTCAAGACATGTTTTAAAAAGAATACATAATATCAGTCTAGCAAATTTAGCAACATTCAAAAGTGAAAAGATGAGGAGTCCAATTAAGTTTGCTTAGTGGATATACTAATTAATACTCCAATTTACAGTAATAGATAAGAAAATATATTAACAGTTTGGTAAATGTCATCAGTTGGTTGTTAATGAATAATAATGAACCATTGTAAGATTTCAAATCCTGGCCGTCCTAATGATCTCAAGTAACAAAATGTTTTCTTCTGAATACAGAAAACAACCCTAATGATATAGGCTGGTTAGATCAAAAAGGAAAATTAAGGATCCTCGCAGGTGAATGCAACGCATCCAAACCTTCATGAACTAGCTAGATATATCCCAACAAGGATATAGTAATGAACGCAAAAGAAAGGCCATGTGACTAAATTATATTACTGATCAACATCTACATGTATGCAAATAAGAAAAATGAAAGAATATACTACGCATAATGTGTTAACAGCGAATTGTATTTATACCGAATGTGAAATACATCACCCCGACACATAAGTATGCTATCATACTCCATGTAGCGTCAGGGTTCCGCGTTGGAGACTCTTGAGGTTGAGGAGATAGATACACTACCAACAAGGGCTATATCATTCATGGTTGGGAACTTGGTGAGTTTCATTTACAAACTGACATTCTTATGGGTCATGTGATTATTATTCTAACCATCAAACTACTTATAACTTTCTATCAACTTTTATACAAATTAATCAACTTGAAAGATCGAAATTGAGATAAAGGAATGACGAGAAATAAAAATTCTCAAATGTTATGGCAAACACATGCATGTGTTATAAGTAGTTTGACGGTGTCTTACGATTTATTTTCACCATTCTTCACATTTAATTACATATTATGCAGGAATATCTATACTATCCACACCCTTTCATCCAAGACATTACCTCTTCGAAGTCGGTTCAGGTGCAAACCCTTTTGTTATGACGACTCCTACCCTTGATCCTTTACGTCTCCAATGTGAACCATGATATTTTGATTTACGACCAAGCATCGGGTTATAATATATGCCTTCAGATTTGTGTTTGTTTTGTGGTGATATACATGTTCTTTCGATCACGTCGACGATCAAATCTGAATAATAGTGTGTATCATTTTTTGGTTGGTTACTTTTGTGAATCTCTCATTTTTTGGTTTGTTCGTTTGGGTATCACACTACTTTGTAGAGTGTATAACTTTGTTCACGTGATTCTGTATTGGATCTAGGATGGGATCATAGGTTTTTACGCTTCATGTATATTAGATTTTTTATGCTTCATGTATATCAGATAGATGTTAGATTTGTATAGTAGTTGCATGTAACAATCAACTATTAAAAGATATAAACATGATTTAATTATAAATAAGTTGGTCCTTGAAGTAGATGTGGATTGTTACGAATGACAACAACCATGGTTGATGAGTGGTTGCTAAAGAATACTACACTTTTGATTTAATATCAGCTTCAATAAGAAATTGGATTATTTTGTCAAATATCTAATTATTTGTTTCATGATAGATTGATTAGTTTGCATTTATAAAATTGCCGGAAATGGAATAAGACCACCCCATGTTCGATCTTACAAGCTGCAACCATCCTAATCAACAAGGAAATTTCAACTAACTACTTATAACTTGGAAGATTAAAACAAGAAGGTTAAGAGGCCTAATTCAATTCAGAATAGCTAAACAGTTAATTACTTGCTACCATACTTTTTGGCGTTAATTCCATTTTATGCTCATATTTTTTAAAGTCAAGAAGATGCATCTTTTTAATTATAAGTTTTTTGGTTGATTATAGCTATTTGATGAGACTTTCATGTAAACCTTCCAAAACTAAGTTAAATAAACTATTTTAAAGCTACACATTCATTACTTGAGGTCTCTATTGATTCATAGCATCATTTATTTGCGGGAATGAATGAAATGAGGAAGACGAATATGAAGTGTCCATTTATTTGCGGGAATAAATGCAGTGAGGAAGACGAATATGAACTGTCCCAACAGTTTCACGAATGCAAACCATTCCGCATTGATGATGAAGATGTTCAAAGGTTGACTTATAAGTATAAATACAATTGACTTATGCATCCAAGTCACCCAACTTTCCCTATAGCCATGGCATAGTTTCTAATATGCTTTGTTTCTTATTGTAGAATATCACTTTGAAGGTGAGTAGGGAAGTTTCGTGGCCATACAATGCTTCTTTTGCAGCTCCTTGCTCCTATCTGTTCTGGCATACTCATTTAATGACTCGGTAATTATTCTCTCATCTATTTACGAATATCTATAATTCAAGTCTTCTCATTGCTCCGATTAGCCAACTCCCAATCTATAAATTTTGTGTATTCGTATACATCAAGGTAACACTCATAGTGACATGATATCAATCAATATATCATGCTACATTGTGGTCTATGCTTCTGACAATATAAAACAATTTAAATACAGGGTCATATGGCACCTTTTTCCACCGATTATGGTTCATCAGGAAACATAATATTCGACATCTATTGGGTAGCATCTGATATTTACATGTTTAACATTGACGCCTAAAGCATTGTTGGTTCTGACTTGGGTATATTTTATGGTTCACGAAATAGAAAATAATGCTTTTTATAGGTTTTAAACATTTGCTTAAATTTGCCACTATGTCTGTAGAAGTCATACTGATTTTTTTTCTTTGGACGAATTAGTTTTCCGCACCAAACAATATACGGTGATCACGGCAATTCGCCAGCAGTCGGCACTAACATATCCGAATAGCTAAATTTACTTGATATAATATATGGCCATTATATCATGTAGAAACAAAAGAGACAAATAAAGTATACATGACTTGATTCATTAAAAACTAAAAAGGAGCATTGCAGAGCCTTCACCCAACCCGAGCTTCAAGATGCGTCAACCATACGCAGCTGAGGAAAAGTTCAAACTAATATCACACATTGAGGATAATGTTTTGATCATAATGTACGGGTAGTTAATCTAATCATATTTGACAGTAATAAATTTATTTATTATTTAAATATGGTTTGAATTATTTGTTGTGTTGCATACTTGCATGCATTATTAGCAACACATATGTATATATGCACTTTAGCTTTCCCCTTCATTTGATCGACCATTAATTTCACATCCTCATCTCCGATCCATTCAATGAGTAACATCAGACCATACCTTATACAAATCAAAGTTTATACGAACTTGAGCTCATTAGAAACTAAATAGTTTTCGTTTTTAGCTATGAAATATTATACAACATCAACCTTCAATTTCATACCATTTATTTTGTGCAACATATGCATCATTTATTGGAGAAACTGTTTGATAACATCAATTGCAATATCTTATATGTAACTACTTGCATACAATATTACGTAAAATAAACATATACATTCAACCCTTACCCAATCAATGCAACGCACAGGTTTATGTAGTCATCTACAGTAGAACTGAAAAAGGAACTTTGGCATATAATGAATGTGGTGGTTATTAATTTGCGAACCATGCAAATTTGCATAACGAAACCCAGGTAAACATTACCCGACAAAGTTACAACTACATTACGCAACAAGAATATACATCCGCCCTACGACAACAAATCTTATGATACCATCAATTGCAATATCTTATATGTAACTACTTGCATAAAATATTACATAAAAAAAACGTATACCTTCGACCCTTACCAATTCAGTGCAACGCACGGGCTTATAATGCCTCGTTATAATTAATTTTGAGATGAAAATTTTGACACTTTTATTTATGAGTAGATCAATTGTTTAAGCATTTGAAGTTACTAAAGTGACTAACAATTTTAAAAAGAAACCATTTAAGGGTGGCCTAGTGGCAAAAGTGTTTTTGACTATCACTTTAAAATGTGCGAGGTCTCAAGTTTAAATCCTGCTAGGTGCAAACAATCTTAAGTGATCACGCCAACCTTAAAAAAAATTAAAAAAAGAGAACAAGATAACATAAAACAAACACATCAACCTCAACGGTATTTCTCACTTTACTAACTATTTTAATGTAAAATATAAAGTTAAAGCTAATAAAAAGTAAAGGTAATACATGTAGAATAAAGAAGGAAAAAGAAAACAAACATATATATTCTTATGTTGCAAAAACAGTTAGGTATTTGTAGCTTTATTGTAAAGCCTACATTGTAAAATTAAATTGGACATATTGTTTATGAAAAAGTATGTTATAAGTAAAATAAATGAAATTGCTACAGTGAATACAATTTACAAAAATATATCTTGAAAAGGACTTTCAAACGTGTTAGAACTCTCAAAAAGATGTGAGTGTGGCATATTATCTATATTTGGGTTTTTTTGGGTAAAAGAGGATCACACTGGTAAATATATTACTCCAAAAAACGTTTAAGTATAACGGATGAGAGTGAGTCTCTCATCTTGGCCCGTTACATGGGCATGAGCACCAAATGTGCAACAACCAAAATCGCTAAATAAGAAGACATGTCAATCTTATGACCTACCAAACATAAAATACTTCCTACCACGACCTTGAAGCTTGACATCATACAGGTCACAAAAGCATCCAATTGACATGGTAAATCGTAGACCTGGGCAGCATAATCATCATCAAAATAATCTTCAAGCTCATGATAGCCACCAGACGATGCAAGAAACTTTTCTGTGTCATTATCCGGCTCAAGTACCTCGTCCTCATCACTGTCAGTAACAACTAATTCACCCACTTTAGTGTATGGGTTGCCCACCTTTTTCGAAGACCTACACAGAGAAGAAGAAGAATTAGGCTTAGTAGACTCAACCTGCACATTTTTAAGAGGCTTTCCCATCAATAATAAGCCTTTCAAGCTTCCTAATTTTCTCAACAATAGGAGTAGTACAAGGAATACCATTCACATTAGTATCGTCCATATCAAGAGCATCAAATGGTTTTGATGTAGCATATTCGTCCCCGTACTTGCCTCCTTACAAGTATCCGGCTTATTCAAGACATGAACATACTTCTTCTTAGGGTTTGAAGGGCTAAATTTAGCCTCTTTACCCACATCAATATCACGAAATGGCTTTTTCTAAGGCATTTGAACCCCAACCGTCTTACCTTTTGTTAGGATCGTATTTATGGATGATTTGGTGAATATGGAGGTCTTGGAAGATGGAAGAACACCATCTTCAAGTTAGAGAGAGAAACTAGAGAGAGAAGGGAAACTAGTGTGTGTTTTATTAAAGATGAAAGGTAAATTATACAAAGAGTCTCACCCCCTAGGAAAGTCTAGGAGTGTATATATAGCTAAACACATATAACTATGAATAAATGACATAACAAGCCCATGTGTTTTAGCTAACAAAGATAGAAAATGTAATCCCGTCAATGTTGTTCCATTTACGAGTTAGGAGCTTTTACAACAATCTTCCCCCAATGGGACGACATAAGGGATTATTTACAACATTTCCTACAAGTATAAAAAACAAATAAAGAAAGGTCTCCATAAGTTCTTCAAATGATGAGGATGATGAAATTTTACGCTCTTTGTCTTCTTCTTGTACCCCGACTTGAGAATTGTTTTCTTCACTTGTAGGCAAATGATGTAATATGCATGAATTGGATTAACTTCCCCCCAAATCATGTTGCATGTCTTTAGCAGCTTCTCCGTACACTTCTTTTTGGCGAAGTTTCTTAATCAGCTTCCCCCCAAACTGACAACCGTCTTTAGCAGATTCGAAACTTTGATGTAGTAGACATTTCTTCTAACTTTTGAAGTTTTCAGTATGCAACGGAATTTTTAGATGAGTAGTAAACCACACAAGGTAAATCTGACTTGTTTCGGAAAATCCGTTCAAGGGTAACATGCAAGAAATCAACAAGATATGCTCACGTATGTAGATGCTTCACACCAACATAAACCATGAAAGACGAAATGAAACGACTTCCCCCTGAATGTTGCGGTCTATCGGAATAAGAATTACCTGTGAGTATGTAATTGCTCGATAAAATGACCGTGTGTGAGGCATCACAACATCCTATTTAGGTAACTTCACACACGATAACTCTGTGAAAGTGAGACGATAACACCAAAGTGAGAAATTTGAACCACAGATCGTCTCATTTCTTCCCCTTGATTGAAGAAATTCATGAAAGGAGAGGGTTTTCGCAAAAAAATACAAAAAACATCAAGGAAGCAAACACCACCTACACTCTCTTCCCCCTGATGTTTTCAATGAATCAGAATCATACAACACGTATGTTGTTGATGAATTGGAGACAGGGAAACCATGTATGTCCAATTAATCGAACAATTGTGAAGTACCATAAATATCTCGTGAGAATCAACTGCTGATAAGATTTATCTGCTCGTTTATACTCTTCTCAGCTAACTCTTTACCAACCCCATTATCATTCTGACGGCTCTTTGTAATGACCACTAATGGAGAAAAACCCAATATGATGAACTTGAGAATGAAGTAAAATAACCCGAACTTGTGACTTAAACTTGCACTATTGTCAGACGAAGAACCCTTTTCCTCACCTGGTTGATTAACCGGATCGAAAATGGGTAAACTTAAAGTTTCTTGAATTATCCACAGCTTTTTGTGACACTTGAGCAGAACAACGTAAATCCTTAAAAGTGATAGGTATACGCTATGAGTACAACAACGTAACTCCTTACATCAGGTATAACTAGACAACTCAAGTCTTTGTCATTCGTAACGGTTAAAGCTCGAACAAGGATCTCGAAGAATCATGCATCCAACCAACCCCGATATCTTCAGATACTAAGTACACGCACCCGTGATATCCCACTTCAACCTCAAATAAATAATAACGAATTCTCGCCGTAGTCACATCTTGCGATTACATGCCCAAAACTAGCCTTCATTAACGGTTTTAAATGAATTTGATAATGGTTTCCCGATCTTGTCAAGATGTATCCTCCCGTGAAAATATATCATAACCAAAATACTACTCTTTTTACCGAACATTATGCCAAGAAATTAATAAAATGTAAAAAGATACATTTGTATAATGAAAATTTCAGCACATGACATGATTAATTTCGGATCCAGTCCAATACACGGAGCCCATTAATAGTCCAAGAATTTAGTAAAATTTTTTTTGGCCATCAAAAGTTGTGAAGGAAACCTGATCCTATCTCAACCCAAAACATTAACCGTAGTATAAAGTATCACTTAATTCTACTTTACATAAACCTGATAACTCTACACAACCCTAATCTCACATATATATATATATATCCGCCCCCATCATCACCTGTCTTTTCTCTCACCTAACAGATTTCACCAAAAAAAGATCAACTCATCTCAAGAGTATCTCATCACCACGCATATCAATCCGAAACAAAAACAAACTACAAACACCAATTCATATTGCTTACACGAATTCGAAAGAAACTGAGATCATTTAAGTGTTTATGATGCGAGACGGTGTAATTAGAGGTTGAGTTGTAAAATAGAGTTGATGGTTGTGGAATTAATACGAGTCAGTGATGGGGCTGTGATGGGTTTAGGATGTATGAGATTTGTAGTTGGTTTATACTTGATTGTGTGTCTTCATTACATTACGAGTACTTTTCTTCTTGGACTTATGTTGTCGTATGTAAACTGAGGTCACAAGTAGTATTGGTATTTGGTTGAGGTCAAGGTCTAGAAGTCTTCTTTTTCATCTCGTTTTCTTATGCGTAAACAAGAAAAAAACCTTAGGCGTAAACACAGCTTACACGTAAGACCTTACGCGTAGGGTTTCTTAGGCGTAAGCCAAAAGCTTATGCGTAAATTTCTAACCTTATGCGTAACACGATTTTACTCGTAATGTTACGCGTAAACAAAAGGTCCTTACGAGTAACTTTCCAAGTTAGTCGTAACCTAGTCTAAAGATGAGTCTTAAGCGTAAAAACAGGGTTTTGACCATTTGACCATTTTTTCGGTGACCTTTCCAACCATATTCTCCGTTTAGCATGAGTTACCTAGAAACCTTATGACCAAATATTATGTTTAGCATGAGAAATCTATAGAAAAATAAACTTGCACTTGTTACCCTTATGACCAAATCTGTATACCATTTGACCAAATGAACTTTCACAAGATGGACAAAAACCAAGTCACAAAAACATATGTTACCAAGAAACTGAATCTTGGACAAGAAACAGAAATATGGAAACATCAATAAAAACTTTGACTATTTTGACCAATATAGATACAATAAACTTGTATAAAACCCGTTAACCCAAAAAAATATGAAAGGTTAAGAATAAAGATGATTTTAAACAAGATTTTGACAAGCAAACATCACCAAAATCATCCCATGATAAAAAATCCGCCTTCCTCTTGATACCAATGTTAGGTCATCATAAGTGAACACAAGGATCAATATGTAAGAAATATAGATAAAGATGATCGGATGTACACACAATACACACACACGTATGAATGGAGAATGTTTATGCGTAGTAAATGTATTAGAGTGAACAACCAACCCTCAAATGAGGGTTTACAAGACTATTTATAGGGGAAGAGAGCTAGGACAACACATCTAGTCCATTCCTTTCTTATTGGGCTTTTGCATAGACTTATGGGTTTAGGATGTATGAGATTTGTAGTTGGTTTATACTTGATTGTGTGTCTTCATTACATTACGAGTACTTTTCGTCTTGGACTTATGTTGTCGTATGTAAACTGAGGTCACAAGTAGTATTGCTGTATTGGTATTTGGTTGAGGTCAAGGTCTAGAAGTCTTCTTTTTCATCTCGTTTTCTTATGCGTTAACAAGAAAAAAACCTTAGGCGTAAAAACAGCTTAAGCCTAAGACCTTACGCGTAGGGTTTCTTAGGCGTAAGCCAAAAGATTAACCTTATGCGTAACACGATTTTACTCGTAAACAAAAGGTCCTTACGAGTAACTTTACAAGTTACTCGTAACTTAGTCTGAAGATGAGTCTTAAGTGTAAAAACAGGGTTTTGACCATTTGACCATTTTTCCGGATACCTTTCCAACCATATTCTCCGTTTAGCGTGAGTTACCTAGAAACCTTATGACCAAATATTCTTTTTGGCATGAGAAATCTATAGAAAAATAAACTTGCACTTGTTACCCGACCAAATATGTATACCATTTGACCAAACGAACTTTCACAAGATGGACAAAAACCAAGTCACAAAAACATATGTTACCAAGAAACTGAATCTTGGACAAGAAACAGAAATATGGAAACATCAATAAAAACTTTGACTATTTTTGACCAATATAGATACAATAAACTTGTATAAAACCTATTAACCCAAAAAAATATGAAAGGTTAAGAATAAAGACATATTTTTAAACAAGATTTTGACAAGCAAACATCACCAAAATCATCACATGATAAAAAAATCCGGCCTTCCTCTTGATACCAATGTTAGGTCATCATAAGTGAACACAAGGATCAATATGTAAGAAATATAGATAAAGGTGATCGGATGTACACACAATACACACACACACGTATGAATGGAGAATGTTTATGCGTAGTAAATGTATTAGAGTGAACAACCAACCCTCAAATGAGGGTTTACAAGACTATATATAGGGGAAGAGAGCTAGGGCAACGCATCTAGTCCCTTCATTTCTTACTGGGCTTTTGCATAGGCTTATGGGTTTAGGATGTATGAGATTTGTAGTTGGTTTATACTTGATTGTGTGTCTTCATTACATTACGAGTACTTTTCGTCTTGGACTTATGTTGTCGTACGTAAACTGAGGTCACAAGTAGTATTGTTGTATTGGTATTTGGTTGAGGTCAAGGTCTAGAAGTCTTCTTTTTCATCTCGTTTTCTTATGCGTTAACAAGAAAAAAACCTTAGGCGTAAAAACAGCTTAAGCGTAGGGTTTCTTAGGCGTAAGCCAAAAGATTAACCTTATCGAATACGATTTTACTCAGAACAAAGGTCCTTACGAGTAACTTTACAAGTTACTCGTAACTTAGTCTCGAAGATGAGTCTTAAGCGTAAAAACAGGGTTTTGACCATTTGACCGCTTTTTCCGGATACCTTTCCGACCATATTCTCCGCTTAGCGTGAGTTACCTAGAAACCTTATGACCAAATATTACATTTGGCATGAGAAATCTATAGAAAAATAAACTTGCACTTGTTACCCGACCAAATCAGATACCATTTGACCAAACGAACTTTCACAAGATGGACAAAACCAAGTCACAAAAACATATGTTACCAAGAACCGAATCTTGGACAAGAAATGTAAATATGGAAACATCAATAAAAACTTTGACTATTTTTACCAATATAGATACAATAAACTTGTTTAAAACACATTAACCCAAAAAAATGAAAGGTTAAGAATAAAGATGATTTTAAACAAGATTTTGACAAGCAAACATCACCAAAATCATCCCATGATAAAAAAAATCCGGCCTTCCTCTTGATACCAATGTTCGGTCATCATAAGTGAACACAAGGATCAATATGTAAGAAATATAGATAAAGGTGATCGGATGTACACACAATACACACACACGTATGAATGGAGAATGTTTATGCGTAGTAAATGTATTAGAGTGAACAACCAACCCTCAAATGAGGGTTTACAAGACTATATATAGGGGAAGAGAGCTAGGGCAACACATCTAGTCCCTTTCTTTCTTACTGGGCTTTTGCATAGGTGATAAGGTTTTAAAAGGTACCATTTTGAGGGGTCGTTTAAGTCCTTATTTGATCACTTTTGTATCCGTTATTGCTTAATATCGTTCCTTTTCACTTTTAGGTCTCTTGCAGCAAAATGTTGGAATGGCACTTATTTGGACGAAAAGGCGAATATATGAAGAAAATGGCCAAAGTCAAAATCGAGATACTCACATTACTTGAAAATAGAAGGCGACGGCGTCAAAAGCAAGTGCGACGCCGTCCGAGGATTTTAGTGACGGTTCGAACCCAAAACTCAGATTTTCAAGTGACGACGTCCGGTTGTAAAAGAGTAGGTCGTCGCTACTCGCACGGCCTAGATGCAATCAGCACGACGCCGAAAGTCAAGAGGACGGCGCCACGGACATAAGGTGACGCCGTCGCAAGGTTAACGTGGCCAAGACGAAACCCTAATGGCGGCGACACGGCGTCCACGAAACATAAGGTGACGCCGTCGCATATGTAATCTTATATATAGAATCAATTTTCACTTTTAGAGAGTCTTTTGGAGTGAAAACCTAAAACCGAACCTAAGGTGTCTTGTACAAGATTTTAGGGTTTTAAACCCTATCTTACATTAAGATAAGTATTTACTTCATTAATTCAATTATGTCTTTGATTATTTGTGTGTATGCTTGCATGTTCTCCATGTCCCGCTAATTTATTTGTGTGTTTGCTTAGGAAGTATGAAACTTAATTATTGAATATTGATTGGTTGTTTCTTATCTTAGTTGATTAATGATCTAGTAATGCGATAGGTCATTCGTTGTGTACTTAATGCTTGATTCATCTTTGTGAACCTTAGAATATAATTACCGAGTAGTTGTAAGCTAAACCATCCAAAGAGTGCCTTAGAGTAAGAGTTTATTATCTCTAGTGGGTTTTGTAGACGAGACCCTTTGGTAAGTTCAAAGAGTTAGGAGAAACGATACCCTACAACTTTAGACACACAATGCAACTAAGAATAAGGACGTGACAACTCAACCATCAATGGGAGATAATTAAGGAGTAGTACAACCTAAGTAAACATCTTTAAACTATCATACGAGCACACATTAATTAGACATAGACTCCACAACCTTAGTTTAGATAATTAGATAATAGTAGAGTAATCGGTAGAAATACCAACCCCCCCAAATTCAATATCCGAGATTCGTACCTTTCCATTTCATAAAATATAAAAATACAAAAATAATCTTCCTCAACCTTAACCTTAGCATAGTAACTCTTACTAGCATTCCTATTCCCCAGAGAACGATATCAATACCCGTGGCTTACCCTAATTACTACACTACAACGATTAGGTTCATCGCCTGGGGTGTTATAAAACTTGCTCAAGAAAAGGAAGTTTCCTTGACCCCGAACGACGCGTGTAGCGTTATCAAGTTTTGGCGCCACGCTGGGAATAGAATAGCTAGTTAGTAGTCCACCCGTTTAGGTTCTTTGCTTGATTCCTATCAAGTAAATTTTCTCATTTTAGCTTTCTCTTAGTCTATCCCCTTCTTCGTGACCCTCGCTCGTAAAACCATCACTCACCATGATCCGTATCTTCCATCAAGATTCTTCACTCTACCCGTTCCCAATCCCGAGATTAAGAACGCAATCCCACAAAACCCTTCACCCACTCACCATTTTGGTAATCACCTAGGGCATAATGAGATAAATTGGCAACAACAAAGTCCTTTCTATTACTCCGATTCGATGAGGAATTTGATTATGGTGAGGCATTTGATAGCGGAGAGGTCCTTAATGAAATTGAGGAAGACCCTCCCAATGTTTTGACCCTAGGTGTAGGATTGAGAAAGATGGCCCTTTAACATGCAATTCCTTGCAAAATAGGACTAGAAGGGTTCGATGCTTATTTGAATTCATTCTTACCGTTAAACATAATCTCGGGACCTATACAACAAAATCAAGGTCAATGAGTTAACTTATCAAGGGAACAATGTTGTTGAAGCGTCATTTATTTGCACGTGTTTGTCGGAAGTTTTGCTTATTTGATAGAGTTCATGGTCTTAGAAGACTTAGGAGAATTTATAGATAAGGACCTCACTCAAGTAATTTTGGAAAACCTTTCAAAAATTGACTAGGTTGAATGAACGGATGATTGATGGTCTAATTACATTCTCGATGAAGTTGAAGATTTCATCTACCAAATGCCACGCTCATCCTAGGTTTAAACATAAGGACATCGAGGTTTGTAATAGAATGACCCCTATTCCATTGCTTAGTGAAAGGGATAAGCAGTGGGCTTAGGTACCCATATGAGAAAACTAAGCGGTATTACAAAAATGCCTTGAATTAGAGATGATTACAAAAGAATGAAAGAGCGTTGGAATGGCTTAAGTATGAGCACGAGAGGATAGGTAAAGAAACGTAGAAACCCACTATGAGTCTAGCTACAAGACTCTTAAATAAAGAAAAGCGCTTCGTGGGAGGCAACCCATGCTTAATTGTTTGCTTGTTAGTGTCATATATATTTTATTAATTGTTTATCCTCATGTTTAAATTTGTAAAATGCTTTATTTTGTTTTTAACCTCGTCTTAATTGCATATAAAGGTATTTTACATAAAGGATAAGTGTAGGAGGATTACACACGTTTTCAAAAGAAACGTAAACATGAGAATAACAATTAACTAAAAGATATTTATGCTTGTTTGTTCGAGTCAAATGCTTGTATCGAGTCATAATGGATGTTTTGCGTAAATTTTCCGATTCTAAAGATGTAAATTTTCCGAATTTTTTCCAAAATCGCAGACCGGTTTTGTCGGGATAACTGACGGCGTCGTGAAGGAGTAAAACATCGATTACTTTTTCTCGTTTTCGAGCTACTTATAAATTTTTGGAATTTTCGGTCTTAATTTTCTTAGAAATTCGTAAACATCCATTCCACAAGCATTATATCCTAGTTTAAATCGAGTCTTATATATATTATTACTGCCGATTTTACGCGAAGGTTTCGTTTGTTTTCTTCAAGTGTGCAGGTTTAATTTATCAAGAAGAAGATACAAAAGATTGGAAGGAGCTTTTCACGCACACAATTTTTCTTGGAAAGAATTTAACCACTACTTCACACACGGATCCTACCGAGCTAATCGGGGAGTATTAGTTTCTTCGCTTTTCATTACCTTCTATTATCATAACTTTGATACTTTTGGGAACATTGGGGACAATGTTCGGTTTAAGTGTAGGGAGGAAAATAAAACGGAACTTTAAAACTATGCTTATCCTTGATTATTTGCTTTGTCAATTGTATTTGTGTAATAAACCATGAGAAAATGTCGGTTAGGGTAATTTTGGCACCAAATTTAAAATTTTTCATAACATATAGGAGTGGGCCATTAGTCTTAACAAAAGCGCCTCACGGATAGGAAGTTATATGACTAGCACAAAAACCCTTTACCACCTAAATTCCACCCAAAATGTGAGGATCGCCTTAGATTAGTAGGAATTAAAGCATTCATCTTTAATGCTTAGAGTGTGAACCGGTAGTATATTAGATTCTAGAACTTGTTTTGTGATGCATTCCGAGATCGCTAGTGAGACTACACTTGTGTAGTTAGGAATAACTAAATGATAAGAGGCATTAGGATAACCCTTGTTTAACACCGTAATATAATTACTTCTTCCACATCGGTTGAGTAATTCCCCACACCCTTTGCGTTGTACTCATCTTTAGTACACGATACCCTAGTTAACCCTCGAGCCTATCCTTTTCGCGGTTCTCGTGATGTTTCGTTTTTCCGAATATCAATGAAGAGCATTGTTTACACCCCACCCCAAATATACACCCAAATCGCCTTAGCCTACCCCTTATGCACTCACTTTTAGTGCAAATGTTTGTTATCACCCCAAACCCTTAGTTCAATTATCTAGTTGCTTGCATAAGTTGCTAAGTCGAGTCATATCCTTTGTATACAGTTTTGGGACGAATGGGATTCATGGGAAAAGTTAAAGTTTATGAAATGACGGGAAGGGAACGTTAATTCAAATTCCCTTTGTTTGCGTAATAATGTACCCCAAGTGTTTTGATCTTTTCAAATCGGGTCAAATTAGTGTTAGAGTAATAAAAACTCAAGTGTAGGGATATGCCTATAAATCCCTAGTATTTTGATGTTATCGTAGAGGATGGTAGAGTAAAAGTGTATGAAAAAAAAAAATCGAAAAAAATAGAAAAAGAGAAAAAAAAATATAGAGTGTAAAAAAAACAAAAAAAAACATACGGGCTACTATCCTACATCTATCTTTGAATTTATGTTTATTTATTTCAGTTATCTAGAGTTTAAAGTGTCGAGTCTTGGCTTAGCAACGCCATTCTTCGTATGCATTTAACATAGAGATTTTTTACTTGCCACCACTAAATAGCCTATCCCACCAAACCCTTTGTTTCCCTACCGTAAGCCAAACATTACAACCCTTTAAAAGACCTCTTTGATAGTCTTTCCTAGGTGCTTACGCCAAAGCGATGGAGGTTTGATCTATTTCAAGCCTATGGTAATCTATGTACTAGGACCGGTTAATGAGTGTTTATCTTCCATTTCCAATTTGTTATATTTCATATACACGGAGAGATGCGAGTATCCAAACACCCCATGTGAGGTGCTAGTATGTAATTTCCGTGCTTGTTATGACTTTTATGGGCTTATATGTGTTGTGGACCGTTTTGAATTAATGCTTCATGACCCTAACTTATAAATTAATTGGTTAAAAGCACATTTGCTCGAGGACAAGCAAATAACAAGTGTAGGGATATTTGATAAGGTTTTAAAGGTACCATTTTGAGGGTCGTTTAAGTCCTTATTTGATCACTTTTGTATCCGTTATTGCTTAATATCGTTCCTTTTCACTTTTAGGTCTCTTGAAGGCAAAATCTTGGAATGGCACTTATTTGGACGAAAAGCGCGAATATCTGAAGAAAATGGCCAAAGTCAAAATCGAGACACTCACACCTTTGAAAATAGAAGGCGACGGCGTCGGTTGCTAATGACGCCGTCCGAGGATTTTTGACGGTTTAGAACCCAAACTCGTATTTTCAAGTGACGATGTCCGGTTGTAAAAGAGTAGGCCGTCGCTACTCGGACGGCCTAGATGCAATCCGACGACGTCGAAGTCAAGAGGACGACGTCACGGACATAAGGTGACGTCGTCGCAAGGTTAACGTGGCCAAGACGAAACCCTAATGACGGCGACACGACGGCCACACGAAACATAAGGTGACGCCGTCACATATGTAATCTTATATATAGAATCCGAATTTTTCGGCTTTAGAGAGAGTCTTTTGGAGTGAAAACCTAAACCGAACCTAAGGTGTCTTGTACAGATTTTAGGGTTTTAAACCCTATCTTACATCAAGATAAGTATTTACTTCATTAATTCAATTATTTCTTTGATTATTTGTGTGTATGCTTGCATGTTCTCCATGTCCCGCTAATTTATTTGTGTGTTTGCTTAGAAGTATGATTATTGAATATTGATTGGTTGTTTCTTATCTTAGTTGATTAATGATCTAGTAATGCGATAGGTCATTCGTTGTGTACTTAATGCTTGATTCATCTTTGTGAACCTTAGAATATAATTACCCGAGTAGTTGTAAGCTAAACCATCCAAAGAGTGCCTTAGAGTAAGAGTTTATTATCCCTAGTGGGTTTTGTAGGCGAGACCCTTTGGTAAGTTCAAAGAGTTAGGGAGAAACGATACCCTACAACTTTAGACACACAACGCAACTAAGAATAAGGACGTGACAACACAACCATCAATAGGAGATAATTAAGGAGTAGTACAACCTAAGTAAACACATCTTTAAACTATCATACGAGCACACATTAATTAGACATAGACTCCCACAATCTTAGTTTAGATAATTAGATAATAGTAGAGTAATCGGTAGAAATACCACCCCCCCCCCCCCCCAATCCAATATCCAAGATTCGTACCTTTCCATTTCATAAAATATAAAAATACAAAAAATAATCTTCCTCAACCTTAACCTTAGCATAGTAACGTCTTACTAGCATTCCTATTCCCAGAGAACGATATCAATACCGTGGCTTACCCTAATTACTACACTACAACGATTAGGTTCACCGCCTAGGGTGTTATAAAACTTGCTCGAAGAAAAGGAAGTTTCCTTGACCCCGAACGACGCGTGTAGCGTTATCAATAGGCTCATGGGTTTAGGATGTATGAGATTTGTAGTTGGTTTATACTTGATTGTGTGTCTTCATTACATTACGAGTACTTTTCTTCTTGGACTTATGTTGTCGTATGTAAACTGAGGTCACAAGTAGTATTGCTGTATTGGTATTCGGTTGAGGTCAAGGTCTAGAAGTCTTCTTTTTCATCTCGTTTTCTTATGCGTTAACAAGAAAAAAACCTTAGGCGTAAAAACAGCTTAAGCGTAAGACCTTACGCGTAGGGTTTCTTAGGCGTAAGCCAAAAGCTTAACCTTATGCGTAACACGATTTTACTCGTAAACAAAAGGTCCTTACGAGTAACTTTCCAAGTTACTCGTAACTTAGTCTTAACATGAGTCTTAAGCGTAAAAACAGGGTTTTGACCATTTGACCCTTTTTTCGGCGACCTTTCCGACCATATTCTCCATTTAGCGTAAGTTACCTAGAAACCTTATGACCAAATATTCTGTTTGGCATGAGAAATCTATAGAAAAATAAACTTGCACTTGTTACCCGACCAAATCTGTATACCATTTGACCAAACGAACTTTCACAAGGTGGACAAAAACCAAGTCACAAGAAATATGTTACCAAGAAACTGAATCTTGGACAAGAAACAGAAATATGGAAACATCCGTGACAACTCGCAATTTCAAGTCATTTCTGAAGTTTCACTATTTCAACATTTATCGTAAACTAGCTTTACGTGTTTCAAATTCGCGTAACCTTTATGGTTTAGCGGCGAATTCATGATCATAACATCACGAACATTTTATATGGACTAAGTTTAGTCTACATTTCATTAACATCATTTGCATCATATTAATTCATTCATGACTTTGCATTTCACATTAAACGCGTAAATTTTATATTAAATAAACGTTATCGCGTGAGTTATTATTTTAATATTTAATCCGTTACTTCTAAAATGATCCCGATATATTTTTATACTTACATTTAGTTTATAAAACTATATTTTGAGTTTACCTAGTGTTTTAAATTTATTTTGTATATAAATCGTTAAATTTATATTATTACGACGTTTTTCTTAAAACTACACTATAATTATTATATCACTCAAATTTCACAAGGAATGTATTTTACAATTTTATAATATCATTATACTCTATTTTGATCTATTAAAATTTACTTGTACCTAAAAGCTACCAAAACCTTACAAGTTATTAAATTAATTTTACTTACATTACTTACATTTTCTTACAAGTATACAAGTACATACATTATATAAAAAAAAAAAAAAAAGATATTTGTGAAACATTCCCCCCTAATAACCGGCCTTGGGGGGGGGGGAAGTCAAGAGTGGGTTGGCATTAATTAGTTGGTAGTGATTTTCTTTGATTATATAACTTTACACTTCACTCAAAATTCAACTCATTCATTCACCTAAATAATTCAAAGTCAAGTAAAATTCTCTCCTTGTTTCTTCCTTCCCAAAAACCGGTCATCATCAAGAATTAGAAGGGATCATCAATTTTTTTTCAAGCACAAGTTTAATACAATCTAGATAACACTCTTTATAAGGTTTTGAAATAAAAACCTAGAGTGTTTAGGCTAAACCTTGTTCTTTGCACCTCATCATATTAACTTGTAAGCATATCATTTATATTTTTCATCTTTCCTTTTCATTTCATAAGTATCTCTTCATTTTTGGAGCAAGCATGCAAGACTTGTGTTAGTTATACCATTTTTACAATGATTTTAAGAGTTATATATATATAAAGTCATCCTATAATTATTCCCTTGGTATATTTTGGTCTTGATGATGTTTAGGAAACCATGACACCCTAAGAAGGTGTATGGTAGGATTAGATTAGCTTTGGAGTTGATTTGAAGGGATTAGAATAGGTTTAGTACGAGAAAAACTATTTTCGATAAGTATAAAAGTGTTCTGTCCTTGTTTTATTTTTCT
Source organism: Chrysanthemum lavandulifolium (assembly GCA_022545495.1). NCBI lineage: Eukaryota > Viridiplantae > Streptophyta > Magnoliopsida > Asterales > Asteraceae > Chrysanthemum > Chrysanthemum lavandulifolium. The sequence continues at coordinate 41,884,507 of CM040241.1, read as the reverse complement.
GGAAAATCCGACAGAGGCACGAAATTTTGGCCTTGATATTTAGAAAATATACTTTAAAAGCGAATCCGTGGCGCTTGAACGGATTAAACGGAGTTATAACGAAGAAGTTATGAATTTTTAAAGTTTGACGATTTAAATATATATTTTTCAGAAAATTCAGCAACCTATTTTTACTTTATTCGAGTCAAAAACGAGTCCTAAGCTTTACAAATTATTTCGACTTGTCAAAAATATATTAGTATACTTTGATACGAAGCTAAGGACGTATTATACGTAGAAAACGGATTTGAAACGACTAAGATATACACGTTTTTACAAACTTGCCGTAACTATTATTTATAGAAAAACTATATTATTTTTACGAGATAAGTATTACGGTAACTAAAACGACCATGTTGAAGGCAGTTTTTAACAATGATGTGGAACTTTTTGTAACGAAAGGTCTTCTAATAAAATCAAGATCACCAAGCATATTTTCTAAAACGACTAACCGTTTGAATAGCGGAGTTGTAATAAATTATTTACGGTTGCTTAAACTTTGCCGAAACTCACTTTTTACACAACAATTAGACAAAATCACCATCTTTAACCCTTATTATCTTTATGATCGAGACCTTTATGTCGAAAACTCCTGAACTGAAACTTCTAGATTTTGATACAAACTTTCCAAAACCGTCGAGTTCGTTTCCTAACGCTCGACGTACACCATTTTACGACTAGTTTTTCGAAGCCATTTTTGTCACTTTCATGAATTTCCGACGACTTTATTTTACGACGAAAAGTGATAATTTCACTATAAATCATTATAAAACCATTGTAGGATGACATTTTGACGTAAATACTTGTAAAGTGATTTAAGAATGGTCAAGACGTCAAAAGAGTATTTTTCGACGATAAGTAATATCTTTCAAAACTCGCAAATGGTATAAATAACATACGAAATGCATGCATAACATTACATTGCAACTCATTACATATCATATCATTCGTAATAGGTCCAGATTAAGGTATCCCGCTATACCTCAGTCTACTCACTCTTGTCATCATACCAGTTTATCAAGTGAGTTTTCATAGCCCCGATTTATTCAAGTTTTACTTATTTCAAACCTACGGGGGAGAATACATTGCACAACATTTTATTACGATACCAAGTATGTTAAATTCATTTACATTGCTTAAGTTACAACGTTGCCAGTTAAATGTCCCCATTTCAATGCATGAGCCGTTAATTTTCTAGAAGCGTGTGTGAGTGGATAGATCTATCGAGGTGACACCTCCATCCGGGTTGGTGAATCCCAACTAGTCATACGGATGCATTTCATTCATAAACATTATTAGAGTTGTTTGGCAAGACACTCTTTTGGGGCGAACATCGACGGAGCTTGGTATCATGCGCTTAAGCAATTGTAACATTTTATGTGACATGATTGTCATACCAATAACATTTTACGTGACGTGATTGTCATGCTCGATCTATACTTGCGTAGTCGTATAAAACATTTACATAAACCTATGATTTCTCACCAACATTATTGTTGACCGCTTTAGCAATGTATTTTCGTGAAACTAAGGCATTATCATCATGGCATGGTTAAGGAACCACCTTTTGAGTCATGGCGTCGACTTACATCATTGTACATTATGGCACTTTCTTTCAAAACCATCGTTTGGACTTGTATATTATTTATATTTCCGCAAACTTTGTAAACTTTTGGGACCTATGTTGTAACTCGATTATTTTATTAAATCAAACGATGTATTTTCCAAACGACACTTTAGGTCGTTCAATATAATCGTGAATGTGATGCTATGACATCAATCCCGAAATTCCATTCACGCAAAATGTAATTTGGGGTGTGTGATTGGCATCGAGCTTGATTATAGAGAACTAGGTTGCATCATTGACCCTAGACTATAACTACATTATCATAGCATCTCATCATTTCATCATAAGTGCATGTTCACTTTACATGCGGTTTATACGTACATTTTCGAGTTATTTACTTTCATTTCACATCGATTGTCACATGGATGCCTTTAAATGCCCATTCCATTATTCTTTCTTCATACTTTAATGTGGAGAATTCCTTGTCATTCCCTATCACAATTTTTATATCAATTGACTCATCACCGATAACGTCGAATGCCGAGATAAACCTTTGAATAGGGCGAAGTCACTCTCACTCCTTTGTTTCACCACTAACATGTCGAGTTACACTTTATTCACACATTAAGTCACTAAACCACCATACATTTGAAGCACTTACAACACATCATAACCCATTTCGTAGGAAACCGTCGATCATTTTGAAAAATAACCTCAAACTTATCGTTTCTTATCACATTTCTTTGAAGCGCTTATTATTAACATCGGATTTTGCTACGTCTCACATTTCCTCTTGTTTTGAAGAAGATATGGCACCGAAGAAAGCTACACCTGAAATGACCCAAGCGGCTATTCAAAAGTTGGTAAGGGATAGTGTAGCAGAGGCATTAAGGATTGAAAGGAAGCGGTGGGCTGCTGCCGCCGAGGCATGCTCAGCTTCTTTGAAGCCGCAAGGCTTCTTCTTCATTGGAAATGTAGGAGGATCCGGAGTTAAGAGTCGTTCTTACAAGGATTTCAAAGTGGAGATCCCACCAAGTTTAAAGGAATCAAGGAGCCACCGCCATGGTGCGATGGTTTGAGAAATTGGAGTCCGTGTTTTTGCTATGTAATTGCCCGGATGATAGCAAGGTCAAATTTTCTACAAGTACATTACTTGATGGAGCGTTGTCGTGGTGGAACTCATATGCTCAACCGATGGGAATGGAGAATGCTTTCAAGCTTACTTGGGAGCAATTCAAGGGTTTGGTAACTAAGAAATTTTGTCCTCGTCACGGAAGTGAAAAAGTTGGAGGCAATTCTATGAACTAGTAACAATTGGGTATGATATTGACACTTACATTCGAAGGTTTCAAGAATTGGCGTGTTATGCCCATCGATGGTTTCGGATAACGAGAAGTTACTAGAGGCTTTTATCGGGGACTTCCGAGGTTATTCAAGGAGATGTGACTTCGTTTGATCCACAAACAATCGAGGAAGCTATTAGGGTGACTCAAAAGCTCATGGCCAAGTAGTGAAGAGAGGTAAGTACACCAACACCAACCATAACCACAATACCAACAACCGCACCAACTACAACAATAACCAAAACAACAACAACAACGACGATAATCAAATCAACAACAACAAAAGGAAATGGGAAAAGCGACCAAGGAGATTATAACAACAACAACCAAAACCGCAACACTAACCATCATCAACAACAAAATAGAAGGCAAGAAGCGGGAATGGTTTATGTCGCTGCACCAACTGGAGGTAGAGGGTATGCTGGAACACACCCATTATGTAATCAATGTAATTTCCATCACTTGGGTCCTTGCCCTGCCAAGTGCCACAAGTGCCAAAAACCGGGACATCTAGCCAGGGATTGTAAAGGTAAAGCCGTAGTCACATGCTTCGGATGTGGGGAACAAGGACACTACAGGAATCAATGTCCTCAAAACCAAGGTCAACCAGTTGAAGGTACTCATGGGAATGCATACATGTTAGGAGGAGGAGAAGCTCGTCATGGTCACAACGACGCGGAAGACTGAAGAAGTTTGGAAACTAACAGTCTTATCTTTTCTTTATGTACTATGTCGTACTAAGTTTATGTCTTTCATCGTATTCGAATCCTTATAACTTAAGATGTACTACTTTTGATAAACCTCTCGTTGTAAAATATTCTTATCTATCGTACCTTATTTTCTTTCCGATTTGTCATTACTTACGAAAATTTTAATTCCTTTTACTTTAGCTATCATTTTAACGACACAGATTAAATCCTTGTAAGCATCGAGAGTTATAACAACTAAACCGAACGTCACATCATCGTTCCTTAATTATACATAGCCTAGCTAACTATGTTTAATTCTGGAGGGATCATGTTATGTTGGGAGCAGTTAATTATAAATCTTAGTGCAAGCAAAATCTTCACATATTTCAAAGTCGAAGTGTTACTTATGAGAGATTCATCCGATATTTTCTTTACTATGATGTTTTCTACGCTCTCAATCATCGATAACCGTAACGACACTTCTCCATGTCTTCTCTCCTCGATATTCATCATAAACTCAAAAATTCGATAGACTAACACGAACTGAATTCAGGGACTGAATTCCTTTTTGGATGGGCGAATGTGACAACTCGCAATTTCAAGTCATTTCTCAAGTTTCACTATTTCAACATTTATCGTAAACTAGCTTTACGTGTTTCAAATTCGCGTAACCTTTATGGTTTAGCGGCGAATTCATGATCATATCATCACGAACATTTCATATGGACTAAGTTTAGTCTACATTTCATTAACATCATTTGCATCATATTAATTCATTCATGACTTTGCATTTCACATTAAACGCGTAAATTTTATATTAAATAAACGTTATCGCGTGAGTTATTATTTTGAATATTTAATCCGTTACTTCTAAAAATGATCCCGATATATTTTTATACTTACATTTAGTTTATAAAAACTATATTTTGAGTTTACCTGGTGTTTTAAATTTATTTTGTATATAAATCGTTAAATTTATATTATTACGACGTTTTCTTAAAACTACACTATAACTATTATATCACTCAAATTTCACAAGGAATGTATTTTTACAATTTTATAATATCATTATACTCTATTTTGATCTATTAAAATTTACTTGTACCTAAAAGCTACCAAAACCTTACAAGTTATTATTAATTTACACATTACTTACATTTTTCTTACAAGTATACAAGTACATACATTATATAAAAAAAAAAAAAAGAAGATATTTGTGAAACATACCCCCCAAAATCCGGCCTTAGGGGAATCAAGTGGGTTGGCATTAATTAGTTGGTAGTGATTTTCTTTGATTATATAACTTAAACACTTCACTCAAAATTCAACTCATTCATTCACCTAAATAATTCAAAGTCTAGTAAAATTCTCTCCTTGTTTCTTCTTCCCAAAACGGTCATCATCAAGAATTAGAAGGGATCATCAATTTTTTTCAAGCACAAGTTTAATACAATCTAGATAACACTCTTTATAAGGTTTTGAAATAAAACCTAGAGTGTTTAGGCTAAACCTTGTTCTTTGCACCTCATCATATTAACTTGTAAGCATATCATTTATATTTTTCATCTTTCCTTTTCATTTCATAAGTATCTCTTCATTTTTGGAGCAAGCATGCAAGACTTGTGTTAGTTATACCATTTTTACAATGATTTTAAGAGTTATATATATATAAAGTCATCCTATAATTATTCCCTTGGTATATTTTGGTCTTGATGATGTTTAGGAAACCATGACACCCTAAGAAGGTGTATGGTAGGATTAGATTAGCTTTGGAGTTGATTTGAAGGGATTAGAATAGGTTTAGTACGAGAAAAACTATTTTCGATAAGTATAAAAAGTGTTCTGTCCTTGTTTTATTTTTCTGGAAAATCCGACAGTAGGCACGAAATTTTGGCCTTGATATTTAGAAAATATACTTTAAAACGAATCCGTGGCCGCTTGAACGGATTAAAACGGAGTTATAACGAAGAAGTTATGAATTTTTAAAGTTTGACGACGAAATATATATTTTTCAGAAAATTCAGCAACCTATTTTTACTTTATTCGAGTCAAAAACGAGTCCTAAGCTTTACAAATTATTTCGACTTGTCAAAAATATATTAGTATACTTTGATACGAAGCTAAGGACGTATTATCGAGAAAGCGGATTTGAAACGACTAAGATATACACGTTTTACAAACTTGCCGTAACTATTATTTATAGAAAAACTATATTATTTTTACGAGATAAGTATTACGGTAACTAAAACGACCATGTTGAAGGCGCTTTTAACAATGATGTGGAACTTTTGTAACGAAAGGTCTTCTAATAAAATCAAGATCACCAAGCATATTTTCTAAAACGACTAACCGTTTGAATAGCGGAGTTGTAATAAATTATTTACGGTTGCTTAAACTTTGCGAAACTCACTTTTACACAACAATTAGACAAAATCACCATCTTTAACCCTTATTATCTTTATGATCGAGACCTTTATGTCGAAAACTCTGAACTGAAACTTCTAGATTTTGATACAAACTTTCCAAAACCGTCGAGTTCGTTTCCTAACGATCGACGTACACCATTTTACGACTAGTTTTTGAAGCCATTTTGTCACTTTCATGAATTTCCGACGACTTTATTTTACGACGAAAAGTGATAATTTCACTATAAATCATTATAAAACCATTGTAGGATGACATTTTGATGTAAATACTTGTAAAGTGATTTAAGAATGGTCAAGACGTCAAAAGAGTATTTTTCGACGATAAGTAATATCTTTCAAAACTCGCAAATGGTATAAATAACATACGAAATGCATGCATAACATTACATTGCAACTCATTACATATCATATCATTCGTAATAGGTCCAGATTAAGGTATCCGCTATACCTCGATGTACTCACTCTTGTCATCATACCGGTTTATCAAGTGAGTTTTCATAGCCCGATTTATTCAAGTTTTACTTATTTCAAACCTACGGGAGAATACATTGCACAACATTTTATTACGATACCAAGTATGTTAAATTCATTTACATTGCTTAAGTTACAACGTTGCCGATTAAATGTCCCCATTTCAATGCATGAGCCGTTAATTTTCTAGAAGCGTGTGTGAGTGGATAGATCTATCGAGGGTGACACCTCCATCCGGGTTGGTGAATCCCAACTAGTCATACGGATGCATTTCATTCATAAACATTATTAGAGTTGTTTGGCAAGACACTCTTTTGGGGCGAACATCAGTCGGAGCTTCGGTATCATGCGCTTAAGCAATTGTAACATTTTTATGTGACATGATTGTCATACCAGTAACATTTTTACGTGACGTGATTGTCATGCCTGATCTATACTTGCGTAGTCGTATAAAACATTTACATAAACCTATGATTTCTCACCAACATTATTGTTGACCGTTTTAGCAATGTATTTTCAGGAAACTAAGGCATTATCATCATGGCATGGTTAAGGAACCACCTTTTGAGTCGCGGCGTCGACTTACATCATTGTACATTATGGCACTTTCTTTCAAAACCATCGTTTGGACTTGTATTATATTTATATTTCCGCAAACTTTGTAAACTTTTGGGACCTATGTTGTAACTCTGATTATTTTATTAAATCAAACGATGTATTTTCCAAACGACACTTTAGGTCTATGAATGTGATCAATATCCCCGAAATTCCATTCCACCGCAAAGCATGTAATTTGGGGTGTGACAACATCAATAAAAACTTTGACTATCTTTGACCAATATAGATACAATAAACTTGTATAAAACACATTAACCAAAAAAATATGAAAGGTTAAGAATAAAGATGATTTTAAACAAGATTTTGACAAGCAAACATCACCAAAATCATCCCATGATAAAAATCCGCCTTCCTCTTGATACCAATGTTAGGTCATCATAAGTGAACACAAGGATCAATATGTAAGAAATATAGATAAAGGTGATCGGATGTACACACAATACACACACACGTATGAATGGAGAATGTTTATGCGTAGTAAATGTATTAGAGTGAACAACCAACCCTCAAATGAGGGTTTACAAGACTATTTATAGGGGAAGAGAGGTAGGGTAACACATCTAGTCCCTTCCTTTCTTACTGGGCTTTTCCATAGGCTTATGGGTTTAGGATGTATGAGATTTGTAGTTGGTTTATACTTGATTGTGTGTCTTCATTACATTACGAGTACTTTTCGTCTTGGACTTATGTTGTCGTATGTAAACTGAGGTCACAAGTAGTATTGTTGTTGTAACACCCCTAAAAATGGTTTGCAGCGGAAGAAAAGGTTTTTGGGATGCTACTCAATTGGATCATAACACAAAGTGAAAAATAAAGATTTTTCTTAAAAGATTTCATTTATTGAAGTAAAATCGAGTTTACGAAAGTTGATTTGTTGCGGAAAAATGGCCCATTAATAAAATGTGGTCCTCATACGTAAATCAGAGTCATCTATGACCATGCCATGCCAATGCCCATGCGCCTCCAGAGTTAGCTATCGCCTTTTCATCCTGAAAATACATGCTAAAAAGTCAACACAATGGTTGAGTGAATTCATAGGTTTAGTAAATAAGTAGTTGATCACAAGATTTTCAAGTTTAAAAGAAGCCATGGGCTACGTTGTTATACGCCCATAAAAGATAGTTGATATTATTGCACTAAGCTCATGACACCAATACTAACTGCATACACTAATTCTTGGTGTAAGTAAATAAAATTACCCTCCGAGATGTAATAGCCAATTACATAGAGATTCCAATATAGTGCGCCCGGTTATTTCCGATAACCGAAGTCGGGTCGTCGGTCCCATAGTACTATCCACAATATTTGCGCCACCGCAAGTGACTAATGGTTCATGATGAAGGGTCTTTTGGCAAACAACTTAGGCGAGTCATAATATCAAGAGAACGATAAATAGTTTTCAAGCAATAGTGATCATAAAAGCATAGTAGCATGTATTCTCCCCAAGGAGTTTATAAAGCAGTTAAAGAGTAAAGTGGGGTTATGAACTCACCTCAATGAAGAAATCAAATAGCGTAAAGTCAAATGGTAGGAGCAAGTAGTATCGTCACCACGACCTATAATAGTATGGCAAGTCATAGTTTATATGTTTATGTTTGACTCGATAGTGTTTAAGTACGTTAAGAGTTTGTGTTGTTGTTGCTTGTGTGGCAGCGTTTAAGTTTGAAAAATAGTTTTCAAAGGTTTGTGTGCATATCGGCTTATGGTAGTGCAGGAATGGAATTATATCGAAAATTAGCGACGCTTTGATTAGATGATGACCGAATGAGAATGTACGAAAGATAAAACGTATGATGAGGCGTGGTTCAGGTATATGTATAGATAGCGAGTATCAAGTCGAATGGGTCTTTGGTTCGTCGACAATCAACAGACTGCGTACGGAAAGTAGTTACGTACGATTAGGGGGACGAGTTCGGATTATAATAGAACAGCGTTAAAAGTATATACATTTGTATATTCTCATACAAGTATAATAGGTCTTAGTTAATAATTGAAAGTATGTAAGATTTATATTCCAAATAATAGTTTTCAGTAAACATGGTTGTAAAAGAATATTTATAATTATATGTCACAATTCTCAATTTCCGGTCATTTCTCATACTCCATATTCATCATTTCATAACGGTTCATTCATGATTTTTGCATTTCACATTAAACGCGTAAATTTTATATTAAATAAACGTTATCGCGTGAGTTATTATTTTGAATATTTAATCCGTTACTTCCAAAAATGATCCCAATATATTTTTATACTTACATTTAGTTTATAAAAACTATATTTTGAGTTTACATAGTGTTTTACATTTATTTGGTATATAAATCGTTAACTTTATATTATTACGACGCTTTTCTTAAAAACTACACGATAATTATTATATCACTCAAATTTTACAAGAAATATATTTTTACAATTTTTATGATCTTAATATAATTTACTTTGGTCCATTAAAATTTATTTTAACTAAAACTACTATAGTTTCACAAATGTATACAAGTTATCATTTATCTCAAATACACTTACATTTTGACTACACATTTTATACATATACATAAAAAAAAAAAAAAAAATATTTTGAGGACAATATCCCCAAAATCCGGCCAGGGGGCTTAGTCAAATATTTGGTGAAAAATTTATTACATATCTAGTTATATACTACAAGTAACATTTTTCACTCATTCATCTCAATTATTTAACAAGATAAATCAAGTTCTTCTCTCTTGTTGCTTGCCATATAAGGGTTTCAAGAAGAAATCATCAAATTTTTCCAAGGCTAGTGTTTTACAATCTAGATTACACTCTTATTTAAGGTTTTGAAATAAAAACCTAGGGTGTTTAGGTTAATCCTTGGTTCTAATCACCTCATCATATCACTTGTAAGCATCTCATGTTATTTTTCATCTTACATATTCATTTCATACTCATCTCATCATTTTTGAGCAAAAACATGCAAGACTTATGTTGATTTATACCATTTTTACATGATTTTTAGAGTTATATATATATATAGTCATCCTATAATTATTCCCTTGGTATATTTTGGTCTTGATGATGTTTAGGAACCCATGACACCCTAAGAAGGTGTATGGTAGGATTAGATTAGCTTTGGAGTTGATTTGAAGGGATTGGAATAGGTTTAGTACGAGAAAAACTATTTTCGATAAGTATAAAAAGTGTTCGTCCTTGTTTTGATTTTTCGGAAAATCCGACGGTGGCACGAAATTTTGGCCTTGATATTTAGAAAATATACTTTAAAACGAATCCGTGGCCGCTTGAACGGATTAAAGCGGAGTTATAACGAAGAAGTTATGGATTTTACAAGTTTGACGACGAAATATATATTTTTCGGAAAATTCAGCAACCTATTTTTGGTTTATACGAGTCAAAACGAGTCCTAAGCTTTACAAATTATTTCGACTTATCAAAATATATTAGTATACTTTGATACGAAGCTAAGGACATATAATACGTGAAAGCGGTTTGAAACGACAAAGATATACACGTTTTCATAAAATTTCCGTAACTATTATTTTTAGAAAACTATATTATTTTTACGAGATAAGTATTACGGTAACTAAAACGACCATGTTGGAGGTGTTTTTAACTATGATGTGGAACTTTTGTAACGAGATGTCTTCTAATAAAATCAAGATCACCAAGCATATTTTTCAAAAGCGACCAACCGTTTGTATAGCGGAGTTGTAATAAATTATTTACGGTTGCTTAAACTTTGCGAAACTCACTTTTACACAACAATTAGACAAAATCACCATCTTTAACCCTTATTATCTTTATGATCGAGACCTCTATGACGAAAACTCATGAACTGAAACTTTTAGATTTTGATACAAACTTTCCAAAACCGTCGAGTTCGTTTCCTAACGATCGACGTACACCATTTTACGACTAGTCTTTCAAAGCCATTTTTGTCACTTTCATGAAATTTCCGACGACATTGTTTTACGACGAAAAGTGATAATTTCACTATAAATCATTATGAAACTATTGTAGGATGACATTTTGACGTAAATACTTGTAAAGTGATTTAAGAATGGTCAAGACGTCAAAAGAGTATTTTTCGACGATAAGTATTATTTTCAAAACTCGCAAATGGTATAAATAACATACGAAATGCATGCATAACATTACATCATAACTCAAGTCATGACATTCATTTTAGGTCGCGGGTAGTTTCCGAGCCTTACTTTCGTACACTTCATTTTGTTAGCATATCAATCACACCAGGTGAGTTCATACCCCACTTTTACTCGTTAAATTCTTACAAACTATTTGGGGGAGATACATGCTTAAATACTTGTTTCACTCTTGCGAATACTCAAACCATTTATACAATTGTGTTACAATATACTTCTTATACACTTTGGACATTATGTGTGGTTTATTGCGATATGTGCCTTAATGTGCTAAACTAGTTTTCAATTATGCATCAACATACAAACTTTAGCAATGGTTAACTCTGCGGGAGCGGCGGAGAGGTATTGATAGTACTATCGGTGGACGCCCACCCTTGGTCCTTGATGACGTGACTGGGGTGAATATAATCTGTTATTCAATGAAACATAGCAAACAATTTAGACTTGTCAAGAGGTTCAGTTATTGTGATTCTTTGCATTAAGTACATGTATATATCGTATGCACCTATGTCCTACTTACAAACAAGATTGACAATTCTATATTTTGGCAATGGGTTGTAAACACACAGTTGCAAGTTTTGTATGGGCGGAACTTGGGCCGAGTGGATTTACAATTCCTTTCTTTGCATAAACAATGTTTTTGAAAGGCTTTACATTTCATCACAAACTTATGAACTCACCAACCATTGTGTTGACACTTTTAGCATGTTTATCTCGGTCTTAAGGTGATAGCACTTCATGGAGCTTTTGGTCGCATGGCATACATTGAGTCTTGTGCTTTTAACAATTACCATTCGACATGTTTTGTAAACTTTTATGTATTATCAAACCTTGTGATTTCTTGTGATGTAAACATTAACTTATTTATCGAATGGTAAACTTTTCAAAACATCTCATTATAGAGGTCGTTTTACGTATCCATACTTTGTGCTATGACGTCATACCCCAATGACACTATCGTTCATTGCGATATTTTGGGGTGTGATGATTGGTATCGAGACTTGGTTATAGAGAACTAGGTTGCATTTTAGTTCCTAGACTATAACCGCTCTCACGTCGATCCTTTCGTTTCCTATTGCATTACTCACTTTTCAATGCGCATATGTTTTCTTAAGTATTTCTTCTAGAACCACCTCATTAGATAACGTAGTTTCCTTGTACCAATAGGGGAGTCCCAAAATCTAGTTGGGTCATCAAAGATATGGAGCTCGATGTGAGCACTTATCTAACTTGATCTCGTGTGAGTTCTTGTTTGATGAGATGCGAGATCGAGCTAAATAAGTGTTACTATAAAGTGGATAGATTTGATGATTTTGCCGAGGATGGGAGTTCTCTTGAGGATACTTTGGGAAGCTGGCTGGCGACCAAACCTCGTAGTGACTTTAGCACCTAACGGAATTTCCTATACACCAAGTGCGACTCTTCCTAGATACCTACCCTAAATCCCTCCTTCACTGTTTAGAATCGGATGATAGACTGGCTACCTACTTAAGTAACACCAATCGCCGAGAAATGTATGCTTGGTGGTATGTACACGTGTGAAATGAGGCAATTATAATTATGGTGGCCAACATAATTATAAATGCGTCACAACTCACGTGGACATATGCAACCACGCATACGTAGATCGGTGTGGACACCTTAGGAACCAATTTGTGGCGTGGTATTATGTTTGAGGACGTTAAGCATAGATATTGGGAATTCAACGGTTCTTTCCTTGCGAGATAATGGCACCAAAGAGAGTAACACGCAGATCTTGGCCGAGGTGGTGCGGTACCAAGGGTGGAATGACGGTGGGCGTGGAGGTAGAGAAGGCGGTAGCGACATGGGTAACAATGACAACAACATGGCGGAAACCACGATTTTGCCGCCATCATCGCTCAACAACTTCAAATCTTGCTTCCCACTATTGTCACACAAGTTGGAAATCATATGAATAACTCGGAAACCACGGAAGCAGGGAGCAGTCTTGGCGACACCAACAATGTGGTGGTAGTAACAACAACAACAACACCAACAACAACAACATAATTGGATGCACATATAAGGAATTTTCGGCATGCAAACTGTGGAATTTGATGGTATAGGAGGTGCTTTGGCGTATACTCGATGGGTAGAGAAGACAGAGGCGTTGATCGACATCGACAATTGTGCCACACATCGGAGGGTGAAGTATCTTGCTTGCTTGTTATCGGAAAGGCATTGACATGGTGGAACACAGCTCTACAAAGCTAGAGGCGAGAGGCAGCTATAGGTATGACATGGGACGAATTTAAGGAGTTATTGAAAGAGGAGTCTTGCCGGACAATGAAATGCGTAAACGGAGGATGAATTTATCACCACTCCATGATAGGGTGGTCACGCGACCTTACTGACCGATTTCATGAGTTAGCTAGACTAGTTCCTCATCTAGTTACCCCGAGTCCAAGAGAATCTCGAGGTACATATATGGTCTTGTCCCGAAATCCGTGGGCTGTGAAAACAACCGAGCCGTCTACAATACAAAGTGCGATCATCGAGGCGGGAACCACGGCAGACGAGATGGTTAGAAATGGTACTTTGAAGAGCGTTGATAAGAGGAAGGAAGCAAGTGGGTCGAATAAGCGAGATAGACATGGTAGCGAGACAACAAAAGGACAAGAGTTTTGTGTGACAGCTGATCTTGAACAAAGAGAGTATGCGGTACACATCCTAAATGTGCTAAATGTGCTTATCATCACCAAGACCAAGCCACGCCGCTTGTGTACAAATTGCAATCGATACGGCCATTTTAAGGCGATGTAAAACACAAATTGGCAACATGAGGATAATCAAAAGACTTGCTTTGAATGTAACACCGAATCACTTAGGAATAATTGTCCCAGTTGAATAAGCCACCGATGCAAGCTCCTCTAGCTGTGGCAATTGAAGGAAATAACCCGAACCACATACTCAATATCGGTCCACCCCGAGGTCGAGCATTCTATATAGGGACCGAGGAAGCCCGCAATGCGTGGCGAGTACGTTTTTCTTAGACCATTAAGTGATCCACCGTATTATTGATTCGGTGAGTCTCGTTAGATAAGAAACCTAGACGCGTAAGTTTTGACATAAACACTTTGACCATACACTTGATTTCACGAAACCTAAGGGTAGAAGTCTAAGTATCAGCGATTGAATCGCGAGGACGCGATTCTTCTATCAGGGGAAGAATGTCACAATTCTCAATTTCCGGTCATTTCTCATACTCCATATTCATCATTTCATAACGGTTCATTCATGATTTTTGCATTTCACATTAAACGCGTAAATTTTATATTAAATAAACGTTATCGCGTGAGTTATTATTTTGAATATTTAATCCGTTACTTCCAAAAATGATCCCAATATATTTTTATACTTACATTTAGTTTATAAAAACTATATTTTGAGTTTACATAGTGTTTTACATTTATTTGGTATATAAATCGTTAAGTTTATATTATTACGACGCTTTTCTTAAAAACTACGATAATTATTATATCACTCAAATTTTACAAGAAATATATTTTTACAATTTTATGATCTTAATATAATTTACTTTGGTCCATTAAAATTTATTTTAACTAAAACTACTATAGTTTCACAAATGTATACAAGTTATCATTTATCTCAAATACACTTACATTTTGACTACACATTTTATACATATACATAAAAAAAAAAAAAAAAAAAAAATATTTTGAGGACAATATCCCCCAAAAATCCGGCCAAGGGGGGGGCTTAGTCAAATATTTGGTGAAAAATTTATTACATATCTAGTTATATACTACAAGTAACATTTTTCACTCATTCATCTCAATTATTTAACAAGATAAATCAAGTTCTTCTCTCTTGTTGCTTTGTCTCCAAAACCGGCCATATAAGGGTTTCAAGAAGAAATCATCAAATTTTTCCAAGGCTAGTGTTTTACAATCTAGATTACACTCTTATTTAAGGTTTTGAAATAAAAACTTAGGGTGTTTAGGTTAATCCTTGGTTCTAATCACCTCATCATATCACTTGTAAGCATCTCATGTTATTTTTCATCTTACATATTCATTTCATACTCATCTCATCATTTTGAGCAAAACATGCAAGACTTATGTTGATTTATACCATTTTACATGATTTTTAGAGTTATATATATATATATATATATATAGTCATCCTATAATTATTCCCTTGGTATATTTTGGTCTTGATGATGTTTAGGAACCCATGACACCCTAAGAAGGTGTATGGTAGGATTAGATTAGCTTTGGAGTTGATTTGAAGGGATTGGAATAGGTTTAGTACGAGAAAAACTATTTTCGATAAGTATAAAAGTGTTCTGTCCTTGTTTTGATTTTCTGGAAAATCCGACAGTGACACGAAATTTTGGCCTTGATATTTAGAAAATATACTTTAAAACGAATCCGTGGCCGCTTGAGCGGATTAAAGCGGAGTTATAACGAAGAAGTTATGGATTTTACAAGTTTGACGACGAAATATATATTTTTCGGAAAATTCAACAACCTATTTTTGGTTTGTTCGAGTCAAAAGCGAGTCCTAAGCTTTACAAATTATTTCGACTTATCAAAATATATTAGTATACTTTGATACGAAGCTAAGGACATATAATACGTAGAAAACGGATTTGAAACGACAAAGATATACACGTTTTCATAAAATTTCCGTAACTATTATTTTTAGAAAAACTATATTATTTTTACGAGATAAGTGTTACGGTAACTAAAACGACCATGTTGGAGGCTGTTTTTAACTATGATGTGGAACTTTTGTAACGAGATGTCTTCTAATAAAATCAAGATCACCGAGCATATTTTTCAAAACGACCAACCGTTTGTATAGCGGAGTTATAATAAATTATTTACGGTTGCTTAAACTTTGCCGAAACTCACTTTTTACACAACAATTAGACAAAATCACCATCTTTAACCCTTATTATCTTTATGATCGAGACCTCTATGACGAAAACTCATGAACTGAAACTTTTAGATTTTGATACAAACTTTCCAAAACCGTCGAGTTCGTTTCCTAACGATCGACGTACACCATTTTACGACTAGTCTTTCAAAGCCATTTTTGTCACTTTCATGAAATTTCCAACGACATTGTTTTCTGACGAAAAGTGATAATTTCACTATAAATCATTACGAAACTATTGTAGGATGACATTTTGACGTAAATACTTGTAAAGTGATTTAAGAATGGTCAAGGCGTCAAAGAGTATTTTTCGACGATAAGTATTATTTTCAAAACTCGCAAATGGTATAAATAACATCTGAAATGCATGCATAACATTACATCATAACTCAAGTCATGACATTCATTTTAGGTCGCGGGTAGTTTCCGAGCCTTACTTTCGTACACTTCATTTTGTTAGCATATCAATCACACGGTGAGTTCATACCCACTTTTACTCGTTAAATTCTTACAAACTATTTGGGAGATACATGCTTAAATACTTGTTTCACTCTTGCGAATACTCAAACCATTTATACAATTGTGTTACAATATACTTCTTATACACTTTGGACATTATGTGTGGTTTATTGCGATATGTGCCTTAATGTGCTAAACTAGTTTTCAATTATGCATCAACATACAAACTTTAGCAATGGTTAACTCCTGCGGGAGCCGGCGGAGAGGTATTGATAGTACTATCGGTGACGCCCCACCCTTGGTCCTTGATGACGTGACACAGGGTGAATATAATCTGTTATTCAATGAAACATAGCAAACAATTTAGACTTGTCAAGAGGTTCGATTGGTGTGATTCTTTGCATTAAGTACATGTATATATCGTATGCACCTATGTCCTACTTACAAACAAGATTGACAATTCTATATTTTGGCAATGGGTTGTAAACACACAGTTGCAAGTTTTGTATGGCGGAACTTGGGCGAGTGGATTACAATGCCTTTCTTGCATAAACAATGTTTTTGAAAGGCTTTACATTTCATCACAAACTTATGAACTCACCAACCATTGTGTTGACACTTTTTAGCATGTTTATCTCGGTCTTGGGTGATAGCACTTCATGGAGCTTTTGGGTCGCATGGCATACATTGAGTCTTGTGCTTTTAACAATTACCATTCGACATGTTTTGTAAACTTTTATGTATTATCAAACCTTGTGATTTCTTGTGATGTAAACATTAACTTATTTATCGAATGGTAAACTTTTCAAAACATCTCATTATAGAGGTCATTTTCTATGACGTCATACCCCAATGACACTATCGTTCATTGCGATATTTTGGGGGTGTGACATTATAGGTATTAAGCATAGGGTTTTTAGAAAAATCGGGCATCACCCATGTATACGTTTTAGAGGTATGTTTTGATAATATACTAAGACATTATAAAATAGTTTTGTTTGGTGTGAGTACAACATTTATACAAGATATCGTTTAACGTTTTAAAAGTTAAGTTTTGTATATGTAGTTTACACTTGTTATTATCTATAAAAGATATGTCGTTTTAGGAATCATAATTAGAAGTAGTTTGAATATATATAGGTCTTCATGGTTTAGAAAAACATGTGATATTAATAAAAAAAACTAAGGATGGTAGTCTAGTTTTTATAAGCTTTAGGTTCATAAAATAGGTTGTGTCGAACATATATTTAGTTGAATTGTAAAGACGTGAGTTTGAGTAGTAAATTACGTAGTCGATGCAAGATGAGTTTAGATGCGTTGAACGCATGGCGCGTGCTTCTAGCTTCGTCGGAGTAGTAGTCGTAGCGAGTTGTGTCGTACGATATATAAGATTTGATGATTAAAATGATAGTGACACGAAATGGCTAGGTCGACTCGAATTTGATATATCCTACACGGAATGATTCATGGGCAGTGTAACACCAACGGACCCTTAATGTAACAAGAGTGGGTTGCGGCCCAAAAGAACACGAATGGATGGGCTTATCAAGAAAAGATGGGCTTCGGCCCAAGGACACAAACAACACCTTAACGTCACTAAAACAAGCAGGTCATGCTATTTGATACAAAGGAAGAGAAATCAGAGTTTATGCCTAGAGCTTCGAGTAGTCACTCTTGATCTCGAAAGACGACTCAAATGTTGGACTCGTGTCTAGGCCGTTGGTTGGGTACGACATAACAACCACACGATCCACTCAAATACTATAGTGTATGACCAAAACCAACCCAACATATGGGTTCAGTCGTGACTCACAAGCACACCCTTAGTTTTTATTACCCCAATAAAACTTCACTACCCAACTTAATCAAACCTAAACCCGACGAGAAACTTCTACATCAACCCGTGACCCACTTGGGGTTGGAAAAAGATAAGCAAACCAAACGCCCTCGATGGGCTGTACCACATCAAGCCATGCGCACCCTAGTGACAGAAAACGCAAAGTAGACACACTCGTTTAACACAAGAACATCAAATCCTTTCAGTTTAGTGAACACATACTAGAGACTCACATGACCACGTTCGTGGTTTTGTGATAAACGCGGGTATCAAACACTCTTCGGGGTGTTTTCTCTTGGTACACTAAGACCCTTATTAGAACTAAAATGACCATATGCATTTTGACCAAACACACACAGGTTAAACCTTTTGCCAAAGAGTATAAGGATCTGGCCCGAGCCTTGTCCCGTGTCAATCGGGTACGACCCGATTTGGAAGCATGACTAGGCACAAACAGACCTTGTTGTGTTTGCGACCATACGCAGTAACGTAACACCGAAATCAAACACCCTCTGATGGGGTTAAACCTCAGTCGAGGCAAAATACGAAGAGAATAAGCAGAAACTAAGCCGAAAATTAAAATGAGAACTTAAGCCGAAAATCATTTTAAAGCAATCTTTTTATTAACTTTTGCCACACATGCTTTATAACAACAACAAAAATGACCATAAACATTCATGTGTTGATTGATTGACTACAACAAATTTTCAACTTGCAACGTTAATTAGATCAACAAGTTTATTAACGAATTGATATCAGAAATTTGACAAAATAAGGTGGAATTTAGTAAACCCTTACAACAAAAATGGGAGGAGAACCGAAACAAAGAAGAGAGCCACGAGCTTTCTTGGACAACAACTCGATTACAGGAACCAATCACACCTCAACCGACTAATTAACACTTGAATTAGAAGACCCTTAACTCAATTTCAAAAACCCCTCTACTACTTTTTTTTTGAAGAGCCCTAATTCTTGGAACCCTAATTTCGTGATTGTAAGAGGAGTGTGAATATCCTGTAAAAAGATTTGACCCTCTATATAGATGAATGACAGGTAAGTCTTGACTTCCTTTCATAGTCTTGAGATGATGAGCAACCTTCTTTGGCAAACATTACTATCCGCGTGGGTCTTCAAGGGTGTCACGTGAATGCTTTTGGAAGAGAAAGCTGATTATGGAAAGTGAAAGGGATGCATCAAGAGTAGACTTGGAAAGATATTGTGGAAGGCTTCCATGTTTAGGTTCTGAAAGAAAGTGAAAAGAGAAGAAAAAGAAGACAGAGAAGTAGGAAGGGATGGGGTGATGGGTGGTTTAGGGTAGGTTTGTTTTATCCCTATTAGTATATTATTTGTACCCCGTATTCTGTCAAATCTCTGTGAAACTGTACCTTTCCGCTACTCGAAAAATATAGAAATTATACTTTTGGAAACGTTTTCAAAAGCGTAAAATTATAGAATTGTTATTATGTAGGATTTAGATTATAACTGTTTTGTCGTCACTAAATTGGTGTCGGTATGTGTCGAGTGTCAGATTTGAGAAAATCTATCGTTCTTGATTCAAATAAGCTCGGAAAAATCCAGGAGTGAAATTTAGTAACAAATTTACTATAGTTTATTTTTTAAATTTGTTTGAAATTTTATGGGTTTTTATAGTTGTATTGGTATTTGGTTGAGGTCAAGGTCTAGAAGTCTTCTTTTTCATCTCGTTTTCTTATGCGTTAACAAGAAAAAAACCTTAGGCGTAAAAACAGCTTAAGCGTAGGGTTTCTTAGGCGTAAGCCAAAAGATTAACCTTATGCGTAACACGATTTTACTCGTAAACAAAAGGTCCTTACGAGTAACTTTCCAAGTTACTCGTAACTTAGTCTGAAGATGAGTCTTAAGCGTAAAAACAGGGTTTTGACCATTTGACCATTTTTCCGGATACCTTTCCGACCATATTCTCCGTTTAGCGTGAGTTACCTAGAAACCTTATGACCAAATATTCTGTTTGGCATGAGAAATCTATAGAAAAATAAACTTGCACTTGTTACCCGACCAAATCTGTATACCATTTGACCAAACGAACTTTCACAAGATGGACAAAAACCAAGTCACAAAAACATATGTTACCAAGAAACTGAATCTTGGACAAGAAACAGAAATATGGAAACATCAATAAAAACTTTGACTATTTTTTTCCAATATATATACAATAAACTTGTTTAAAACCTGTTAACCCAAAATAAATGAAAGGTAAAGAATAAAGACAGATTTTTAAACAAGATTTTGACAAGCAAACATCACCAAAATCATCCCATGATAAAAAAAATCCAGCCTTCCTCTTGAAACCAATGTTAGGTCATCATAAGTGAACACAAGGATCAATATGTAAGAAATATAGATAAAGGTGATCGGATGTACACACAATACACACACACGTATGAATGAAGAATGTTTATGCATAGTAAATGTATTAGAGTGAACAACCAACCCTCAAATGAGGGTTTACAAGACTATTCATAGGGGAAGAGAGCTAGGGCAACACATCTAGTCCCTTCCTTTCTTACTGGGCTTTTGCATAGGCTCATGGGTTTAGGATGTATGAGATTTGTAGTTGGTTTACACTTGATTGTGTGTCTTCATTACATTACGAGTACTTTTCTTCTTGGACTTATGTTGTCGTATGTAAACTGAGGTCACAAGTAGTATTGTTGTATTGGTATTTGGTTGAGGTCAAGGTCTAGAAGTCTTCTTTTTCATCTCGTTTTCTTATGCGTTAACAAGAAAAAAACCTTAGCCGTAAAAACAGCTTAAGCGTAAGACCTTACGCGTAGGGTTTCTTAGGCGTAAGCCAAAAGCTTAACCTTATGCGTAACACGATTTTACTCGTAAACAAAAGGTCCTTTCGAGTAACGTTCCAAGTTACTCGTAACTTAGTCTTAAGATGAGTCTTAAGCGTAAAAACAGGGTTTTGAACATTTGACCATTTTTTCGGCGACCTTTCCGACCATATTCTCCGTTTAGCGTGAGTTACCTAGAAACCTTATGACCAAATATTCTGTTTGGCATGAGAAATCTATAGAAAAATAAACTTGCACTTGTTACCCGTCCAAATTTGTATACCATTTGACCAAACGAACTTTCACAAGATGTACAAAAACCAAGTCACAAAAAATATGTTACCAAGAAACTGAATCTTGGACAAGAAACAGAAATATGGAAACTTCAATAAAAACTTTGACTATTTTTTACCAATATAGATACAATAAACTTGTATAAAACCTGTTAACCGAAAAAAAATATGAAAGGTTAAGAATAAAGACAGATTTTTAAACAAGATTTTGACAAGCAAACATCACCAAAATCATCCCATGATAAAAAAATCCGACCTTCCTCTTGATACCAATGTTAGGTCATCATAAGTGAACACAAGGATCAATATGTAAGAAATATAGATAAAGGTGATCGGATGTACATACAATACACACACACGTATGAATGGAGAATGTTTATGCGTAGTAAATGTATTAGAGTGAACAACCAACCCTCAAATGAGGGTTTACAAGACTATTTATAGGGGAAGAGAGCTAGGGAAACACATCTAGTCCCTTCCTTTCTTACTGGGCTTTTGTATAGGCTCATGGGTTTAGGATGTATGAGATTTGTAGTTGGTTTATACTTGATTGTGTGTCTTCATTACATTACGAGTACTTTTCTTCTTGGACTTATGTTGTCGTATGTAAACTGAGGTCACAAGTAGTATTGCTGTATTGGTATTTGGTTGAGGTCAAGGTCTAGAAGTCTTCTTTTTCATCTCGTTTTCTTATGCGTTAACAAGAAAAAAACCTTAGGCGTAAAAACAGCTTAAGCGTAAGACCTTACGCGTAGGGTTTCTTAGGCGTAAGCCAAAAGATTAAACTTATGCGTAACACGATTTTACTCGTAAACAAAAGGTCCTTACGAGTAACTTTCCAAGTTACTCGTAACTTAGTTTGAAGATGAGTCTTAAGCGTAAAAACAGGGTTTTGACCATTTGACCATTTTTCCGGCAACCTTTCCGACCATATTCTCCGTTTAGCATGAGTTACCTAGAAACCTTATGACCAAATATTCTGTTCGTCATGAGAAATCTTTAGAAAAATAAACTTGCACTTGTTACCCTTATGACCAAATCTGTATACCATTTGACCAAACGAACTTTCACAAGATGGACAAAAACCAAGTCACAAAAACATATGTTACCAAGAAACTGAATCATGGACAAGAAACAAAAATATGGAAACATCAATAAAAACTTTGACTATTTTTGACCAATATAGATACAATAAACTTGTATAAAACCTGTTAACCCAAAAAAAAATGAAAGGTTAAGAATAAAGACAGATTTTTAAACAAGATTTTGACAAGCAAACATCACCAAAATCATCCCATGATAAAATATCCGACCTTCCTCTTGATACCAATGTTAGGTCATCATAAGTGAACACAAGGATCAATATGTAAGAAATATAGATAAAGGTGATCGGATGTACACACAATACACACACACACGTATGAATGGAGAATGTTTATGCGTAGTAAATGTATTAGAGTGAACAACCAACCCTCAAATGAGGGTTTACAAGACTAGTTATAGGGGAAGAGAGCTAGGGCAACACATCTAGTCCCTTCCTTTCTTACTGGGCTTTTGCATTGGCTCATGGGCTTTCTACATGAGCATAACCTTAATTACTAACATAAAAGCCTAATTAAGCAACCTATAACACATTAATGACTAACACTTGAAATACAAGTTAGGAGTTATTCCAACACATTTATCTTTACGATTCTTAACCTCGAGAAAACCATCATCATTATTATCTAAAGGAGGAGTAGTAGAAGCCTTGGCTATTACATTAGAATCATTAGGTTGCTTGTAAGGGGCACCAAATCCCCTCATTTTCTGCTCACGTCGCCTTTCTCTCTCAATGACCTTGAGGCGATTGGGTGCCCGATAAGGCGACCATGATCAATAAGGTTTTTTATTTATCTTATTTTATTTTATTTTAAACATTTTTAACATAAACTAAAATTTCATTAATAATTTAAATATTACAATACTAAATAAAAACAATAATATATTAAATATAAAAGCGATCACGAAATACATAAATCATAAATCTAATCGAATGCTCCCGCATGCGAGAGTCATCGAGGATTCGATAACCAAAGAAATTCCTCGATCGAGCCAAATCTTCCTTGTCTATGAGAGGTTCCCAAAACAATTGGTAGTTGAAATTGATGCACCTACACCATCTTTTTCGTTCTCCGGTAGATCAATTGATTTTGGTCTTGGCGATGTCCGATACCTTTTGAACACACCTGCCACAACTTGTCGGCAATCTCGTCGTCTTTGCGGGCTTGATCTTTCAAAATTTGTCGATCACGACTTTTCGTTCGGGCGTAATGTCGTTGAAACTCTTGTAGTTTTCTCTCATCTGTTGCTTCTCTGCCCTTGCCTGCTCAAACAGATGGATAACGTCTATAATAGCGTTTTTTCGAAAATCATCTTCTTCGCATTGTTTGTTAACGTACATTTTCATATGTTCAGCGAAATGGGGGAGACGGAAAGGCATAATAAATCTTGTGTTGAGAAGTATTTTGAGTTTGAATTGTGTGAAAAGGATTTGTGGATTGAAGTGTGTTTGTATTGTGTATTTATAAGGTTAATTTTTTTATTTTTTTTAAAACGTTGCATTTTTAACGGTAATATATTGAAAAAGTTGAAATGTATTTCGATCGTGACCTCGACCAAAATGGGTGAAAAAGTTTGGGCGATCGATTCCCCACATGAATTCGATCGATAGCCAATCGATCATGTGTTTCGATCGTGGCTCCTTACTGGAACCAGCCTTACGAACGGCCTCCTTAACACATGTTGTAGAACTAGTACGGTCATGTCCAAACACTTTACAAATGTCACAATGAGGAGGCTTCCATGTATATTCGACCTTGATGATCGCCGTAAAATAACCACTACCATCCTCTTTGGGAATAGCCATAGTAACTTCGCGTTTCAATTCAGAATCAGAAGATAATTCCACTAAGGCACGGGCAAAGCTAATGCGGCCCCAATAATCAACACACATTGAGCTTGTAAAAGCATCTAACATGATCGGTTTCCTACTTGAGTAGCAATCAAACTCAAACCATCTTCTGAGTATGCAAGTAGAGGCACATAATGCAATTTAATCCACACCGGAACCTTACTTACCTCATTTTTAATTAATGCCACATTAAGAGTCCATTTATTAAGAATAAAAGGTGAATTACGGATTATTATCGTACCTATTCAAAACGCTCTTCATAGCCGCCGTTGGTAGTAAAGTATCATGATTTTCTATACGAATCTCATTAACCAATGGTCTGAAATTTACCTTCATATTAACACGATCCGGTTTTTAAAACATTAGCATTATCATTTTTTATGATAAAGAGTTTGAGACTTAAAAAATATATAAACTATTAATTTAATGTTGGATGCATTACCATTTTTAATCAAAGGTATATTAGTAATGATAATTTTCTCATTTTGAGAGTTTTAAGCACAATTATACATTTTTTACATGTAGTTAAGATAAAAACATTGATTTTCATTTGAATACATTACAAAAGTAATTATACTACAACAAAATGGACTTTCAACGACTTTTTAGTGATATGTATAGCGACATATGCAATGCTAGTGACAACTTTAGCGCCATCACAGGACATGTCATTGTGAACGAGTCGGAAATATTTGCGACTTATAAAAGTATGTCACTAAAATAGCGACCATCATATGTCGCTATTTTTGGATAAGACGCTATCCGAGTCGCTAATTTCACATAATCAACTCATGATTTCACATATATACTATCTGTTCATTTTCTAGGGTGTTGATATGCATACCATTTTATATGATAAATACACCATCTTATATAAGCTATATAGCACATCGTAAAGCACTATGCACAAAATGTGATGTGTATATCAAAAAAGTGGTGTATGTATCAACCCCATATTTTTTTATGATAACCTTTAACATTGATTTTGCTATGCATCTTAATCTTACCATTAAATATACTCTTTCTTATACATGAAAATTATTTTCTTTTTTAAAATTGCTAGTTTTGAACTATTTGTTATTGTAATTTGTAATTGTGTATTGTAATTGCTGCCATATTAACCATTTATCATTCTGGATTATTTTTTGTACAATAGCTTGTTAAAGTAGAAAACGTTAGATGCATCGTGAGTGTGACACCTGTCAGTGAGAATAAGGGTATAGTGGGTAGATTGACATAGTTTAAATTTAAAATCTTTGCATCTTTATTTAACGTTATGTTGATCTTACAAAGTCACCTATTTATCACTTCAACTTTTCCATCTTTTTTTAATTATTGATTAGAATATTATTTAACCGGATTGCATCAAAACACGATCGATATTCCACTTACGCATTGAAGAACAAATCTTATCATCTTTAACAACATCATCATCTTGCACCCTAGATCAACATACAACAAAACCATCCGCAACGATAATCAACAACATGAAACAAGTTTGACATCATCGTCATCGAATATTATCAACGATCATTAACTAAAATACTCACCAACACTCTCCGCATCTTCACTCAGCTTGCCCATATTTTAGCATCTTCACTCAGCTTGCCCATATATTAGCATCATTGTTTCATATATCAAAAGAAATGGGGAAGAACAAATCTAAAAAAATAAAAAAATAAAAATGAAAGGACAATTTGTGAAGATTAAACAAATATTTAAAGACTAAATTAAATGGAAAAAATACATCTTTGTTTAGCATTAAATTGCCGCAATTGAAGCATTTTGAATGTGCGGTTGTTATCTTCTCCTACTTTTTTTTTACTTTAACAAAGTGTTTTACTTGAACTCTTCTCTTTATCTTTATACACTTTTTTCATATATTAAAAAACAACATAAATAGTCATTAAGAAGAATACAAAAGTATGTTACATAAACATTATCCTTTTTAAAGGGCAATTTATTTTAAAGCAACATAACAGTAACACCTGACCCAAACTTCAACTTCCATAAGTTGGACCAATGCACTGTGACTAAGAGACAAAATTCAAATAAAAGGTTTTATTGACCAAGATTTGTACCAGGTTTTATTGAACAAATATAGATACCTAGACAAAAAAAAATGAAATAAACTTTGAAAATGTCAAAAGAACAAGATAAATCAAAATATAGAAGTGACTTGACTAGTAAACTTATCCTACATCGCTTGAAGGCGAAAAATTCAAGAGAAAAAACTCTATATAAGCAAATCCCCCAGCTTATTTTGAAACTTAGTTAAGCTTTAGATTGATGTTAGAAAACATTAATTGTGTGTTTCTAAACAAGCTTTTTTGAGCTTATAAGTTACATAAACTTTAATTTGATAATTAGAACAATTTTTATAATTGTAAACGAGCTTTCGAGCTCGAGCTTGAGCTAATAAACAAGCCTATCAATTTCGATCTTTTATACAGACATATTAAGCTTGAAAGTTAGTTTATTATAAGAGTAAAAAAATTTATAAATCTTAAACGAGCTTCGAGCTCGAGCTCGAAAAAAAAAATTATTTGAGTTCGAGCTCGAGCCAATTTACAAAATTTTGTTCGAGCTCGAGCCGAGTATTTACTAAACGAGCCTAGCTCGTTTAAGCCAAAATTCGACTCGGCTCGAATCGTTAACACCCCTTGTTGTGCCTTAGGTATGTCCGTCTATGGTCACATGCATCATTTGTTTTACATCAATATAAAAAGTTTAAATTAATTGAACTATATTTAAAAAAGTTAAAAATAAGAATATGAATAATTTTTTGTGCTGACACATGCATAAATTTGATTGGGTTCATTAATAATATGCGGGTGATTTTCTCATATTTAATTTTGGTTTGGAATCTCTCGTATATTTTTGCAGTTCCAAATCACAAATTTTAAGTTATCAGTGCATGTAAACTGGTTTTTTGTCGTAAATATTCAGTCATCTAAGTGACTAGTTTCAAACATTAATCCAAAACAAAAAAAATTATTTTGTTCTTTTTGTATATCTTAACGATTCTTTTCTATTTTAAAAGGAAAATTAAAATAAAACAAAAGTAAAAGTTAATAATGTTGACAACATGTTTTGTTGAAATTGGTATGATAAAAATTTGGATTCAACCCACAATTATGGGGATAAGCAAATCTATTCTCCGATGGCAGGATTGTCTGACACACCACTATTTTTTTTATTTCTATTTTATTCTCTCACATGTGTATAAAATTTTTCTTTTATTTATATATAATAATAATTTAGTTATTGTATACTATTTTTTCTCTTTTCTACATCAAATCCAAATCCAACTCCAAATCCTAATCCTAAACCTAAACCCATCTACAAACTAAACGGACCTTGAATGTTAATATAAGTGGAATAAATGACAAAAGAGAAAGAATACATATTCTTACCTTGAGACACAACTATGAATTTTTAGCTTTATGCTAGCTTAATTAACATAGTTGACAAACATATATGATAATTTGAAATGAGTAAAATGACTAACGGGTCCACATAAGATTAAAGCTGATGAAAAAAAACTGACTGAACATATTGAATAAAGGAGAAAAAGAAAACAAACATATATGTTCTTACCTTGCAGAGATAACTAGGATTTTATAGCTCTATTTTAGAACAATGTACAATCAAAATATTATAATTAATTTCGAGACATGTAGTCATATACTAGTATTAGACGAATATTCGCGTAAAGTAATGATGTATATTAGAAAATAATTATACTTGTGAACTTGTGGTTTTGGTGTTCCCTTTAAGGGTTTAATTTGTAGTTAAAAAAATAAAATAAAATAAAATATATATATATATATATATATATATATATATATATATATATATATATATATATATATATATATATATATATATATATATATATTTGGGTTAGAAATGAAAAATAATGAAAGTTAGAAATTAATAAATATATAAAACTATTAATTTATGGTAGATGTATTTCAATTTTAATCAAAGGTATATTAACGAGTCAAAAAGCGATCTTAGTCGTCTATTAACCTCATCAGACAATCAACATTTGTCAAATTAATTACACCACCTACCATCCCATCAATACAATCTTACCCAACTTCACTTTCACTCCTATTTTTGCATACATAACACCACCATCCATACACCTACAAATCTCACACATAACCTAGCCTTAACCCTAACTTCACTCACCGGAACCCCAACACCACAGCTCCTCCGCCTCTTCACCTCCATCGTTTTCGTCAAACACAAACTCCACCCCCTCAGTGCCTCTCACTTGATGCCGCCACCTCACCTCTCTTACCTAATCGCTCTTAATCGACCGGTACGACATCTGACATCTTTTCTTGACCTCCGCCGTCTGCAGCGGCATAATCCTAAACATCATCACATTCGTCTTCTTCGATCTTTGAGATACACTTTTTATTTTTAAAGAACAAATGTGTAAATCTTAGCCACCATTTTCTATTTAAAAAAAAAAAAAAAAAAAAAAAAAAAAAAACAAAAAAACATATCTTGCAAATGGTAAATTTTCAAATTCTGAAAAATATACTCTTGTGATGAGAATTAAGTTTTCCTTTATAGATATGCACTTCTAAATACTTTCGACGAACTTTTGTTTTCAAAATTTTCGTAGGAAAAATCGCGTGATTTGTAAAATCACTTGTGATTTCTTTTCTTTATTTGTAAATTTTTTTTCGAGAAAATCATTTGTGATTTGTTATTTTTACGTTTGTAAAATCACTTTATATTTGTTATTTTCACAAGTCGATGTGATTTTTGAATCACATGTGATTTTTCGAATCCCATGTTATTTTTCTGAGCGGAAATTTTGAAAAAAAATTGTCGAAACTATATAAAAGTGCATATCTATAGAAAGATATTTTAATTCTCATCACGATGGTATAATTAATTTTGCATAACGATTAATGTTTTGCGAGATATTTATTTAGTAAAAAAAGATATTTTTTTTATGAAAGAATGAATAGCTGAGATTACATAATTTTTTCTTTAGATAAAAACTGTTTCGTATAGAACTTTTGTCATCTGGATTTATCTTGTAAAAATGAAAACACAGTGAATTCTGATTCGCTTTTTAAAGGTTTTTAACTAATTAATTATTTAGTTATATTATTTCAGTCGATATACATTATGGTAGAAAGTTAGAAATGTAAAAAAGGAGAAAAAAAAGAAAGGAAGTACCGGGTCCCATTGTTTTAAATTTCCACTACGCTTGGGAAATGTAGCAAAGTTGTCACAAGCAAACATGGTTCTTTTTGTATATTGACTATATGTTTAATCGTGTCTTTTTTCTAGATTCTTAGAATTTTTTTGTATATTAGTTGTAACAGGTGCGTGATTTTTAGTTTGTTAGGACGCAGATTGCGTTTATTTCGTTAGTTGATAAATATTAATACGTTAGTTGAAACATATAGACTAGTTGATAAATATTAGAGTTGTTGGGATTACGTATAATCATTATTAAAGTGTCGGTCATAAGTTAATGTAATAGCCGAGATTGCATGGTTTGTTCTTTAGATAAGAATTGTTTTTGTCATCTGGATTTATCTTCTGAAAAAGTAGAGCACGGTAGTTAGAGTTCAGTTTTTAAAAGGTCTTTTAACTAGTTAATTATTTAGTTGTATTATTTCAGTCGATATACATTATTGTAGAAAGTTAGAAATGTAATAAAAGGAGAAAATGAGAAAGAAAGTACCGGGACCCATTGTTTTAAGTTTCCATATGCTTGAGAAATGTAGCAAAGCTGCCAAAAGCAAACAGAGTTTTTTTGTATATTGACTATATGTTTAACCGTGCCTGTTTTTTAGATTCTTAGGATCTTTTTGTAAATTAGTTAAAACAAGTGCATGATTTTTAGTTTGTTAGGACGGCGATTGCGTTTATCTTGTTAGTTAATATATATTAATACGTTAGTTGAAACATATAGACTAGTTGATAAATATTACACTTCCCGTCCAATATTTATAGTCCATATTTCCTTTTTGGGTTGTCCCAAATTAATTGTCCACTTTCCTTTTTAAGTAAACACTAGAGAATATAGTGGGAGAATATTTTATTTAAGTGGTTGAAAATTAATATGACCCCACTTTTATTAAACTTTGTGTTTTTTCTCTCATGACAATAATTTCGGGACGGAGGGAGTAATACGTTAGTTGATAAATAAATCACGTTGCTTATCAGTTTTATAAAGAAAATTATATTGTTCATCAGTTCATCTTTTCTAAAAACAAATTCAGTTGTTCATCAGTTTTCTAAAAAAAATCACGCTGTTAATTAGTTCGTCATTTAAAAAAAAAATCACATTTTCATCAGCTCATCAGTTCTCTAAAAAAAAATCAATCAGTTTTCTAAAAAACGTGTTGCTCACCAGTTCACCAGTTTTTGAAAAAAAAATCACGCGGTTCATCAGTTTAACCGGTTGCAAAAAAAAAATGAAAAAAAGGTGTTATTCATCAATTTTTAAAAATAAAATCACGTTGTTCATCACTTCAACACTTTTCTAAAAAAAAATTACGTTGTTCATCAGTTTTTTTTATAAAAATCATGTTATTCATCGGTTCATCAATTTTCTTAAAAAAATCATGTTGTTTATAAGTTTTCTAAGAAAAGAAATCACGTTGTTCATCATTTTTCTAAAAAATTATAATATTCATCTGTTAGATTATAATGTTTATCTGTTAAGAGTGGAAATAGCAAAAAATAAGCTAACAAAAGTAAAAGGGGACACTTGTCACTATGTGATGTCTTTTAGATTTTGTTCACTTTTTAAAGATCACAACCCATATTAGTAATAATATTTTTCTCATTTTAAGATTTTAAGCACAATTGTATATTTTTCATACGTAGTAAAGATAAAAATAGGTAATTTTAATTCGAATACATTACATATGTAATGACTAAAACACATGTACAAAGAGTGCATAATCAACTCATCATTTCACATATATGCTATCTGTTTATTTTTTATTCTAATCTTTAACGTTGGTTTTGCTATGCGTCTTAATCTTACCATCAAACGTACTCTTTCTTTATTGACCCGTTTTTTAAAAAAACAAAAGAATTGACATATTCATTATACATAGAAATTTATTTTCCTTTTTAAAATTGCTAGTTTTGAAACTATTTATTACTCATGTATTGTAATTGGAGCCATATTAACCATTTTACATATTAACCATTTTATCTTTATACACCTTTTTCATATTGAGAAACATCATAAATAGTTATTGTGAAAAATACAAAAGGTATGTTATATAGATTATGTAAACTGTGATGAATACAAAAGTATGTTATATAGATTTTGTGAACTCAACACAATTCGCATATATATATATATATATCTTTTTAGGGAGATGTTTCACTTTAACTTTTTCTTTTTTAAAGAGCAATTTATTTTATTCGCATAAACTTTTTCTTTTTAAAGGACAATTTATTTTAAAGCAAGAAAACAGTTACAAGAAAAGCATCCATTATACTTTTTTGGTGCACTATATAACATTTCAACCCATCTAATTCGTCTACCATCACTTTTCGCCAATTCTATTTGTTTTCTTCTAACCATCTTTTATACTATTATTTTGTTTCTTGATCTTTATTTGTCTTCATTTGTTGTTGTTTTCAATCCACCTTAAGTGATACATGGAGTCCCACCTCAAACTTCAAAATCCTGAAAACATTATTACATTGATACAACATGAGCATCCGCTTCGGCTCGTGGATTTGCAGCCTTGTTATCCAGACTATACAGAATATAGTGATGACGAGGAGGAGGACAGGGTTATAAAATGGGATTTTAATAATCCATGTGATTGGTGTGGCAAAGATATTAACGTGTATCATAGGTATTACTATAAGTGTACCGATACATGTGATTACGTGCTTCACAAATCATGTGCACAGGCACTTCCAGCAACGTTAATAGTAAAATCCCATAGTCCAACTCATAAGTTAACTCTTAGTCAGCGAGATAATGATGTTCGTTATTGTTTTGCTTGTAACAAATGTATACATGATGAATGGTGTTATGATTGTTCAATCTGTTCACAGGTTTATAGCATTCTATATAGAAGCATACATGTAAAATGTGCCATGATTGGAAGAGCAAATCATATCATCTATCATCCCAGTCACCCACACCCACTACAGTCTAGTACCCCTAAACCAATTTTGTATGAATGTGATGCGTGTGGAAAGAAGCATGAAGGTATCTTCTATCATTGTACCACATGTTTTGTCCACACCATCCATACTGATTGTGCATTCCTCCCTAGAAAGTTACAAACCCAACATACTCACCCACTCATTATTTCTTATTCCTCCCAATATATCGATCGAAGTATACGTGAATACGGTTTTACCTGCAGGATATGCCATGCGTCTTTCCGTCTTGAATATATTTGGGTTTATAAGTGTGAAAGTTGTAGGTACTTTGTGCATATAGATTGTGCAACATCAAGAAATGAGCCCTTCATGTCTATCTTCTTATCTGCAGGTAACTAAACTACATGTTAATCTCTTTTATGATTACGCGAATTTGTGCATTATAATCGTTTATAGCAATGAGCACAAAGGATTCTCCGTACGAGGCGTTTCTTTTCGAATGATTGATTGGAATTTTGTCTGATATGTACGAGCATCTTAAATTAACCCATTTTCAATTTATTTGCAGGTATAGGCAAAACAATCAAAAATTATAAAGATGCTGATCATCCTAATCTTCTCAATCTCCCATTCCCTGATCAAACTTACAGCATACTACAACACTATGTTTCCAAAGAATCGGGATCAACAATGGTTGAAACAAGTGAAAGGAACCTGAAGCACATCGATCATCAGCATGTTCTAAGTCTTCAATCCGGTGACAGTAAAGGCGCAAGCTCTTCAAGAGTTTGTTCAGTATCTTGTCACAACCCAATGAAAACGATTGAGCTTTTATGCAACGGTTGTGTGAGACCAATCATGGATGTGCCCTTTTACAAATGCTCCAGCGAAGACCAACGTTGCGACTTTGTACTTCATGAGTGGTGCACTCGTTTACCTGCTGAATTGCAAAACTACCCAGGTCACACGCACACTCTCAGTTTCCTTCCAAAACTTTCAGAAAATATACTCGGTATTTTCTATTGTGAAATTTGCGGCTTACTTTGCAACGGGTTCGTTTACGGGTGCACCGAATGTCAATACTACATTGATGTTAACTGTGGATTCATCCCTGAAGAAATCACACATGAAGCTCACCCAGATCACATTCTTTCACGATGTGATCAGAGCAGCATGAGAAAGCCATGCGTTGCAGATAATAGCAAAGGTTATGGAAGTAAAATTTGTTTTAGTTGTGAATCTTGTGGTTTTTACCTACATTCAGATTGTGCTTTATTCTTGCCTCGTATTATAAATCACAAGTTGGACAAGCACCCCATGAAGTTGACTTACGGTCCGGTAGAGAACCATAAAAGTGAGTACTTTTGTGAAGTCTGTGAGAAAACGCTCGATCCGACCAAATGGTTCTATCATTGCCATGTGTGTGCCTACTCGTTACATACTCGCTGTGCTCCGGTAATACTTAACTTCGAAGCAGCCTATGACAATGACAGAAGCGTTTATGAGTTTTTGAATATTAAGTTTGGGGGAATTTATTATATCGAAGGTCACGAGCACTCTGTATCATTTGCTCTAGGGACTCATGCAGATGGCAAATGCCCAATCTGTCGTTTATACATGAGGAGGCAGATGATCCTTAAGTGTCAGAATTGCAAGCTCGCAGACTGTAATGTGTTTTTTAAGAAATGTCTTGAATTTGATGCGATGGTTTAAGCTTGTAACCCTTTTACTGTTCTTTTATAATTTTTGCTTCCTCGATGGCCTTTCTTGTTGGAGCGTGTCTATTTGTTTCTAGTTATTTTCTTTTAGGAGAGATTTGAATTTGAATAATTAAATTAAAATAATCCTTTAGCGATCAAATTATGAAAACGAGTATGGCGACGGTCCGCCGCGTTGCGGCGGATCTTTTTTTTTTGGCTTTGTAATTTTGTGATTTATGTGACAAATATATAATGTTACGGTACAGAAGTAGAGAATCAATTTGTATATGTATGATATGTTTAAACAATAAAAAAGCTGAGCCGTTGTGATTGTGTGTGGTGTGGTGTATGGTAAGTACTGTGTGGATGCGTTTTGTGGAGCGTTGGATTGTCTGAGGGGATATGAATATGAGATTGTGATGAGGGATTTTGTTATCGTGTGTGGTGTGGTGTATGGTAACTAATTGGGCTGCTGAATTGGGCTGCTGAAATGGGCCGTTTACACTGTTCATCGAACGACGTCGTTTTACATGCTTTTAATATATATAGTAATAAGCAATCCTAAACACCCTCTAACTTCAGTTTTATAACCAAAGGGTATTGTAATGTCAAGTTACCAAATAGCAGAACTGGGCTGAAGCTTACTTGCAAGCCCAGTCCATCATTTAGTTCTCACAAAGCCCATAGCAATTGAATTTGAGGCTCTTTCTATTTTTGGTAACTCTGCTATAGTTCGTGGGCCAAATTCAGCCCAAAAAAAATGCCGGGAAATAAGGCGGGAAATTGTGGGGTGATACGGCACCGTTTTAGCCGGTAAATTATATATTATATAATTACAAGAGATCCTTGCTTCGTGGTATTTAAATCAAGTATCAACTGCTTTTTGCTTATTGGATAAGCAACAATTTTTTTTATTTTTATTTTAAAGGAACCATGGGTATGAAAACCAAAATAACGAATCGAGAACTGAACCACTGAACCGCAAGTCTAAATTTCAATTCTGTTTGGATCGCTTCTCAATTATCGTTGATGACTTGACCGTACTCAATTACCCTTACGGCTGCTAATAAGCTCGTGGTCAAGGTCAGGCCAACTCAGGTTAAGATGCATGTGAATCACATAGATTTTTCATGTGTATTGTAAAATTATGTCAAAAATAGTAGTTTAATCCTATAAGTTGTTAGAATGTAAGGACTTGCGTATCAATTGATTTTGCGAGCAGAAAAGACATTATAGACCGAAATAGTGATCAACAGCGAGTGTTCTTATACTCTTATAGTAAGTTTTTGAAATTCTTAGTCATACTAGCTAAATCATAAAATGACTCGTGAGATGATCAAGGTGGAAGTATCTTAAGAAATCTGGTTGATTGAAAACATGAGATTTTTGTAATGTTTTTAGACTAAAACTATAAGATTCAAGATCATTTGAGGATAAAACATTCTTTACATACTAAAGGATCAATCTCCATCATCTATTTTTATTTGATCTAATGGATAAAATTAATTTCAACAATTAAAAAAACCCACTTTCATCATTTTTTTCAAATATTAATATCTTTCAAACCGTTAATCGTTAAGCGAAAAAAAATATATCATTGCGACGAGCATTTAACTATCTTTCTATAGATAGACACTTTGATATACTTTCGACAAAAAAAAATCTCGTATTTTTCACGTTTTTTTAAAGTTTTTTCGTTTTTATACGTTACTGAAATTTGATATATGATAAAACACTAATTTGAATATCACATGTGATATTAGTGTTAAATCATATATGATATGTAATATCACATGTGATATTAGTGTAATATCATATGATATTACATATCATATATGATTTAACACTAATATCACCGTGATATTCAACTTAATGTTTTATCATATATATTTTTAAAGAAATTTCGATGCGTAAAAAAATGAAAAATACGAAATAACGTGAAAACAAATTTTTTTTTTGAAAGTATATCAAAGTCCCGCTCATAGAAAGATAATTAATCTTTCGTCGCGACAATAAATATTTTCGCAACGACTAACGATTTAAGAGATATTTAAATTATAAAAATAGGTGAAATAATAAAATCTTTTAATCTCACCATTGATTTCTTTTTAAATGGATGGTAGAGATGAGTCATGGTATGTGAGAAAAGTTTGGTATGTAAAATAACACTCCTCAAACTATAATAATACACGTACGACTCATGCAAACCCGCCCGCAGGATCATCGAGGTCTATCGAGTCGATAAAAAGAAGCTTTGCAAAGCGATTGATTTCATAAACTCTCACCGAAGCCGTTGCACCGCCGCACAAAACGAACGTCTTCCTATTCAAACAATTCTTCAAGTCCTCTACATCGGCGCCTAAGACTCGAAACACTTTAGGCTTTAACAAACGGACGACAACTACAAGCCGCCAAAGACACGGTCTTGGCGGATCAACAACGGAGGTCTCGGTGCGCCATGTCTCAAAAGACAACTATGCATCATCATTAAGGCGGGAAAAAAGCGAGTTGAAGCTTGAGTTGACGACTCGGTTAAGGATGAGTATTAAGTTATTTACAATGCAAAATTTCATTCTCAGGCTTGTTTATGATTTGTGTTGGCTTTCCTCATCTAGTAACGTTGCTCGTTTATTTGGACCAAAATATCAAGCCTTTAAGCAACTGGTACAGTTACTGTGCCTTTGCGACTAGAAGTCCAAAAAAGAAAGTTGGTGGTTTGTGATATTTGCGGTTGTTTGTGATTTTTTGAGATTAATGGAAAAAGATGGTGGTTTGTGGTGATATCTGAAGATGAAGTTGTATATAACGTAAAATGGAAAAAATTGTAATAATTATGGTGGGTGGTGGTGGATGACGGTGGAGGTGACTGAGATGATGATGGTGTTGGTGGTGGTAGTGTGAGTGAGTGAGTGAGATTACAAGTTGTACTAAAAGAAAATGATATTAGGAAGAAGACGAGGGTAAAATAATCATTTGGTAGAAATAACGGGATTTGACAACATATAACGGGACATTGACCAGAGAATAACGGGTCAATGGACCTCATTGATACTAAAAACTTGAAAAAGGGACTTCGGACGACCCAAAGGCCCAAGTTTGTCACATCATAATGTTTGCCAACTTTAAAAATCAACATTGTAGTTTACTCTATATTAAATTAAAAAGAATATTTGGAAGATTTAATAGCTATTCATGACTTGTATCCATGGGCGGAGATAGGGAGGGGTCCCAGGGGTCACGTACCCCTTAGTAAAAAAATTGTAGTGTAATTTTTCTAAAATATTTGGATTTTTTAATAATTTTTTCCCCTTAATAACCATTTTGTAATGTAATTTTTTTTAATTATCAAAATGTGACCCTTCTAACAATTTTTTTTTGACTCCACCCTTGCTTGTATCCAAAATTATAGCATTTCCTTTTCAATAAAAACATCAATGAAAATCAATTCTACTGATTTGTGTTTCTAACTAATTATCTTTGCCCGAATTCTTCCTTTCTATAACTTACATAATTTGTTAGAGCATCCACAATGCATCAAGTCTTTATGACTTTATGCATTTAATACATCTAATGCACTAGACATTTAATTATCAAAGCTTGGAGGAAATACTTGAGCTTTCTCAAGTTTTTGTACAAAAGCTTTTCCAAAAGCTTTGATTGCAATACAAAAAAAAACCTTCTTAAAAAACTTTTTAGAATAGTGAGATGCTTTAAATCATTTGAGCCCTTGTGGATGTTCTTAGAAGCAAGTACATAACCGTAGTACGTTGATATCTCTATCTCCTTTTTTCAATAGATAACCATGCAATTGTTAAAAGGGAGATGATATACACGCCACAAAAAGTTGTGTGCACACCACTAAATCATGTTAATAATGCATAAATGTCACACCCCCAAAATATCGCAGCGGAACGATTGTGTCATTGGGGTATAACGTCATAGCACAAAGTATGGATACAGAAAACGACCTCTATAATGAGACGTTTTGAAAAGTTTACCATTCGATAAATAAGTTAAAGTTTATACCACAAGAAATCACAAGGTTTGATAATACATAGAAAGTTTACAAAACATGTCGAATGGTAATTGTTAAAAGCACAAGACTCAAAGCATGCCATGCACCCAAAAGCTCCATGAATTGCTATCACCTTAAGACCGAGATAAACATGCTAAAAGTGTCAACACAAAGGTTGGTGAGTTCATAAGTTTGTAAATTGCATGATCTAAAATACTTTGAGAAATGTTCACACAAAGAAAGGCATTGTAAATCCACTCGGCCCAAGTTCCGCCCATACAAAACTTGCAACCCGTGTGTTCACAACCCATTGCCTAAAATAGAATGACAATCATGAATATACGCATTAAAGTAATTAAAGTATAAATGTCACCACAAGGGTCTTCCAACAACTCGTGTTGGGATGTTCCTCAAACTCACGTTGGGATGTATCCATAAAATGGCCTTCCAACATATGAATCTTGGGATGTTCCTCCAACGACTCACGTTGGGCTGTATCCAAATTAATGGCCTTCCAACATATAAATATTGGGATGCTTGTTTAAGTCTAGTCGCAACACGCACCAAGTCTAAAGTATAAGTAATATTGTTTGGCAATAGAGTTTAAATGTTTTGATAAATGAGCATGTATCTCGCCCCAAATAGTTTATAAGAATTTAAATGAGTAAAAGCGGGGTATGAACTCACCTGGTGTAATTAATATACTAACAAAATGATGTGCACGAAAATGAGGCTCGGAAACTATCCGCAACCTAAAATGAATGTTATGACTTGAGTTATGATATGTAATGAGTTATGGTGTTATGATATGCATGCATTTCGTATGTTATTTATACCATTTGCGGGTTTTGAAAATATCACTCGTCGACGAAAAATACTCTTTTGACGTCTTGACCCTTCAAAAATGACCTTACATGTTTTTACGTCAAAATGTCATCCTACAATGGTTTTATAATGATTTTTGGTGAAATTACCACTTTTCGTCGCAAAACAATGTCGTCGGAAAAATCATAAAATTAACAAAAATGGCTCCGGAAAAGTGGTCGTAAAATGGTGTACGTCGATCGTTAGAGAACGAACTCGACGGTTTCGGAAAGTTTGTATCGATATCTAAAAGTTTCAGTTCAGGAGTTTTCGTTCAAAAGGTCTCGATCATAAAGATATCAAAGGCTAAAGTTGGTGGTTTTTGCTAATTGTGTGCAGAAAATGAGTTTCGGCCAATGTTTGAACATCCGTAAATAATTCACTATGACTCCGCTTGACAAACGGCTTTTTGTTTTGAAAAATATGGCCGATGAACTTGATTTTACTAGAAGACACTTTGTTATAAAAGTTTCACATCATGGTTAAAAGCTGCGCAAACATGGACGATATAGCTAATGAAATACTTGTAACGTAGAAATAATATAATTTTCGAGAAAATAATATTTACTGCAACTTTATGAAAGCGGCCATATATTTGTCGTTTTAAATCCGTTTTCTACGTAAAATATGTCCTTAACCCGTATCGAAGTAAACTAATATATTTTTGAGAAGTCGAAATAATTTGTGAAGCTTAAGGCTCGTTTTTGACCCGAAATGTACAGAAACAGCAAGCTGATTTTCAGAAAAAAATATTTATTTCGTCGTCAAACTTTAAAAATTCACCACGGCTTCGTTATAACTCCGTTTTTATCCGTTCAAGCGGCCACGGATTCGTTTTAAAGTATATTTTCTAATTATCAAGGCCAAAATGTCGTACCATCAGTGGGTTTTTCCAGAAATTGATTTAAGGACAGAGCGTAAAATATAGTTTACGAAAATAGTTTTCTCGGACAAAACCTATTCTAATCCCTTCAAATCAACTCCAAAACTAATCTAATCCTACCATACACCTTCTTAGGGTGTCATGGGTTCCTAATCACCATCAAGACCAAAGAATAACTTGGGAATAATTATAGGATGACTATAAGTATATAAAACCTCTAAAATCATGAAATAAATGGTATAAATCACATAACATGCATATAAGCTCCAAAAATGAAAAGGAACATATGAAAATGAAGAGGAAACATAAAAATGATAAAAACATGCTTACAAGTGATAGTGAAGAGGTGATTAGAACCAAGGATTAACCTAAACACCCTAGGTTTTATTTCAAAACCTAAACAAGAGTGTATTCTAGATTGATAAAACTTGATCTTGCTAAAATTTTGATGATTTCTTCTTGGATCACTATGAGGCGGTTCTAGAGGAAGAAAAACCAAGAGAGAGTTTGCTTGACTTGATGAATGATTGTGAATGATAAATGTGTTGTATGAATTTTGAGGTGAAGTGTAAAACTAAATATGTAGAAAATTTTACCCATCCATAAATGCAATCACCATAGGGCCGGTTTTAGGGCTTGTGTTTCCTCAATATATATTTTTTTTTCTTTTATTCCTTGTATAAAATGTGTGTAATTGTTTGTAAGAAGAAAATGTATTTAAGTAGGATATATTGTAACTTGTATATAGTTGTGAAGTTAAAGTAGTATGGATTAAAACAAATTTTAATGGATCAAAATAAAATATAATGAGATTATAAAAATTGTAAAAATACATTCTTTGTAAATTTTGAGTGATAAAATAATTATAGTGTAGTTTTTAAGAAAAACGTCGTAATAATATAAATTTAACGATTTATATACAAAATAAGTTTAAAACATTGGGTAAACTCAAAATATCATTTTTATAAACTTAATATAAGTATAAAAGTATATCGGGATCATTTTTGAAAGTAACGGATTAAATGTTCAAATTAATAACTTACGCGATAGCGTTTATTTAATATAAAAAATAACGTGTAATGTAAAATGCAAAACCATGCACAAACCGTTATGAAATGATGAATATGGGATATGAGAAATGACCGGAAATGAGAATTGTGACATTCTTCCCCCGATAGAAGAATCGCGTCCTCGCGATTCAATCGCTGATACTTAAAGTTCTACCCTTAGGCTCGCGAAATCAAGTGTATGGTCAAGTGTTTATGTCAAAACTTACGCGTCTAGGTTTCTTATCTAATGAGACACCGAATCGAATAATACGATTGGATCACTTAATGGTCTAGGAAAAACGTATCGATTACGCATTGCGGGCTTCCTCGGTCCCTATATAGAATGCTCGACCTCGAGGTGGACCGATATTGAGTACGAGGGTCGGGTTATTTCCTTCAATTGCCATAGCTAGATGAGCTTGTATCGTGGCTTATTCAACCGAGGACAATTATTCGGAAGTGATTCGGCCGTTACATTCAAAGCAAGTCTTTTGATTATTCCTCATGTTGCCGTGTTAACCGTTGTTGTTGGTCTTGCACGCTCTCTAATCGGCTTGAAAAATGATTCGATGATTGCATATTGTACATAAGCGGCGTGGCTTGGTCTTTGGTGATGATAAGCACACTTAGCACATTTGGGATGTGGACCCGATACTCTCTTTGTTCGATGCAGTTGCCACAAAAACTCTCGCCCTTTTGTTTATGCGCTACCACGTCTACCGCTTATTCGACCCACTTGCTTCCTTTCTCTTGTCCTTTGCTCTTCAACGTACCATTTCTAACCATCTAAATGCCGTGGTTCCCGCCTCGATGTCGCACTTTGTATTGTAGACGGCTCGCTTGTTTTCACAGTTCCACGGATTTCGGGACAAGACCATATATGTACCTCGAGATTCTCTTGGATCGTGGGTAACCATATGAGGAACTAGTCCAGCTAACTCATGAAATCGGTCGATGTAGTGCGCGACCACCCCTATCATAGAGTGGTGATAAAATTCATCTTCCAATTTACGCATTTCATTGTCCGGCAAGTACTCTTCTTTCAATAACGCCTTAAATTCGTCCCATGTCATGCCTATAGTCTTCTCCGCCCCAGCTTTGTAGTTGTGTGTTCCACCATGTCAATGCCTTCACGATAGCAAACAAGCAAAGATACTTCACCCTCCGATTTGTGGCACAATTGTCGATGTCGATCAACGCCTCATCTTTTCTACCCATCGAGTATACGCAAAGCACCTCCTATACCATCAAACTCCACGGGTTTGCATGCCGAAAATTCCTTATATGTGCATCCATTACATTGTTGTTGTTGTTGGTGTTGTTATTCTTGCCACTACATTGTTGGTGTCGCCATTCCGTTCCGTGGTTTCCGAGTTATTCATATGATTTCCAACTTGTGTGATAATAGTGGGAAGCAATATTTGAAGTTGTTGAGCGATGATGGCGGCAAAGTCGTGGTTTCGCCAGATGTTGTTGTCATTATTACCCATGTCGTTATCGCCTTCTCTACCTCCACGCCCACCGTCATTCCACCCGCGGTGCACCACCGACCAAGATCTTGCGTGTTACTCTCTTTGGTGCCATTATCTCGCAAGGAAAGAACCGTTGAATTCCCATGTCTATACTTAACGTCCTCAAATATAATACCACGCCACTAATTGGTTCCTAAGGTGTCCACACCGATCTACGTATGCGTGGTCGCATATGTCCACGTGAGTTGTGACGCATTTATAATTATGTTGGCCACCATAATTATAATTGCTTCATTCCACACGTGTGCATACCACCAAGCATACATGTCTCGGCAATTGGTGTTACTTAAGTAGATAGCCAGTCTATCATCCGATTCTAAACAGTGAAGGA
This sequence comes from Chrysanthemum lavandulifolium, assembly GCA_022545495.1. Classification (NCBI taxonomy): domain Eukaryota; kingdom Viridiplantae; phylum Streptophyta; class Magnoliopsida; order Asterales; family Asteraceae; genus Chrysanthemum; species Chrysanthemum lavandulifolium. The sequence continues at coordinate 41,841,411 of CM040241.1, read as the reverse complement.
GGGATGTAGGGTAGGTATCTAGGAAGAGTCGCACTTAGTGTATAGGAAATTCCGTTAGGTGCTAAAGTCACTATGAGGTTTAGTCGTGGCGGGTTCCCAAAGTATCCTCAAGAGAACTCCCATCCTCGGGCAAAATCATCAAATCTATCCGACTTTATAGTAACACTTATTTAGCTCGATCTCGCATCTCATCAAACAAGAGCTGCCACGAGATCAAGTTAGATAAGTGCTCACATCGAGCTCCATATCTTTGATGACCCAACTAGATTTTGGGACTCCCTATTGGTACAAGGAAACTACGTTATCTAATGAGGTGGTTCTAGGAGAAATACTTAAGAAAACATATGCGCGCGAAAAGTGAGTAAGGCAATAGGAAACGAAAGGATCGGCGTGAGAGTGGTTATAGTCTAGGAACTAAAATGCAACCTAGTTCTCTATAACCAAGTCTCGATACTAATCTGTCACACCCCAAAATATCGCAGTGAACGATTGTGTCATTGGGGTATAACGTCATAGCACAAAGTATGGATCTAAAACGACCTCTATAATGAGACGTTTTGAAAAGTTTACCATTCGATAAATAAGTTAAAGTTTATACCACAAGAAATCACAAGGTTTGATAATACATAGAAAGTTTACAAAACATGTCGAATGGTAATTGTTAAAAGCACAAGACTCCAAAGCATGCCATGCGACCCAAAAGCTCCATGAATTGCTATCACCTTAAGACCTGAGATAAACATGCTAAAAAGTGTCAACACAAAGGTTGGTGAGTTCATAAGTTTGTAAATTGCATGATCTAAAATACTTTGAGAAATGTTCACACAAAGGCATTGTAAATCCACTCGGCCCAAGTTCCGCCCATACAAAACTTGCAACCTGTGTGTTCACAACCCATCGCCTAAAATAGAATGACAATCATGAATATACGCATTAAAGTAATTAAAAGTATAAATGTCACCACAAGGGTCTTCCAACAACTCGTGTTGGGATGTTCCTCCAACGCGCGTTGGGATGTATCCATAAAATGGCCTTCCAACATATGAATCTTTGGGATGTTCCTCCAACGACTCACATTGGGTCGTATCCAAATTAATGGCCTTCCAACATATAAATATTGGGATGCTTGTTTAAGTCTAGTCGCAACACGCACCAAGTCTAAAGTATAAGTAATATTGTTTGGCAATAGAGTTTAAATGTTTTGATAAATGAGCATGTATCTCGCCCAAATAGTTTATAAGAATTTAAATGAGTAAAAGCGGGTATGAACTCACCGGTGTAATTAATATACTAACAAAATGATGTGCACGAAATGAGGCTCGAAACTATCCGCAACCTAAAATGAATGTTATGACTTGAGTTATGATATGTAATGAGTTATGGTGTTATGATATGCATGCATTTCAGTATGTTATTTATACCATTTGCGGGTTTTGAAAATATCACTCGTCGATTTAAAAATACTCTTTTGACGTCTTGACCCTTCAAAAATGACCTTACATGTTTTCGTCAAAATGTCATCCTACAATGGTTTTATAATGATTTTGGTGAAATTACCACTTTTCGTCGCAAAACAATGTCGTCGGAACAAAATCATAAAATTAACAAAACGGCTCGGAAAAGTGGTCGTAAAATGGTGTACGTCGATCGTTAGAGAACGAACTCGACGGTTTCGGAAAGTTTGTATCGATATCTAAAAGTTTCAGTTCAGAGTTTTCGTTCAAAAGGTCTCGATCATAAAGATATCAAAGGCTAAAGTTGGTGGTTTTGCTAATTGTGTGCGTAAAATGAGTTTCGCCAATGTTTGAACATCCGTAAATAATTCACTATGACTCCGCTTGACAAACGGCTTTTTGTTTTGAAAAATATGGCCGATGAACTTGATTTTACTAGAAGACACTTTGTTATAAAAAGTTTCACATCATGGTTAAAAGCGCGCAAACATGGACGATATAGCTAATGAAATACTTGTAACGTAGAAATAATATAATCGAGAAAATAATATTTACGGCAACTTTATGAAAGCGGCCATATATTTGTCGCTTTAAATCCGTTTTCACGTAAAATATGTCCTTAGCCGTGATCAAGTAAACTAATATATTTTTGAGAAGTCGAAATAATTTGTGAAGCTTAAGGCTCGTTTTTGACCGAAATGTACGTGAAACACAAGCTGATTTTCGAAAAATATTTATTTCGTCGTCAAACTTTAAAAATTCACCACGGCTTCGTTATAACTCCGTTTTATCCGTTCAAGCGCCACGGATTCGTTTTAAAGTATATTTTCTAATTATCAAGGCCAAAATGTCGTACCATCAGTGGGTTTTCCAGAAATTGATTTAAGGACAGAACGTAAAATATAGTTTACGAAAATAGTTTTCTCGGACAAAACCTATTCTAATCCCTTCAAATCAACTCCAAAACTAATCTAATCCTACCATACACCTTCTTAGGGTGTCATGGGTTCCTAATCACCATCAAGACCAAAGAATAACTTGGGAATAATTATAGGATGACTATAAGTATATAAAACCTCTAAAATCATGAAATAAATGGTATAAATCACATAACATGCATATAAGCTCCAAAAATGAAAAGGAACATATGAAAATGAAGAGGAAACATAAAAATGATAAAAACATGCTTACAAGTGATAGTGAAGAGGTGATTAGAACCAAGGATTAACCTAAACACCCTAGGTTTTTATTTCAAAACCTAAACAAGAGTGTATTCTAGATTGATAAAACTTGATCTTGCTAAAATTTTGATGATTTCTTCTTGGATCACTATGAGGCCGGTTCTAGAGGGAAGAAAAACCAAGAGAGAGTTTGCTTGACTTGATGAATGATTGTGAATGATAAATGTGTTGTATGAATTTTGAGGTGAAGTGTAAAACTAAATATGTAGAAAATTTTACCCATCCATAAATGCAATCACCATAGGGCCGGTTTTTAGGGGCTTGTGTTTCCTCAATATATATTTTTTTTTTCTTTTATTCCTTGTATAAAATGTGTGTAATTGTTTGTAAGAAGAAAATGTATTTAAGTAGGATATATTGTAACTTGTATATAGTTGTGAAGTTAAAGTAGTATGGATTAAAAACAAATTTTAATGGATCAAAATAAAATATAATGAGATTATAAAAATTGTAAAAATACATTCTTTGTAAATTTTGAGTGATAAAATAATTATAGTGTAGTTTTTAAGAAAAACGTCGTAATAATATAAATTTAACGATTTATATACAAAATAAGTTTAAAACATTGGGTAAACTCAAAATATCATTTTTATAAACTTAATATAAGTATAAAAGTATATCGGGATCATTTTTGAAAGTAACGGATTAAATGTTCAAATTAATAACTTACGCGATAGCGTTTATTTAATATAAAAAATAACGTGTAATGTAAAATGCAAAACCATGCACAAACCGTTATGAAATGATGAATATGGGATATGAGAAATGACCGGAAATGAGAATTGTGACAATAAAGTACAACTTTACACAGCATATTTAGTGGTGTGCACATCGCTTTTAGTGGTGTGCATTAGAGGTGGACATTGACCGGTTTTGGTTTAAACCGAACCAGTTTCTATAAGTTTTCGGGGTCAAAAAAGGGGAACCTATAGAACCGGTTTCGGGCCGGTTCCAAAACGGTTTGAAGGAAAAAACCGGTTCAAACCGGTTTCCAAAAAAATGCAAAAAATGGACAGTGGGCGGATTTTTGTATTGATTCCGGGTTTTTTTTCGTTCGCGTTTTCTACACAATATACTTAATAAACTTCAGCTTTTATTCAATAAACTCATAAACATCACACATAAAATACTTGAATCACAAATTTAATACATTTTAACGATTTATTCATCATCTTCTTCAACTTCAGAGGTCCTAGTAGCGCTTGTAGCTTCATCGAAAGCGATTTCTTCATCGGAAAGATGGATTACATAACCCTCTTCCACCTCGATCTCTTGTAATTATTCTTCGTATTCCGTCGGTTCTTCAAGACTTGCAATGTGTTGTATACGTTCGGCCGCATCTAAGTAATCCTTCAAGCAAATACACATCTCCAAAGATGTCGTTGTGAGTCTTGTTCTTCGTACTGATAATGCCCTTCTACTAGTAGAAAAAGCGGATTCCGAAGCAACGGTAGAAGCTTGTACGCTTAGTAAATCCCGGGCCATTGCGGCTAGAATGAGAAATTGAGATTCCCTTTGTTTCCACTACGCCAATACATCAAAAACCTTGAACCCTTCGGGTGTGATAGTGTTTAACCCATCGATTCCAATATATCTCCCATATTCGTTGCTCAATGAATGCTCACTCCTAGCCCGTTTACCGCTTTCTTGTCTTAAATTTGAAAATAAGTCCAAATCCGGATCCATGGAATTCGAACTTGTTGAAAACATTGAAGCCGAAATCGTCCCTACATTTGTAGTACCATATTTTTCAAGATTTAATACAATCACGTTTAAGAGTTTGACGACTTACATGATTATATCGAGGTTGAAGGCGCTTTTGAATCACCCTAGTTAACCGAGGGTTGTCGAAGAGGTTGAACGGCAAACCCTCTTGAATCACAAAGTGTGCAAAATCTTGATGAAGCTCCATCTCTTAATATGCAAAAATACTCCCATCTCGTCCCATAGTTGTTTGTTCCGATTCCAGAACGTTTTTTAGTGCTTTACAATATTCTTTTGTGTGCTTCTTCAACGTCGAGTTCGCTTCGAATTTCAAAAAACTATTGCAATGTTTACGAGCCTTTTTTGAATCATCTGTGAACTTCACCATGTCGTAATGACACCAAATGTTCGGGTTTCGGGGTGTTGATATAACCCCAACAATCGTCGGTGCATTTGAAGAACCAACACCGACGGAAGTTGAAGTAAGAAAAGATCGAGTTGCCACTCGTGAGCATTTTTGTAACAATTTTTGAGTGTTTTGTGAGTATTTTAGTGTTGTAACTAAACCAAACTCAACCTTGGTATTTATAGGGAAGTTAGGAGGGCTAAATGGAGAATCTACCCGTTGAAAACGGTCAAAAAATAAGGCTAACAACTCTTTTTTTGCCCACTGTGATGGAAAACGCAACTGACATAAAAAAAACCGGTTTGGAGCCGGTTTTTCCAAACCGGTAGCTAACGGTAATATCACGAACCCGTTTCAAATTAACCGGCAGTTTGGCCAAACCGAACAAGTCAAAAACCGGTTTTGACTAGTTTCGGTTTCGGTTTTGATTCCGGTTTCCCTTTTTTTCCCACCTCTAATGTGCATATCACCTCCCTTGTTAAAAAGTTGTTACAACAATTCGGATAATATAGTAGCAATACTTTGACCATTTGTTCAAAATACAAAGGATAGTAGAGATGTTTCATTATGATTAACTTTAGTTTTCGCATTGATAAGTTACTCCATATATACACACAAAATTACTTAACCTCTAAAAATCAAGGCCATTCAAGTACCACAAGAAAACCCAAAAAAAGTTTGTTACAACTTATTTTTCCTTGCTAGTGTTTAATTTGTTACGATAAATTTGACACTTTCAATAGACCAGACAATTGTAAATAGTCAACCAGCACAATTATTTACATGTTTATCTTCACTCAAATATTTCATAATCCCTTACACCATCTCCGATCACCACCACACCAACCACCATAACCACCACCACCACCCACCATACAACCACCAACCAACCACCCTCCACCACCACCACCACCAAAACAATCAAGAAAACCCTTAGGAACATGGACACTACTCCAAAGATCCATAGGCATATCAGCCATGCACATGCAACTCCTCCACAACAACAAAGTAGTCATCTTTGATTGAACCGATTCGCCCATCAAATCTAACCTCCCATACGGCCAAACATGTCGTTTAAACGATTTAATTAGTACGTCCAGATTGCACGGCTCATTCGATTCTTTACGACGTGCCTTCCAACTCTTTTCGACCACTTTCTGTCCAGACTAATGTATGGTTTTCTTCTGGCCCTGTGGACCCCACAGGGACATTAGTACAAACTGGCGGATACCATGCAGGTGATCATAAGATACGTTTGTTTACAAGCTAGCAATTCATTACGAATGTTGTTGAGATGAATGTAATGTGTTTTTTAAGTAATGTTGTTGGAGCTTATTTCTTTTAGGAGATATTTGAATTTGAATATATAGTATAGGACTAACCATTTATGTTAGCATTCGATGTGATAGCATTTCAAGAAAGCCTCATGGAATGTTTGGCTCCTTTTGGCACTATTACGTCAAGCAGGGTAAGTTGATGTCATATCAAAAAATTGATAGTTTACAAAGCTCATATATATCTGGCTATTTCATATTATCTTTATACATGAATACGTGATAAAAGATTCTAATAAATCAAGCCAAGAATCATCTTTTGCTGCATTTTCGACTTGCGTGGTTATTTATATTTTGACAGAGAAAAAGTATAAGTTCCTTCAAAATAACAAACATGATAAGCATTTTCTATTAGTAGTTTACATCTTGTCTCATTTTGTAGCTTTCAGGGGATGAATAGAAAAATGATTGCAAGCAAGCCTCTTTATGTAGCACTTGCACAACACAAAAAAAGATAAAAAGAACTGCAGGTGTCATGACAATTTTTTTTTTTTTTTTTGGTTGAGTAGGGAAAATTGTGTGTAACTAATTTTTTTTATTTTTAAGTATAACAAACTTTTTAAAAAATTAAAAAAAATTAAAATAAAAAAATTACAAAATAAGCATTAAAAATTTAAGCCCTCACGGCGTATTTTGTACGATTTTTGTATATTTTCATTCATTTTTATACGTTTTCGTCTGTTTTATAAGTTTTTATACGTTTTTTTATTAAATATGTTTTTAAGTATTAACTAAAAATTTTAAGCGTATAAAAAAAACTTTTTTTAATGCGTATGCAATTTTTTTAAACGTATAAAAACTGTTTAATAAATTTTTTTAAGTTTTAATAAATTTTTTGAGTTAATTACATAATTGGTCCTTGTGGTTTGTCGGATCTTGCAGAAAATGTCCCATGTGTTTTTTTTTTTTTTTTTTTTTTTTTTCGCTTTTAGTTTTATTTTTTTAATTTTTTTTGTTAGTTACATAAATCGTCCTTGTGGTTTGCCAAGTTAACGGTCAACTAACAGAATGACCCGTCAAAGGACCGAACCCGTAACTTTTGCATACCACGAGGACATGACCCGTCAAAAAAAAACACAAAGACATTTTCTGCAAGATCCGACAAACCACAAGGACCAATTATGTAATTAACTCTTAAAAAAATGATTTGTTGAAGACTTCAAAGTTTGAAAAATTGATGCATAGTAACCTTAGTGGTCCCGAATGTAACATAAAGCCACCAGGTCGCCTTTGATTACTTTACAGCTTCCCTAGACAAAAATTGATGCAAGTCTGGAGATGATGTCTAATGTTTTAAATTTCATTGGGAATTCATGAACCAATTGGGTCATATAACCCATAAGTGAATTTTAAATCACATTAATAAATCATCAAAAATACATTATCAAGGAAACGAACAAAAAAAAGAAGTTATTTTCTATATTAAAAAATTTTGAACGATTTTATTCCCATTTTATTTGGAACCTTGGTAAACACATCAATAACACCTTTAGAATATTTTCACATACTTTGTCTCCTTATTAACTTCTTTCTTTATACACTTACGTATTAAAAAAATAGAGTTGTTTCTATTTTTGCCCCAAACTCAAAAGTTGGTGACCTTATATGCCTTTCCCCCCCCTCAAAATGCACGGAGGAGACCTTCTCCTTCATGTAGATTTGGAGGACTCCACTAACTTCTTCACAATTGTCCAACGTAACCAACTTGCCATACGTGGAGTATTGAGAGATGGTATTTGGATTGAAAATTCGACTTTGGTTAAAAATGAGTTCTTGCCGCATTTTAAAAATCGTTTCCAAAAGCCATGTTCTTTTCGGCCTGTTCTTAACATGATTTTTCCTCGTACTCTTTCCGTCGCAACAACAAGACATGGATAGTGATGTTTCGTATCAAGAGATTAAGAGGGCATTGTGGGATTGATAAATCTCCGGGGCTGGATGGATTCACATTTGGCTTCTTTAGGAGATTTTGGTCGTTACTTGAAAAGGAGGTAGTGGTGGCGGTTCAACATTTTTTTACTTCCGGTTCTTTTCCTAAAGGATGCAACGCGTCGTTTATTGCTTTGATTCCGAAGATTCCGGATGCTAAAATGGTTAAGGATTTTAGACCGATTAGTCTTATAGGGAGCTTATATAAAATTATTGCGAAAATTTTGGCTAATCGTCTTGTTGGTGTGTTGGGGGATATAATTAGTGAGGTTCAATCGGCTTTTGTGGCGGATAGACAAATCCTTGATGGTCCGTTTATTCTCAATGAGGTCCTTCAAAGGTGTAAAGCTAAGAAAAAACAAACGTTCATCTTAAAGATTGATTTTGAAAAAGCTTATGATCCCGTTTGATGGGATTTCTTAGGTGATGTTCTAAGTCGATTTGGTTTTGGACCTAGATGGTGTGGTTGGATTCAAGAGTGTATTCGATCATCTCGTGGCTCGGTGTTAGTAAATGGTAGCCCTACGGAGGAATTTCAGTTCTACAAAGGTCTAAAACAAGGTGATCCGTTATCTCCTTTTTTATTTATCTTGGTTATGGAGAGTCTTCATTTGTCTTTTAAAAGAGTGGAGGATGCGGGTATATTTAACGGAATTATGTTTAACTCTTCCATGCAATTATCTCATATGTTTTATGCGGATGATGCTATATTCATGGGTCAATGGAGTAATCGGAATATAGATACTTTAATGTATATGTTAAAATGTTTCCAACGTGCTTCGGGATTAAGTATTAATCTTAGTAAAAGTAAACTAATGGGAATTGCGGTTTCGGTAGAGAAGGTTGAGGAGGTCACGAAGAACATAGGATGTGGTGTTCTCGAAACTCCTTTTTCTTTTCTAGGTTCGAAAGTAGGGGGTGTATGTCTCGGATTAAATCATGGGATGAGGTTATGGAAAAAATGGTGAATCGTCTTTCAAAATGGAAGATGAAAACTTTGTCCATTGGAGGTAGGCTTACTCTTCTTAAGGCGGTGCTTGGATCTATGCCTATTTATCATATGTCCATTTTTAAGGTTCCTTTGTCGATTCTCCAACGTATGGAATCCATCCGGTGTCATTTTTTTTTTAATGGTAATGAGTTAAGTGAGGTCGACTTGGGTGAGTTGGAATAAGGTTTTGGCGTCAAAAGAGAAAGGCAATCTTGGTGTTTCTAGTTTATTTGCGCTTAATAGAGCTTTAATGTTTAAATGGGTGTGTCGGTTTTTCAATCAAAAAGACTCGTTATGGGCTCGGGTTATGCAAGCTATTCACGGAGTTGATGGTAGGATTGGTAGGGTCGGGAAAGCTGGCCACGCTTCTATTTGGTGTGATATAATAAAGGAAATGGAAAGACTAGCTACTCAAGGGATTGATCTTGTTAGCATGATGCAAAAGAAGATTGGTAACTGGTCGAATACGTCTTTTTGGGAGGAGCGTTGGAGGGGGAGAAGTGTTTGAAAGACATATATCCTCGTGTGTACGCGCTAGAGGTAAACAAATCTATCTCGGTTGCTTCTAAATTTGCATAGGATACTTTAGCTTCTTCTTTTCGCCGCATACCTCGTAGTGGGATAGAATTCGGACAGCGGAGGGATTTGTTGGACTGCTTGGATGGAGTCTTGTTTAGTTCAGCGGAGGATATAGGTGGAGATGGGTTCTAAATGGCTCGGGCGACTTCATTGTTGCCTCAGCGCCACAGTACATTCAACAAAAGATTGCCGGTAATTTCCTCAAAAACTAGATGGATTAAAGAGGTTCCTATCAAAGTTAATGTCCATGCATGGAAGGTGAGAATAGACGGACTACCGACTCGTTGGAACATTTCTCGTAGAGGTATGGACCTATCATCTATTCTATGTCCTTTATGTGAGTCGGCGGTAGAATCGTCGAAACATTTGTTTTTCAAATGTATCATTGTCAAAGATAATTTTCGGAGGATATGCAAGTGGTGGGATGTGAATAATATGGAGATTACTTCATTTGATGATTGGGCTTCTCTGATTATTAATTTAAGGCTTTCTTCTAAGCACAAAAGATTATTATAAGGGGTGTACTATGGTTTATGGCGGTTCATTTAGGCTTTTCGGAATAAGAAGGTCTTCGGTGTTATTCTTCCATCTAAGGCAAAAAAATTAGACGATATTGTGCTTGCTTCTTTCTTTTGGTGTCAGTATAGATGTAAGGTTTCATTTAGTTGGGTGGATTGGTTAAAAAATCCCCACCTAGTGTCTTTGTAATTTTCTAGCTTCTTGCTAGTTTATTTTATAAAATTGCCGTCCAAAAAAAAACAAAACAAAACAAGCACGTGTGTGTAAGCTACTAGTTTATCTAATTTCTTTGACGACTAAGGCCTAATTTCTTGCATCAGTTGCTAATATTTTGTTTGAAGAGGACATACATAGATGGAAATAATTCGAAGTTGCGAAGGACAAATTTGCAAGATTGGGTATCAGATTGAAAAATGATTGTTGTGCCTACTAATCAAGCCTACAAATGAACCTAATGATTTGATTAGTTGATTTAAAAAAATGATTGGTGAGAATTTGGAGAAAGAAAATACTTAATACAATTGTACAAGTGATTTATGCATTAGGCTTATAATTAGGTTTGTGTTTTAGGTCTAAGTAGCATTACTCTATCAGATTTGTGTGTAAAGACTCGGACAACTTAAAAGTCATGAATTAACTTTGGCAGTTGTATTGTTTATTATTTATTTAAAAAAAATTATTGTGATCATATTTATCATTAAATCAAGTATGCTAAGTATAACATAAATTTAAATTTGAAAATATTTTTCAACCCTAAGAATTTTAATGTGAAATAACAGTGACTGCAATGTTAGGTTAAAACCGGATTAGGTAACTTTGGGTACTGACTGCCCCGAAAAACCTTTTTTGTCAATTTTCTTGTTAAGTGTTAACCTTCAACATAGAGATAAAGTAAAACTCACTTGCCAAAAACAATTTTTGAATTTATATGAATCGACCTTCCGTTGAGAGTTTCGATAATTTCCTATTAATCCTAAGTATGATGGGAAATTCGGTTTCTTTTAGTTAATGGAGTACGTGAGGCTAGTATTGTTTGGTGATCAATGGTTTGAAAAATAAAGCCATGTTCGTTCACATTCTTTGGTGGGTAATCTGACCTTTTCTTTAATGGGTGAACTGTTTTGGTCTCCTTTTCTCTTCATTTACGGTACTTTACAAGCCTGTGTTTGCTTATTCTTTTAAGACAATTAAGATATGGTTTTGGGTGATTTTTAAGTTTACAATGAACATAATGAACAAATTTCCATCAAAATTTATGAATAACCTGTTTGTCATACTTATTTCATTATTGACTCTTACACCAAAGTTTTGAATTGGATTAGATTTTGTTAAAAGTGTTTTGACCTTATTCTACAATTGTTATTAGTAGATTTGCATCTACGTTAACACCTTGAAATTAATTTATAATTGTGTAGATCATTTTCGTTGTAAATCTTGTGTCTCAATTTCTGTTAGAAAGCATCATATGTAACATTACTAATGTGGATTGACAGGAATGTATAGCATCATATGTAACATTGCCAATATAATGGATTGAGACTATTGCATCTAAGATAGCAAACGTATTTTTGCCTAATAGATCGGAACCTTTTTCCTATTTTTCTATTCCATTTTAGGCTATGTCTTGTAGTTAGAGATGTAAATAAGCCAAGCTGCTCCAAAGCTACTCTTGATCGGCTCGGCGAAAGCTTGAAACACGCCAAGCCTTAACGAACTCGAGCTTTGTTTTGGGCTCATTTAATAAATGAGCTAAAGCCCGAGCTTCATGTCAATAATCGATTAGGCTCGCAAGGTTACATGACCTTTAGACATTTATAAATACTTGTGTATATATACACTCGCATATGATTCAAAATGTTAAACGAGCTCGAGCTCGAACTTCACATCTAAAAATTGATTTAAGCTCGTCTGTAACACTTTCTTATATCTAGATATTTTTTTTAACATAAAAAGGTTATACATGAATCGAGCTCGAGCCTTGTGAGCTAGCCTGAATTGGATTTGTTTAATGAGGTTTTCCAAAGAATCGGGATCAACAACTGTTGAAACAATCAGTCATCAGCATGTTCTAAGTCTGGTAGGCACACAATCCGATGACGGTCTGTTGATGTAAACTGTGGAGCTTAACCCAAATCGTTGGTTCTATCATTGCCATGTGTGTGCCTACTCTTTACATACTTACTGCATGTGCTCCGGTAATACTTAACTTCGAAGCAGCCTATGACGATGACAGAAGCATTTATGAGTATTTGAATATTAAGTTTGGGGGAATTTATAATATCAAAGGTCACGAGCACTCAGTATCACTTGCTCTGGGGTCTGATGCAGTCATCATGCAGATTGATTACTATTGTTATAAGAGAGTGTATCATAAGAAAAGTTGTTACAACAATTCGGATGCATAGCACCAGTACATGCATCACCCATTGGCTCAAGATACAAAGTAAAGTAAAAATGTTTCATTATGATTATTAACTTTAGTCTTCACATTGATAAGTTACATCAAGGCCATTAAAGTACCACAAGTATAACCAAAAAAAGTTTGTTACAGCTAATATTGCCTAGCTAGTGTTTAATTTGTTACGATTAATTTGACACTTTCAATCGACTAGACACTTGTAAATAGTCAACCGATACACTTATGTAAACAAAGAAATTAATTATTCAAAAAACATCACAATTATTTACATGTTTATCTTATCACTCAAATATTTCAAATTCTTTTCCTTTAAATATGCCATCATCATTCTTTTGTAAAGAATTTCAGAAATTTCTGGTATGACCTTCTTGAAGAAGAGTTGTACCGGAGGGCTAAACTAAGGAGCCGTGGTGTATGGCTAGGTTGTCCTGCTGTGATGATAGCATTGTTGCCATTTGTGAATTAAAGGGTGTCAAGATCTAATTATTCATCTTGTGTAGGTGACTCAAGAAACTTGGTTCTTTACAAGATTGGTTAGAGGGTAAGTTCATCTGATCTTGGACGGGTCATGAGATATGTTGGATCAACTAGACGTATATCACATTAACCTAAAGGTTGTAGGTTCAAGTCTCGGTGGAGACATGTGAGATCGGTGGTGTAAATTTTAAAAATTTGCCGTTCTAAAAAAATAAATAAAACGTTCACACGTAAATTTTGATATAATTTTTTTTCCCATTTATGCTTATAAGAAGGTAAAGTTAGAATGTGGTAAAAGTTGACATCCACTCATGTTACTTTCAAAACCTCAATCGATATACCATATTGCACTTACTTCTACTAATAGCGCATTTTCTTTTCAAAATAACCAATTTTCATTATCGCCGACCCTAGTAGCATTGACCCTACTGTCACACCCCGCCAAGGCGGAAACGCGAGGCGTAACAGATTGGAATCGTCATAACACATGGTTAAATAAAATAGAGAATACACTAAGTGAAAACAATACCAAATGTCATGACGACGCCAGACACAAGTAGGAGACTTGTATCATGGTTAGTCACATAGTCATATAATGTGCCAAATAGTATCCTAAACTGGGTAGGAATTACATCAAACAAATGCAACATAATCCGAAACAAGTATGAATATCACCTGAAAATAAATACTCGAAAATGTCAACATAAAGTTGGTGAGCTCGCAGGTTTTAAGAAAATATATGTATAAAACAGTTTGCTGTGCATGGAGCTATAAGTAAAACATGTGTATAAATAATAGTGCTGAGTAAGCAAAAAAATGAAATGAAATCCCCATTATGAAGTCCGACCACTACGTGGTCCTGATAGAAATCCAAAGTCATACTGGGTGCCTCTACCCAAAGATGTACTGGATGCCTCTACCCAAAGATATGCTGGGTGCCTCTACCCAAAGATATATTGGGTGCCTCTACCCAAAGATATGATCACTAGAACAAAAAGTGGATTTGGCTACACCGAATATGTGTGACGATATACATATAGTCACACATGTTTTTTCGGCCGTGTGTGACTAAAGGTCGCGCGACCATAGGTACCCTATAGTCACGTGTTTGATTTTTTTGTAGTCTCTATTGCAAAAGAGTAACCAAAACCGTAACATGTGTGACTAATTAGGTACAAATTTTGTTGGATTAATCCGTATTAGTGACAATAAACACTGTATAGTCACACAAAGCATGTTTGTTTTGGGTATTTACTCATATACAATTAAGCATAAAGTGGCAAAAAGTGTTAATAAGTGTGACCATATGTTGTTTAAGATGAAGAAATATGTCTTTTGTGTGACTATTGATCATCCAATGGCCACTTGAATTTTATGTTTGTGTGGCCTTTTCTAACATTTAGTCACACAAAGCATGTTTGTTTTGGGTATTTAGTCACATACAATTAATCATAAAGTGGCTAAAAGTGTTAATAAGTGTGACCATATGGTGTTTCGTGAAGAAAGGTGTCTTTTATGTGACCATTGATCATCCAATGGCCACATGAATTTTATGTTTGTGTGGCCTTTTCTAACATTTAGTCACACAAATCATGTTTGTTTTGGTATTTAGTCACATACAATTAACCATAAAGTGGCTAAAAGTGTTAATAAGTGTGACCATATGGTGTTTTAAGTGAAGAAATGTGTGTTTTGTGTGACTATTGATCATCCAATGGCCACTTGAATTTTATGTTTGTGTGGCCTTTTCTAACATTTAGTCACACAAAGCACGTTTCTTTTGGGTATTTAGTCACATCCAATTAATCATAAATTGGCCAAAAGTGTTAATAAGTGTGACCATATGGTGTTTTAAGTGAAGAAATGTGTGTTTTGTGTGACTATTGCTCATCCAATGGCCACATGAATTTTATGTTTGTGTGGCCTTTTCTAACATTTAGTCACACAAAGCATGTTTCTTTTGGGTATTTAGTCACATGCAATTAACCATAAAGTGGCTAAAAGTGTTAATAAGTGTTAAGTGAAGAAATGTGTGTTTTGTGTGACTATTGATCATCCAATGGCCACATGAATTTTATGTTTGTGTGGCCTTTTCTAATATTTAGTCACACAAAGCATGTTTCTTTTGGGTATTTAGTCACATCCAATTAATCATAAAGTGGCCAAAAGTGTTAATAAGTGTGACCATATGGTGTTTTAAGTGAAGAAATGTGTTTTGTGTGACTATTGCTCATGCAATGGCCACATGAATTTTATGTTTGTGTGGCCTTTTCTAACATTTAGTCACACAAAGCATGTTTCTTTTGGGTATTTAGTCACATGCAATTAACCATAAAGTGGCTAAAAGTGTTAATAAGTTTGACCATATGGTGTTTTAAGTGAAGAAATGCGGTTTTGTGCGACTATTGATCATCCAATGGCCACTTGAATTTTATGTTTGTGTGGCCTTTTCAACATTTAGTCACACAAAGCATGTTTGTTTTGGGTATTTAGTCATATACAATTAAGTATAAAGTGGCCAAAAGTGTTAATAAGTGTGACCATATGGTGTTTCAAGTGAAGAAATGTGTGTTTTGTGTGACCATTGATCATCCAATGGCCACATGAATTTTATGTTTGTGTGGCCTTTTCTAACATTTAGTCACACATCGAATTAAGCAAACCGTGACAAAAAAGTGTTAATAATTGTGACTATATGAATCTTTTAGTCACATATAAGAAATCAATATATATCAAAACAAATTCTAATATATAAAATATATTCAAATACAATAAAATTAGAATGTATATAAAATTGTAATGTCGTACATAATAAAATTTTCAATAATTTAACGACTTCCGACTCTTGATCTTCTTAGCTTCCTTTGCATGGTATGACTAGAGACGAAGCGCCAGTATGTAATTTAGGTGCCTGTTCTCACCAATCGCTTTATGGTACTTGGTGGTGTTACCTATAGGAAACAAAAGCCGGGTATCAAACACCGAATTAAATATGAAGAATGATATATGTAGGTTTATAAAACACATGCATCTATGTACCTTTTCATCGAAAACCACTTGATCCTTCGGCCATGCATAAAACCACCTATTGCATCCTTAACTGCTTTGAGACCGTTATTTCACATCCGTATGCATGTCGCATCCACTAAAGAATTTTCAATAGACACTCAGTAGCAACTTTCGGGAGTGGTTTGTTATGAAGCATTTGTTTTCCATCGCTTTTGTACACTGCACCTCCGCAATAATAGTTGATTTCTTTATGTGCCACCCCGCACTTAATTACCTAAAAGATAATTTGTTGCATGTATATATGTATCAAGAATTAATTAAACTAAAGAACATATGAAATGTTTAAATACATACTTGTGGTAGCATCGTTAATGGAGACTCGCTCTTGTGATCCGAAGTTGACGTGAAGAATCCTTTCGCTTTGATCTAGTCGATTTCTTAGATGACAGATTAACAGCTTCCTATATGTATAATACACGGTAAATAATACATGTATGTAGAATTCAAAATCCCGGGGTGATTTATTACTCACACTTATTTGAATTTCTTTCCAAAGTTGCAAGTCCATTAGACTTCTCAATGCTCGCAACTTTCTCATCGCCCAAAGAACACGTGTTCCAAGATCCTCATCAAGACCGCTATTTAAAAGATTAATGTTCACCGGAGACACCGAATATAAATTGTTTAAGAAGATCGCAGAATATTTGAAAGGGTAAAAAGATGGAATGTTACTTTTTATGTCTTACTCCGTCATTAATGGAGTTGAAGTCGACCGTGCCCCTTCAGGCACCCAATTGTTTCATCAAACTCAGACACGCCTCTTTTCTTGACGTTACGCCTCATTATCAAGTTCACTTTGAAGTGACACCACTCTTTCATCGATGCTTGTCCGATTCGAGGCATATCAAAATACCTCTTGTAGGTTACTCCACCTCCCACCTCTCGCATATCCTCCCTTTTCCTTACCTAATACAAATGTCATGGCATCGCCATGATCAAGCTTCAAGGTTCCTTGTTTGATCTCTCCTCCGCCTCTTTCTCACACACAATATGGGAGATAGGTTATTTAATTCTACCAAGATCAAATTATAAATAACAAGATTAACTTATAACTAACAAGATTAATTTATAACCAACAGCTTTAACTAATACACTATCGCTTTAACTAATACACTATCAAGATTAACTTATAACTAACAATAAACATAATCATAAAATGAGTCAAACTTACAATTTTTTGTCCAAATGTTCGATATCATCATCGTGAAATTCTCCGCCTTTATTCACCCTTCCTTTCAACCACACAGTACCACGCTGTGGTTCTTCATCCGTTCAATTTCTTTATTCTCGATCTTATAAACATCAAATACATACACTTGTAAGATAAACCAATATAAACGAAAGTATGATGCTATTAAATGAAAATGTTTAATGTTTAATGTTACCATTTTATCCATCACACGGGCGTATCCACCTCGCCCCATTCTATGCCGATAAATGTACTGAACGCGCCACTTTAGATGCAAATGATTTCACCTTGCAACACAAAATAAAAAAGGTGTTTAGATGTAGTAATGTCGATAGTATACAACTAATATATATGGAAACATCAAATGTGACAGATATTTGAACTTGAATAAAATGAATAATTAACACCTTGTATTCCTATGGTCGTGTAGTTTACAAAATTTACCCAATCTTTAGCTTTTATAATTGCACTATATCACGGACTTCATTAAGTTTTGAAAGGGTATTTTGTTGGGCAATATGTAGTTTTCGGTCAATTTCTTCGAAATTCCTTAGAAGTTGACCAAGACGATTCATTATCGCTTTCGGATAGTCAAGTCAACATCAAAATATCGCCGCAAAGATTAACACAATGTTGTTAATTAGTTGCACATAATGTAAATGCAGAGATAAACTTATTAACACCTTGTACCTCACGATACCCAAGCCACTACTAGTTAAAAAAGTATATGTACCGTGATTTCGTCCCACATTTTATCTCTTGCTTCGAATCAACCTTCCTCCGTGATAGAATCTCGACACCTATATGCTCACGAACCAAATCACCCAAAACTCGAAAACAATGCCTGCTTTTTCCTCGATATCCTATTCAAAGGAATCAAGGTTACACCGACCTTTATTCCGCCGGTTTTTCCATAATCCGCGAAACTTAGCTAACCTAGTTATGCCCTCTTAACAACATTCACATTTGAATGGTTGTTTTCGATCCTCACCCTCATCCGACACGCCCGATTCATATCCAAATGGGTTATCATTTTCATGATCGTAATAAACCAAATCATCCCGACAATTGGTTTGAGTTGCCATGATTCGTCAAGTAATGTGTTAAAGAAAATTAGTAAACTTAATTGGTAAATAATGGTGTAAAATTGAAGTTCGTTGTTTTGCTTGAATCTCGATTTATTGGAGTAAAATTAGGGCTCATTATGGGCGCTTTTTCAAATAACGAAACCATAATTTCCTAAGTACTTTTAAAATTTTATCAAATTTGGCTCCAAATTTCATAATTTTAAAATGTGGCTCCAAATTGATAATATAGAATTTAAATATTTCATTTTGGTTGCATTTTGAAACCAACACACCCATGATGTAAATGGTTCTTACCCACAGTCCCCAACACCCATATAACTTCAAACCATCTCAGATCAAAGACATATAATCGCAGCTTACACTAAAATCTCACCACATGGCGCATACAAATGAAGAAACAAAATAAAAAAATGGAATTAAAGCAACTAATTAACAACTATAACTAATAAGCATCCCGATAAACAAGTAAGCACAAAATAATCAATCCAACCAAGGACCGCTAACACAACAAAACAAATCGACACTTACTTTAAGCCTATAAATAACCTATTTATAAGCACTTAAATAAGCTCTAACATCCTCCAACAAGAAAAAATCAAGAAATCATGTAAATGCAATTAACTTAAAGCAAAAACAACAACAAAACACCCTAAAATTGACAACAACCTAAAATGAACAACCTAAGCAAAGCACTTATGAACCGTGATATCCATGGCTCAACATTGAATGTAGTTTGGATCAACCTCAAACCTACAATAATACATTCTACCGTGATATGAACTTAAACACCACAACCAATTCCTAAATGCAAAACAACATTAAAAAGATGAAACAAACTAGCGAAAGCGATCCCATTCCATTCCATTGGATAAACCATCAAAAGATCCATACATGTTTCATTGTTAATATATCTACAAACCATAATATTAAACCAAGACATTAGACATTATAAACAGATGACACTAGAGCAAAAGAAACCATCCCTTTACATAGCGAGCAACCCTACAACCATTCATCGACTTAATTTGTTCTTCCTTGGTCTCGATATCCTCCTCGCCTTGAGTAATGAGATCATTCAACCCCGCAGCCTTAGTCCTCGTAGCCTCCATGTCATGCCTAAGATCCATCAATGTGTCAAAATATTCATCCCCATCTCCAATAGCTACCATCTCAAGAATTAAAGCATTAAAACGCGCAATCTCATTCTTTATCGCAGGTGGCTCGACCGTGGTAAACCGTCAAGTTATCTCACAAGCTAGCCACTTGTGAATGGCTAACCGTGAAGAAACTTAAAACAGCTTAAAACACAAATGCAATGAAGATCGTAGAATATAATGAATTCTGGTCGTTAAGTCCCACTTGAGACTCAATGGTGTGTAAACACTTGATCGATGATAAAATGATCACTAAGAATAGTGATCGCAGGGTTTTGATGAATTATTACACTACCGATTGATTGGAATGTATTTGGACACGTAATTGGAAAGCACAACAATCGATAAAAGAAACGAAAAGTACGCTTAAAACTACGATACGCACAAAATAAAAAGTGAAATCTAAGAAATAAAAGACCTAAAAATATGAAAATAACATTTTTAGAAACCTAAAAATAAAAGAAAATTATTAGAAAAAGAAAATTATTTTTACAACTATTTAATTAATTATTACTAATTAAAGACTATTTTAAACTATTTATTAATACTCTAAAATAGAAGAAAATACAAAATAAGGCTAGAAAAATAAAATTATGATTCATAAAAATCTAAAATATTATAAAACTAATTTTAAAATTAAAATATATTTTTCACACTTTTATCTAATTATTACTAATTAATTATTATTTAAAATACACTTAATTACTAGAAAATATAAAATAAACGAGAAAATGAAATTTTAACTTGGAAAAATCTAAAATATGATAAAACTAATTTTAAAACTGAAAAGATATTTTTTATGCTTTTTAATTATTTATTACTAATTATTTAATACTTTTAACTATTTAAAATTATAATAAATACTAAATAAACAGAGAAAATTATGAAACTTTTTCTAAAAATAACTTAAGGTGACAGAAAACTAATAAAAATATAAAACTAGATTAGCTTAATAATAAGATGAAAAGAAAATCAAAAAGCTAAAAACTATTAAATAAACGCTATCACTATTTTTAAATTGATGTTTTTCTCGATTTTCTTTTGAAAACTACTTAACCACTGATTATAATATACTTTATGAAAACACAAATTTTACAAACTTAAAATAAGTCGTTTGAGGGCTTATGAGCTCAACAAGAGGCTTAAGAGCTTATTTTGGTGAATTAAGCTTAAACAAGCTCACACATCAAACAAAAGCTAAAATAAGATGAAAGAAGCTACAAGCTACTAAAATTAAGCTAGAATACACAGATAAGCACATCGCTAAGATGGAAATAAGCGAGATAAGCACTTGTGATCTTGTAGTCAAAAGACGTAAATGGACAAAGAAAAGGCTTATTGCGTTCTAGCTAACAAGCTAAAAATGAAAAGCTAAAGTTGGAGCCTCAAGATAGCTTGGTTGACTTTCCAAAGAACCAATAATCACAGGATGAGGCCAACTAATAAGCTATTTGTGAGCTTATCAAATTGGACCTATTCATCAGTGCATGTGGCATCATGCAGACAAGGTACTCAAAATAAGCCAATAATTAAGCACTTAAAAGTCGATTAAAGGAGAATGAGTATTTTTCTAATTTAGTTTAGCAACTGAACTTTAATATCCCAAGAGCTTTTAAACTAAAACTCAATATTGAACACACAATAAAATTATCTTTTAATCAAAACCACCAAATGCAAATTTTGACTTTTATAAAAACTATAAGAGTTGACTAAAATGAACTTTGAATCACTACTACTTATCGATTATGTTGTTTTAAGGTGTAATAAGACTATTTTGATCAATGATAACAACTTGTAAACACAAATGATGACCATGAATCATTAAACCCAACAAAGGACACACAAGTTTTGATCAAAAGAGATTTTGACTTTTGCTTATGAAAGCACCGATTTTTCTTGCTTGCAACCGACTAATATGACCAAGTTGAACACAAAACAACCAAAAGTGATAACACAAACACTCAATAACACAATTTAACTAGCAAAACCAAACAAGCCTTGATATAACTGCTTTGATTATTTTCAAAGCTAAACACAAATTTAAACCATGAGATTGATTACGTGCCATATATTATCATATGCAGAGACTAAATAGACATGAAACAATAGTACTAACAACATCAAACACAAGACCGATGATTATACTAATTTTCATCACAAAATGAGATTTGGCTAGCTACAAATTTAAAAGAACAAACCATGATTTTATTGGTTAATTATCCTTAACTAAGACTAATTAACACTAAAACACAAAGATTAAAGCTACTAAACACTAAAACAAAGGAAATAACAAAATTGAACAAAAAGGCTTACAAAGGCTATCCAACTGAAACCAAGAACTAGGAACCAAGAACACTCCTATAGGCTTACCACTAAGCCACTAACCCAAGTGCCATCCAAAATTCACCCCGCTCCATTTGTGAACACCATTTCCATATGATTTTAGATTTTCAACTATTTAATTTGTATTTTGGTGATTTTTGATTTTTTGCTTCTAAACTGGATTTTAAGATATCTAATAGCTTTTATAAGCTATCTAGAGCCTACATCCGCTTATTCATCCATGATAACACCTAACAACAACATTCGAATCATAAGAGATTTTGAGCACTTGAAAATTGCATAAACCGAATTTGATATCGAAAACTTGAAATTGATTATTAAAAGGATTCAAATACACTTGAGAAACTTAAACAAAGTACTTGGAAGTGAAACATACACCGAAAGCTTAGATTAAAAAAAACGACTAAAGAAAATATAAATTACACTAGATATATAGATACATTGCTTCTTCCTCCTCTTTATAGACTTTTGTGAACTCGATGACATCTCCGATTGTTTCCCACCAATTTCCAAACCATTGGATCTCTAATTCATTATATCCGTCCAAGTGGATTTTTGGCGCCAAAATAGTCAAGAGCGCTTTGATCAATAAATGGAGTGGTTTCAATCAATTAAGAGTCTTTGGGTGTTAGTGGAGTGGAGAGGACAAGGGGGTGTTGAAAGATGGAAAACCATGACCGGTTTTGGGTTTCAACATGGAGAGGAGGGTGAGCAAGGTCGGGCGGTATATTGTCTGCTTGACTTTATTTGACCGACTTTAATAATACGGGTCATTGGTTTTGGGCCAAAGGATTGATTTGGGCTTGATATATTAAAAGGATCCGTTTGGTATAGCTTATTAACCCAAGGACCAAACTTGCAAATCGCTAAACATGAGGACCGAAAATGCCACATTTCCAAACTTATCACAAGGACCAAATTTGACAAACTTTGATAGTACAAGGACCCTTTTGCATAAAATTCCATTTTAGAAATCCAAGGACTATTTTTGCAATTTTTCAAACTTTAGGGCCTTTTTTCGCCATTTGACCAAAGAATCATTCAAGGACCATTTTAACAACTTAGAATATTTCGTGGACCTTGAATGACAAAACTTCACATTTTGAATTCCGTGGACTAGATTTGACAACTTTTGAAACTGGGGACTAAACCGCTAATTTTGCAAACTTGAATCATTTTTCATCCGATTTTGATATTTTTGCATTTAAAACTCATAAACACCGATTTGTGATATTTTCATCAATTTGATGCATTTTTGAGTGTTTTCGATGATTTTGCGTTTAGATTAGATAAAATGATGAGTATTTGACACTCATCAATCCCCACATCGAGATATTGCTAGTCCCTAGCAATGATTTAGATCTTTAATGGATTTTAAAACTCTTTACCAAAAGCCATCACTCGGAGTAGCCAATTGTTTTGATTCAAGTAAGAACCTTGGTACAATGATAACCAAATGATTTTGAGCAAATCATAAGTCAGAACGGATTTGATTTGTCTTTACCGTAAGCCGCTTGCTCGGACTAGCCAACTCTTAGATAAATTATCGAATTATCTTTGGTGAGCCGATTACCAATTATGGCTTTTCCATCGCCTTTACCACAAGCCATAAACTTGCGGGCTAGCCAACTCTTCACTTTTTAGGATATGGTGAGTTGAGAACCATACAATTTTGGGCAAATTCCAAGTCATAAACGGATTTGAGAAATCTTTACCAAGAGCCGCTTGCTCTCGGATTAGCCAATCCTTTTGTCTATTAGACATGGCGGATCGATAACCATATGTCGAGTAAGTGTAGAACACTTACTCCAAAAAAATTTTGGCAAAAATGGGGAATTAGGCGGATAATATATGATAAAATTCGTGAGAATTCCCCACACTTAGAAATGAATATTGCCCTCAATATTCAAAGTACCGCGGTTATGCCGAAACCGAGAACGAAAAGGGAAATACTACGCCATTATTTGATTTTTTTTTTTTTTTTTTTAGAAAAGAATTTATATACAACAATGCTGGGCAACTCCCCACACTAGGGTGGTAGAACGTAGAAAGAAGATGTAAATATGGGTGAAACCCATATGGTGTGTGCTAATGTTTTGATTACCGAGTCACTAGCTTGACTCGATCCCGCATTCATTGGTTCATGGGAAAGTTTGTAGATCCGGACAACCACAGATGGAATGTCCTCTCCAAAGTAATGCTTCACCGATGACCATTCACTTTAAAATTAGGACCATCGGGTTGAGATAACTCAATGGTACCATAAGGATAAACCTTAGTGATGGTAAATGAACCGCACTAACGGGACTTGAGCTTTCCCGAAAATCTTCAATCTTGAATTGAAAAGAAGGACTCGATCACCAACGTTGAAAACGCGGTTCTTGATTTTGAGTCATGAATCTTCTTTGTCTTTTGTTTGTAGATCAAAGAGTTCTCGTAAAGCTTGATCACGAGTTCATTTAATTCATTCATTTGAACTTTTCGTGATCACCACCGTCTGAATATCGAATTTGCATGTTTCAAGGCCCAAGATGCCTTGTGCTCTAACTCAATCGAAGATGACATGCCTTCCGCACACTAGCTTGATGGAGTACACCGATGGGTGTTTTGTCGTCACGGAAGGCCCAGTGCGTCATCCAGTTTATCCGACCAGATGCACGATTTCGCCTCTCGTCCTTTCAAGGATCATTTTAATACCACGGTTGGAAACTTCCACCGCCCACTTGTTTGGGGTGGTATGCGAGAGAGAGACGGTGGGTAACACCATACTTTGCATGACTCTTTCAAATTGGTCATTGCAAAAATGTGTACCACGATCATCGATTATAGCTCTCGGAGTTCCAAACCTGGCAAAAAGGGACTTTAAAAATTTCACAACAACTCGGGCATCATTGGTGGGCAAAGCTTTTGCTTCAACCCATTTTGACAAATAGTCAACAGCCACGAGTATGTACTTGTTTCCTCTAGAAGATGGAAATGGCCCCATAAAATCAATACCCCAGATGTCAAATATCTCACAAACTTGAATGGCATTTTGCGGCATTTCATTTCTTTGAGATATATTTCCGTGACGTTGACAAGCGTCACAGGCTTTGACAAATTCGTGGGCATCCTTATAAATTGTGGGACAATAAAACCCGAATCAAACACCTTTTGGCGGTGTAGTTTGGACTATGATGTCCCCAAGAGGTCCAAGATGGCAAGCTTTGAGAATGTCAAGAGCTTTGTCCATAAACACACCGCGGATGACTTGATCCGCATGATTTTGAATAAGAAGGGTCGCCCCAGTAATGTTTAACATCTTTGAAGAATTTGTTCTTCGCTGGTCGACATCCTTTCACAATGAAGTTACCCGCATGGTAATTTGCGAAGTCAAGAAACCATGGGTAGAAGAGTTTCCACGAAAAGAAACCGCATTGAGTGTCTCGAGAGGAAATGTTTCATTTATTTCCTTTTCTCGAAAACATCTTGGTGAGGGTTTTCTATTCGACAGATGATCGCCAGCCTAGATTCTCGACTCCTTTTTATCACGTATGATGATATCAAATTCTTGCAGAGGAGAATCCAACGAGCAATCTCGGGCCAGATCTTGTTTTGCAAAGAGATATTTAAGAGCCGAGTGATCCGTATACACCACGCATTTGGTCAAGATTAAGCACGGTCGAAACTTCTCAAATGCATACACCACGGCTAATAGCTCTTTTTCCGTGGTGGTGTAATGAGTTTGAGCTTCACCATAGTTTTACTTGCGAGTGGATAGGTCGAAAATGTTTGTTTCACGCTGCCCTAAGACCGCACCGATAGCAAAATCACTTGCATCGCACATGAGCTCAAAAGGTAAGTCCTACGGGAGCAACGAGAATGGGTGCCTCAAGAAGCTTTTTCTTTAATGTTTCAAAAGCTTTTATGCACTCGGTGAGAAGATAAAAGGAGCATCCTTTTCAAGAAGATGGGTCATAGGCCGGGCGATTTTAGAAAAATCTTGTATGAATCTACGATAGAAACCGGCATGACCTAAAAACTCCTAATACCTTTGACGGTAGTAGGATGAGGTAACTTAGCAATAACATCCACTTTTGCTCTATCTACCTCAATCCCATTTTTGAAATCTTATGGCCAAGGACTATGCCTTCTTCGACCATAAAGTGGCTCTTCTCCCGTTTAGACAAAGATTGGTGTCTTCACACCTTTGAAGCATTTTTTCTAAATGGAGAGACATGTTTGAAAAGAATCCCCAATGACCGAGAAGTCATCCATAAACACCTCCATTGTTTCCCCGATCATGTCGTGGAAAATGGCCATCATACATCGTTGGAACGTGCTGTGAGCATTACATAAGCCAAAAGGCATACGCTTGTAGGCAAAAGTTCCGTATGGGCGGTGAATGTGGTTTCTCTTGATCCCGTGGATCAATGGAATCTGAAAGTAACCCGAGAAACCATCAAGGAAACAATAGTATTCATTCCCCGCTAATCTCTCAAGCATTTGGTCCATGAAGGGTAGAGGAAAATGGTCTTTACTGGTGGCGTCATTCAACTTACGATAGTCAATGCACACGCCATCCCGTAACCAATCGAGTTGGAATTAACTCGTTATCTTCATTTATGACAACAAGAATGCCACCCTTTTAGGAACACAATGAATTGGGCTAACCTAAGGACTATCCGAGATCGGTAAATCAATCCCGCATCAAGAAGTTTGATAACCTCCTGCTTGATAACATCATGGATTTTTGGATTTACTCTTCTCGTGTTGAATCGCTGGCTTGAAGTCATCCTCCATCAAGATTTTGTAGTACGTAACTCGTGGTTTATACCTTTAATGTCGGAGAGTTTCCAAGCAATTGCTTGTTTGTGTGACTTCAAGACCTTTATGAGAGCAGACTTTTTCATCTTTACTCAAATCTCGAGCAATAATGATAGGTAATTTATCATCACCTTCTAGAAATGCATACCGAGATGAGGCGGTAAGTCCTTAAGCTCAACCTCAGAAATTCTTCGATTTTCTCAACCGACTTGACTTCCTTGTTATGAAGCTCGGACGGGAGGAGAGGAGAGAAGTGTCCCGATTTAACAACTTCTTTAGAAGAATATCTCCTCCGATTAATCTCATTTTGATTAATCTTATCGAATTGAATCACTAGTGTGAGGGGTTGATGATGGATCATCATTGAGCAACTTCTCAATAAGAAGTATGTCCCCTCAATGTCAATTGGAGCGTGATCAATTTCCCATGGAATGTAATCACTAGCCAGTATGCTTCAATCTCTTCCGAGATTGAGTCGCCTTCAAACGGAGTGAGGAAGGAGTAGAATTGGCTATGATAGGTTGAGAAGATGGTGGAATCCCCACTCACGAGAATTATGAGAATAACCAAGAATTTTTGAGAGTACTCTTCAAGAGCAACATCAATGATATCTATTCGGTTAACCGACTCGTAATCATAATTTGCGGAGTACCCAAGTTTGATCAAGGTTAAAGGTGGCGGCTTCATTACCAACACGTAATGTGATTTCTTGCTCAAATACATCAATGAGAGCACGACCGTTCTCGTGAATCCTCGTCCAACGATGAGAGGAACCCGATGTTCGGCATTAAAATCAACAACCACGAAGTCGGTGGAAATGGAACTTTCCTATTGACAAATACGTCCTCGGCAATGCCAAGAGGACGGATATGGAACGATCCGCAAGCTCGAGAGTCATGCATGTAGGAGTAAGTTCCTAAGAGAAAGTTTCTTCCATATCGAATAAGGCATCGATTGATGCTTGCACCAAGATCGCTAAGGCAAAGCATTCAACCATTCCTGGAATACACAAAGTAAGAGAAATTTCCCAGATCTCCAAGCTTTCGAAGCTTCTTCGTGATAATCGCAGAGGTTCTCGTTAAGAGGAGTTTTGCCATTTCAAACAACTTTTCCTTATTGCTTAACATGTGTTTGAGAGTTGATGCAAACTTGGGCATCAAGATGATAGCATCCGCAGCTTATGTCAAATGTAACTCTTGGAAAATTTGGAAAAATTTGTCCATTTGATGACAAGCTTTCTCATGAGCTTTGCTCATTCAAACGTGATGGGTAAGGAATAGAGGATTTGTATTTTGTTTTTCAACAGAGCTATAGGAGGTTCAAAACAACTCCCGGATTTGACTTGGGTTTCGGACAACTTGAGGTTGGACCACCAAGGTGGGACGTGCGCGGTACTTGGGCTTGAATAATGCACCTTGTCCGTCAGATCATGGTAACTCGACTCATTTCTCCCGGTGGAGGAGGCATTGGAGTCGAGGTCCATTGTGTGTCTGAGGTTCACTTTCCACTACCTTAGGGAGAGAAGAAGAAGAGGTAGTAGGAATAGCAGTCCATTGTATGAAACACCACTTCGGTTGTGATCGCCAGATCGCCCCTCGGGTTAGCGATCGTGTTGCTCGGAAGTTTTCCGAGCCCGAGGGTTGATCATTTAAAGACTTCTTAAGATCGACAATCGACCGACCAACAACCTGTTCATTTCATTTTGGGATTTCATGAATTGCTTCAACAACTCATCAAATGATGGTCCGGTTGGAACAATGGCGGAGTGGATTAGGAAAATTCGGCCTCTAATATTAGGATTAGGGCCTTGGTTTTGAAAATTTCCTTGATTAGGATTCATATTCCCATGAAATTGATTCCCTCGATTGAAATTGTTTTGATGAAGGTTCCCTGATGTTGGAAACCTTGATTTGGTGCAGGATAGAAATTACCTTGGTTTTGGTAACCTTGGTTCATTCTTGGTTGGTTCGATTCGGTTTGCATGTTATGATTACGTTAAACCGGTGGTGCTTGATTAGTGTTAGCACGTAGTGTGGTTCATTTTGAGGACGGTATTGATTACCTCCTTGCCGTGAACTACCGGCTAGAGCATTGGCTTCAAATGGACTACCATCGGTGGCGGACAATTGTAGTATGCATGAGGACCACCACAAGTAACACAACTCTCGACTTTCTTCACTTCACCATGTGTTGGTGTCTCGTGTGAAGGTCACTTTCTTTGGTTAGCAAGAACCAAAGCTTGAACAATGTCGTGAGTTTGTCAATCTTAGCATCGGTGCTAGATGTACTCACGGGGATGAAGAAGAAGAAGGTCCAAGATGAGACCGATATGTCTTTGCTCGGAAAAGGCGGACCCGAGATTTGTTCTCAATGATTTGCAAGGCTTCTTTGGTAGTCTTGCTCAGAAATTACCTCCATGGAGGCATTCAAAGAGTCTTGATTGGTCCGGTTGAGACCATTGTAGAAAGTATCCATTTGCATTAACTCGGTAAAACCATGATGCGGACATCATGAAGCAACTCTTTGTAACGATCCCATGCCTCCCCGAATGATTCATCAAATCTCGAGAAAATTTCATTATCTCATTCTTAAGACTTGTGGTTCGGGATGGAGGATAGAACTCGTTAACGAACTTGGTGACTAGATCTTCCCATGTCTCAATAGAACGAGGGGTTGTTTCTCAAGCCAATTCCGGCTTGTCCTCTAGAGAAAATGGGAAAAGAAGCTTGATAGCTTCATGGGACATTCTTATACTTGATGGTAGATGCAATCTTGTTAAACCATCGAATGTGTGCATGAGGATCATCCGCTCAAAACCATAGAATTGGCTTTGGGTTACTAGATTAAGCAACCCGGTCTTGAGCTCAAAAGTATCGACCACGATGGGTGGGACAACAATAGCATCTTTGTAACCCTCGATGGGTGCTTGGAGAAGCTCATTCATGGGCTTATCTTACGCCATTACGACGGTGGTGGTGGTGGTAGACGTTCCTCATCACGGTGAAGGAGCGTAACGTCCTACGCTCGTCTCGAGGAATGTTTCCAAGTTCGTAAAGTGGACTTGTAGAATCGGAAGAACGAGTGCGCATGCACTAAGTATAAAAATCAATTTTCAAAACAAATGCGAGGCAAAACGACAAGTGAACTTAACCAATAATCACAAATGAAATGGCTTCTTTGAAAAAGGTACACCAAATCACAAGGACAAAAGGCAAGTTTTAAATCGATGTTCGGGAACTTATTATGGTCACACCCCAGCTAGTAGGTGTAACGCCTTGATTTGCGGTGGTTGATTTTATGTATATATTAAGTACCACCGAAAAGACGAGGTAATGATTTGTGCAAAGGGTTTAAAACTTTTGGACAATATTTTGGTATCGTCTCGTTTAACCAAATCGTATCTCTTAAGAATCACCTTAAAGAAAATACAAGATAGAAAACGTTCCGATTGTTTTGTTGTTTTATATTTTTTTATGTTTTAACACTTTAGGAAAAGTGTTAATGAAATTTTGATATTTTTATAACTTTACAAAAACATTTTACAAAAGATGGGGTATGTGCGTGAATGGGTCGAAAATGGCTTAACACACGCTAAAGCTCCCAAGAATGGCGCTAAAATTTGATCTGTCTTGAAAACAGTCAAGCTACCTCACAAGCTAGCCACTTGTGAATGGCTAACCGTAAGAAGCTTAAAACCGCTTAAAACACAAATGCAATGAAGATCGAGAATATAATGAATTCCTGGTCGTTAAGTCCCACGGAGACTCAATGGTGTGTAAACACTGATCGATGATAGAATGATCACTAAGGATAGTGATCGAAGGGTTTTGATGAATTATTACACTCTTGATTGATTGGAATGTATTTGGACACGAATTGGAAAGCACAACAATCGATAAAAGAAACGTAAAAAGCACGTTTAAAAACTACGACACGCACAAAATAAAAAGTGAAATCTAAGAAATAAAAGACCTAAAATATGAAAATAACATTTTAGAAACCTAAAATAAAAGAAAATTATTAGAAAAAGAAAATTATTTTTACAACTATTTAATTAATTATTACTAATTAAAGACTATTTTAAACTATTTATTAATACTCTAAAATAGAAGAAAATACAAAATAAGGCTAGAAAAATAAAATTATGATTCAGAAAAATCTAAAATATTATAAAACTAATTTTAAAATTAAAAATATATTTTTCACACTTTTTATCTAATTATTACTAATTAATTATTATTTAAAATACACTTAATTACTAGAAAATATAAAATAAACGTAGAAAAATGAAATTTTAACTTGGAAAAATCTAAAATATGATAAAACTAATTTTAAAACTGAAAAGATATTTTTTATGCTTTTTAATTATTTATTACTAATTATTTAATACTTTTAACTATTTAAAATTATAATAAATACTAAATAAACAGAGAAAATTATGAAACTTTTTCTAAAAATAACTTAAGGTGACAGAAAACTAATAAAAATATAAAAACTAGATTAGCTTAATAATAAGATGAAAAGAAAAATCAAAAAGCTAAAAACTATTAAATAAACGCTATCACTATTTTTAAATTGATGTTTTCCGGATTTTCTTTTGAAAACTACTTAACTACTGATTATAATATACTTTTATGAAAACACAAATTTTACAAACTTAAAATAAGTCGTTTGAGGGCTTATGAGCTCAACAAGAGGCTTAAGAGCTTATTTTGGTGAATTAAGCTTAAACAAGCTCACACATCTGAAACAAAAGCTAAAATAAGATGAAAGAAGCTACAAGCTACTAAAATTAAGCTAGAATACACAGATAAGCACACCGCTAAGATGGAAATAAGCGAGATAAGCACTTGTGATCTTGTAGTCGAAAAGACGAAATGGGACAAAGAAAAGGCTTATGCAATTTCTAGCTAACAAGCTAAAAATGAAAAGCTAAAGTTGGAGCCTCAAGAAAGCTTGGTTGACTTTCCAAAGAACCAATAATCACAGGATGAGGCCAACTAATAAGCTATTTGTGAGCTTATCAAATTGGACCTATTCACTTGCATGTGGCATCATTGCATAAGGTACTCAAAATAAGCCAATAATTAAGCACTTAAAAAGTCGATTAAAGGAGAATGAGTATTTTTCTAATTTAGTTTAGCAACCGAACTTTAATATCCCAAGAGCTTTTAAACTAAAACTCAATATTGAACACACAATAAAATTATCTTTTAATCAAAACCACCAAATGCAAATTTTGACTTTTTATAAAAACTATAAGAGTTGACTAAAATGAACTTTGAATCACTACTACTTACTCGATTATGTTGTTTTAAGGTGTAATAAGACTATTTTGATCAATGATAACAACTTGTAAACACAAAATGATGACCATGAATCATTAAAACCCAACAGTGGACACACAAGTTTTGATCAAAAGAGATTTTGACTTTTGCTTATGAGCACTGATTTTTTCTTGCTTGCACTGACTAGTATGACCAAGTTGAACACAAAACAACCAAAAGTGATAACACAAACACTCAATAACACAATTTAACTAGCAAAACCAAACAAGCCTTGATATAACTGTTTTGATTATTTTCAAAGCTAAACACAAATTTAAACCATGAGATTGATTACGCACCATATATTATCATATGCGAGACTAAATAGACATGAAACAATAGTACTAACAACATCAAACACAAGACCGATGATTATACTAATTTTATCACAAAATGAGATTTGGCTAGCTACAAATTTAAAAGAACAAACCGGTGATTTTATTGGTTAATTATCCTTAACTAAGACTAATTAACACTAAAACACAAAGATTAAAGCTACTAAACACTAAAACAATTGAAATAACAAAATTGAACAAAAGGCTTACAAAGGCTATCCAACTGAAAACCAAGAACTAGGAACCAAGAACACTCCTATAGGCTTACCACTAAGCCACTAACCCAAGGCCATCCAAAAGTCACCTCGCCCATTTGTGAACACCATTTCCATATGATTTTTGATTTTTCAACTATTTAATTTGTATTTTGGTGATTTTTGATTTTTTGCTTCTAAACTGGATTTTAAGATATCTAATAGCTTTTATAAGCTATCTAGGAGCCTACATGTGCTTATTCATCCATGATAACACCTAACAACAACATTCGAATCATAAGAGATTTTGAGCACTTGAAAATTGCATAAACCTGAATTTGATCTCGAAAACTTGAAATTGATTATTAAAAGGATTCAAATACACTTGAGAAACTTAAACAAAGTACTTGGAAGTGAAAACATACATCGGAAAGCTTAGATTAAAAAACGACTAAAGAAAATATAAATTACACTAGATATATAGATACATTGCTTCTTCCTCCTCTTTATAGACTTTTGTGAACTCGATGACATCTCGATTGTTTCCCACCAATTTCCAGCCATTGGATCTCTCTAATTCATTATATCCGTCCAAGTGGATTTTTGGCGCCAAAATAGTCAAGAGCGCTTTGATCAATAAATGGAGTGGTTTCAATCAATTAAGAGTCTTTGGGTGTTAGTGGAGGTGGAGGGACAAGTAGGGGGTGTTGAAAGATGGAAAACCATGACCGGTTTTGGGTTTCAACAATGGAGAGGAGGGTGAACAGTCTTGGGCAGATATTGCCTGCTTGACTTTATTTGACCGACTTTAATAATACGGGTTGGGTTGGTTTTGGGCCAAAGGATTGGATTTGGGCTTGATATATTAAAAGGATCCGTTTGGTATAGCTTATTAACCCAAGGACCAAACTTGCAAATCTGCCAAACATGAGGACTGAAAATGCCATATTTCCAAACTTATCACAAGGACCAAATTTGACAAACTTTGATAGTACAAGGACCCTTTTTGCATAAAATTCCATTTTTAGAAATCCAAGGACTATTTTTGCAATTTTTCAAACTTTAGGGGCCTTTTCTGCCATTTGACCAAAGAATCATTCAAGGACCATTTTTAACAACTTAGAATATTTCAGGGACCTTGAATGACAAAACTTCACATTTTTGAATTCCGTGGACTAGATTTGACAACTTTTGAAACTGGGGACTAAAGCGCCAATTTTGCAAACTTGAATCATTTTTCATCCGATTTTGATATTTTGCATTTAAAACTCATAAAACACTGATTTGTGATATTTTCATCAATTTGATGCATTTTGAGTGTTTTCGGATGATTTTGCGCTTAGATTGTACAAAATGATGAGTATTTAGACACTCATCATGGCCTTTTCACGCATCCGGTTTATAAAGCCACGGAGACCGGAAATTTGTTGAGCCTTGAAGAAACTCATGTAACCATCAACAGATGTCTCCGCTAAACTCAATTAGGTCATCAATAACACGCTTAGCCAAATGGTTTTGTGGTGATGGTGCGCCATTGATAATGAAATTGGGTAAAATATGATATTATTGAAAGATTGCAAAGAAAGGTTGAAGAAGAGTTGTGGGGATAGTGTGATAGAGAAGATACTTGTAACTCCTTATGAATTCAAACTATAAAGACCTAAACTTTAAAACCGCAAAACAAGTCCTCCTTTAAACTATCACTATAAATTAGGGTGTTTATCCGTTTGGTTATCGGGTTGTTTGGTTTTGTAAAATCGGTATCTTTTATTCGGTTCAACACGAAACCGAACCGAACCGAACTATAATTAAACCAAGCGAGCCGAAAACCGAATATGAATTCACTTCGCTTCGTTGACCCGAAAAGTCTTAAAACGGATAAAACGGAAAGAAACGGACTAACGCAGACGAAAACGTAAGAACGTAAGAAACGTATGGAACTTAAGAAAATGTACATTAATATGTAAAACATATGAAAGCGTATGAAAACGGACGAAGATGTCTAAAATAGATGAAAACGGGTAAACGGACGAAAACTCACAAAAACTTATACAAACGGACTAAAACATGAAAACCCGACGAGAAAGTGTAAACACGGACTAAAAACGTAAACAAAACGTAACATATAAAACTAATTAAAAGGACAAAGTCATACGAAACGGTTGAAAATGTATGAAAACAGACGCAAACGTGTAAAACCGTATGAAAATGTGTAAATGTAAGAAAGCGTATGAAACGGCGAAAAGTCTTCAAAACATATGAAAATGGCTAAACGGACAAAAACGAACTAAAGCGGACGAAAACATATAAGATCATAATAAAATGTACGTTAATATGTAAAACAGATGAAAGCAGACGAAAACGTCTAAAATAGATGAAAACGGCTAAAGCAGACGAAACGGTCAAAACTTATACAAACGGACTAAAACATGAAAAAACCAATGACAAAGTGTAAACACGGACGAAAACGTGTAAACAAAAACAAAACGATAAAACTTATTAAAAGGGACAAAGTCGATTTAAACGGTGGAAAAGTATGAAAACAGACGCAAACGTAAAAACGTATGAAAATGTGTAAAAGTGTAAAACGCATAAAACGGACGAAAACATGTGAAAAGAGACGAAACGTAAAAACGCATAAAATCGGAAGAAAACATGTACAAAACTAAGAAAACGTATGAACACGGACGAAAACGTATAGGACCGACTAAACGCACGAAAACGCACAAGGGTTGTGTTATCGCGCCCAACGATCTAACGCAACCCTAAACACGGTTTCACACAATGTTTTGAGTAAGACACGTGAGTTAATGATTTTATGTCATCCCGAAATGTCAAAATTAACGTGCCCACCTTTAATAACTTTAATATAGTTCATATAACCTTCACACTATAATATGGGTCAAAAGCATTGGGTTATAGTTGCTTAGAGTGTCATTTACGACATGATTCAATCAATAGTATATATAAAATTATATCCGAAACCATGTTACGGTTTTGGAAATTCAAACATGTTACGGTTTTGGAAATTGCTCGGTTTTGGAAACATGTTACGGTTTTGGAAATTGCGTTCGGTTTTGGAAATTAAAACATTCAATCAATAGTATATATAAAATTATAGTCACACATGTTACGATTTTGGAAATTGCGTCGGTTCGTGATCGGGTGATAAAGAATAATGAAAGATATTTGGATTTTGTGAATAAATTGATGAAACATAAACTAAAAACAAAAAAGAGCAAGGTTAGATCAAGTGGTTAACACTCTTGCCTCGGAGAAAGAGTTCAAGGTTCGATCCTTACCCTTGCAAGGTCGGAGGTTCTTTTCTACCTTTGGTAGAATCAAAGCACCTCTCAAGGGTTCGATCCTCACCCTTGCAAGGCCGGTGGTCCTTTTCAACCTTTGGTAGAACCAGGAAGCAACCTCCCACATACACCGTGGAAGGCGATATTGGTACCCATAACCCGTGGAAGACGGTACTAGGAGTTAGTTTATTTTTTTATTTTATTTTAAACTAAAAACAACTAAATAAGCAAATAAATCAACTAACAAAAGTCGAAATAACGTAAAATGCACTTAATCCTAAAAATACCAAATATTGTAAATTTAAGCATAAAATTTAAAATTATTTTTTAAGAGTCCTAAATACTTAAAATATATATATATATATATATATATATATATATATATATATATATATATATATATATATATATATATATATATATATTTTAAATTATACTTTTATGAATTTTATTTTATTTATTATGAATAAAAACCTTTTAAACTAATTAAATGAAAAAATCATTAAATCATAAGAGAAAAACATTTTAAACTAATATGAAAACTTTTCAAAATTTAAGTAAATTTAAAATTCCACCCACAAATTAAATTTATTCCCCAAAAGTTTGCATCAAGGCATTTCAAACTAATTGCAAAATTAACCTCATCCTCCTGCATCGCCACACCTCCCTCTCATCTCACTACAAATCCCGTCACCACCACAACTCTCCGTCATAGACCCACCGGTCCGCCACCACTTGGTAAGTATTGTTATCATCCTTTGTACACATCGTTCTAACACATAAAATAACCCCTTAAGTTTATTAGCTAATTGAACATTTGTTTCGAGATATCCTCTTGTAAATTATGTCGGTTTCTTGTTAAATTTAGATAGATAATTGGTTAAAAATTTAAGAAACCTGTTAAGCTCATTACTACATGAACATGGAACCATAATTTAGCTAGTTAATTTCTTATTTTTCCTTGACCCAAACATCCCTTTAGGAACTGTTTCATTAGACTTTATTCAATTCTTAGCATAATTCAATACCACATTCAATCTTTGAGCTATCCTCATTACTTGGAATGTCTTTTTAACTTTAATCATCAATTGAAGTTTGATGTTGTCTTGTATAATCTTCAATAACTTGACATCTTTTTAACATGCCTGCAGGGACTACATTTATAAACATTCTTGCTTCGGATAAGTGGGACACATTTATAAACATGGACAAGTCTTGGATAGGAACTAATAGGACCAACAAATCTTATGTTGATGGAGTAGCAACGTTTATTGATTATGCAGAACACAACTTACGGAAGATGGGAACATCGACCCACGAGTTAAGAAAATGATCTTTCAATGCCATGTCCGTGGTATGCATTGTTTAAACCACATAGAGCATAAAGTGGAGAAAGTGCAGTTCCATTTATTCAAAGAATGGGTTTGATATAAGCTACCTAAACCGGACTAAACATGGAGAGAAGGATGAGTCATCAATAAGTACCAAACACCGTTAACGCTACAACAGAGTTTGTTGACGACACGGATTTTGCTTCAGATATTCCAACAGATGCCCCAAAGAACAAAGAGACATGGTTAATGCTACAAAAGATAATTTTGATGAGGATGATCTTGTCAAGTTTCAACAATTATTATTAGACGCAGAGAAGCCTCTTTACGCAGGATGTCCCGACTTCACAAAGATGTCCGCAATAGTTAAACTACTCAACTTGAAGGGTAAGTACGGATGTTCGATAAGTTCTTTCTTGAATTACTAGGATTGTTAAAGAAGATGCTTTCTTTGGTAACGAAATGGTGGAAAAAACTTATCAAGCCAAAAATATTTGAAATTGAAGGGATCAGATACAAAAGATACATGTATGTATCAAAACCGCTTTCTTTGGAAGGGTGACAAGGATTTGATGCGTGTTGAACTTGTGGGATATCAAGATGGAAGGTGGATAATAAGACTAAGAAAGTGTACGAAAACATTCCAAAGAAAGGTAATGTGGTACTTTCCAATTATACCAAGACCGCAACGACTATTTAAGCTAGAAAGTATTTCGAGGATTTAAGATGGCACGCGACACGGAGGATAACCGATGGTGTGTTACGTCACCCACAGATTCAAAGGCATGGCATACCATAGATGAAAATTCGAAATTGTCAAGATCTAAGAAATCTACGGCTAGGAATATCGGTGATGGGGTTGACGTCAACTCGTGAAATAGGCATCACAGTGTATGGCCGCTTTAACGGTCATATACAACCTTCCTCCATGGTTGTGTATGAAAAGAAAGTTTATCATGCTTTCGGTATTAATATCGGGATACCCGGAAATGATATCGATGTTTTTAGAACCGTTAGTTGATGATCCGCAAACCTTATTCGATCTGGGGTTGATACATATGATGCATCCACAAAAGATAACTTTAATCTACGTGTCGTTGTGTTATGGACAATAAATGATTACCCGCACTTGGTACATTATGTGGCTGCCCGTCTGACAAAGGATTCAAAGGTTTTGTAGTATGTGGGAAAGATACAAGCTGTAGTTAGACTTTCGCGCCATCCGCTCGTAAGGCAAAGGAAGGCATTTAATGGACAACAAGAATTTCTCCGGCTCCAAACCCAATGACCGGGGAACAAATATACAACGAGGTACAACATATTAAAAATAAGTGGGGAAAAGGAAAACGAACAAACAATAATGCCAAGAAGATATGAGAGGCAGAGGTAGGAAGATTCAAAAGCGTAAAAGAAACATAACAGTAGAGGTAGTTCAAGCCAAGTAAACGGACAAAACGGTGCGTATTGGAAGAAATTCAACATTTGGTATCGAAAACTTAGGTATTGAGGCATAATTGCTCCACATTGTATTGATTTTATGCATGTAGAAAAGAATGTTCTTGAGAGTCTCGTCGGAACTTTGCTACATGTTCCGTGAAAGACGAAAGATGGACCTGAATGCTCGATTGGATCCGCCGAGTTGGGGTAAAACAAGAGTTGTTTGCTATGCAAGAACAAGACAAAACAACACTACCTCCAAGAAAGTTACACATTAACGAATGATGAAAAAGATATTTTGTGAAACTTTACACAACATCGTGGTACCACAAGGCTATTGTTCAAATTTCTCTTCTTTGGTCACCTAAAGGATAGGAAGCTCATTGGCCTAAAATCGCATGACTATCACATGCTAATGCAAGAGTTTCGCCAATTGCAATACGCTCAATCATGCACCCACCCACACGATATGCTATTATCAAGTTTTGCTTTTTCTTTAAATCAATATGTTGCAAAGAAACAATATTGCAAGAACTAGACAATATGCAAGCAGAACTGGTAGTGACACTGTGCCTAATCGAGAGGTAAAATTATGCGGTCCCATATGCTTTCGGTGGATGTATCCATTCGAAAGATGTATGAAGGTTATTAAAGGACATGTGCGGAGCAGAAATAGACCGAAGGATGCATTATCGAGGAGACTATTGCGGAAGAAACAATAGAGTTTTTAGCGAATATCATAAATCGATGAAAACTGCTGGTATCCCACCCGAGAAACATGAAACAGATGAAAATGAGGAAGGAAAGCCATTGTCGGCCGGCAAATCAATCAAATTCTGCGAAACTCTTTCGTAAAGCACATTTGTATGTAATAAATAATACAGATGAAATTGTACCAGATATCGAGTAAGTCTTACTAACACATGTCTATTTCACATCGAAAATGATGTATCAAATATAATAATCAAACACATTGTTTCAAAGTGACACAAGCAAGTTGTGAAAGCGAAACCCGGTAAACGAATAGCATTTACGGAGAATGAGCACAACAAATCTTTTGCCAGTGGTTACGCAAAGAAGTAATTAATCTTATGTTACTCAACATACCCTTTCTAAACCTTATTTCTCACTCATTTTGATCCGAAAATTGGTGTACTTATTCTTTGAGCTAATATATACTTGTAATGAAATTCAGGTTGAGATAGAGTTAGAAATCGACAAAGAAAGTGTATCGTAAACGTAAGGTGGATATCCTATGGACCACGCGCCACCGTAGTGAAATACGATGCATATCACATCAATGGGTATACTTTTCGCACGAAAGATCATGAAGGCAAAGTTTACCGTAATGGGGTTAGTGTTGAGGCATTAGATATGCACATATCTAAAGAAGTTGCAACCACAAGAAAAGCATATTATTATGGGGTTTTACAGAGATATGGGAACTAGATTACCGTTACATGCAAATTCCTCTTTTCAAATGTGATGGGTTAATCACAAAGTCGGTGGTGTGAAACGCGATACTACTCTTGGGTATACATTGGTTGACCTGAATAGTTTAGGCCACATGGTTGATCCGTTCATATTAGCCGCACAAGCACGACAAGTGTTTTATGTGAAAGACCGTAGATAAAAATTGTCTATTGTGTTTAAGACACCTCCCAAGAATTACAAAGATAAGTATGACGGGCCGATGAGGAATTTAGTACCGCTATTCACCAAAGACAATGATAACATATTGCCACGTGTGGATCGATGTGACTTGGGTAACGAATCACGAACCGACTACTATCGAACCGATTGTGGAGGTGTTGTTATCAAAATCCAAGTGAACCATGTTATGGTCAAGTTGTCACACTCTACCTTTATCATATTTCACTCTTTTAAAGCATATAGACATTCGATTTTTGTACTTTTTAAGAATTTATGTTTATAATACAAGACTTAATATTAGTTAAATCTGTTAGGTATATTTTTTTGTTTAAGGATATGTTGAAAAGAAAGAATTCTCACGATTGAGATGTATGGAAGTCGTGCTAGTTGGTGATGTCATTTTAAGTCCGTTTGACCATTCTTTAGTCAAACAGCTCGCGCATCGCCATCGCTAGAACTATTGTCGATGGGACACTAGAGTTAAATGCAACTATTGATACGTTAGAGTATTCAATCATCGAGGAATCATCGAAGCAAGCTTCAATTGGTCGATGCCTCGTGATTTCAATGTTGGCAAATAATGACCTCTTTCAAGGATTGGAAAAGATTGGATATCCAACCGATGGAACATTCACTTTTGGAAGAGTCATTTTACTCCACAATGGCGTTTCCTTGTGCATCATATTTTACATTGTATGAGCTCTAAAAGTGGTGGATGGGATCAATTTGGAAGCAATATTGCTTCGCATTGGTCTGTCTCTCCACCGCGACTCTTCAATTTTTCAAAAATGATTTTTGATGCCATGGTTGCTAATTCCAAGAATAAGAAAAGTTTTGATGTACCCAAGATTAAGGGGTTTTGAAGGGGCACACAAGCCACTTTTGTGCGCTATGTTGCCTTACATTACTCGACCACGAAGGTACATCTACATCTGCTCCATCTCCCATCGCTACATCAAGCTCAGCTCAACCTACATCCGAACCCGAAAACAGAGTTTGAACAGAGGACACCAACACCCCACCACCTTCACCTTCACCCATGAGGAAGAACCACGGTGATTCCTCAACCACAACCTCCAACACCCACTACTACAAAGCAGAACCCGGTTCCTTATCTATGGAAGATCTACTTCAACCGGTTCCACAACCGATTTAATGGGTTGATGAGTTGGAGAAAAATTGAAGAAGACCAAGAAGTCATTGGGGACTACTCGAAAAGAGTTAAGAAATTGGAGGAAATTCAAACAGACGGGATAGAAATTACGGACTCGTAAGGTGAGGAATCCTCGAGGAAAGTCAAATTAGTTCTCAAGGATTGGAAGCAATGAATATTGTTTAAGAATTTCACCACAAGAAATCCTTTAAGAAGATCTTGGATAAAGAAGTCGCAAGTTCTAGTGGAGTGGATAAGTCCGTGACTTTACTAAAGATAAGTCTGGTGGTTTGAAATTAAATCGCTTTTGATGAAGATTTTAATACCGGCTTTGATGTTGAAGTTAATACAATCCTGGTAGTGATCCGTAGTATCGTGAGGAGTTTGTGCATAGGGAAGGCAAAAGGAATAGTGCAAGAATCTTCCGAGCGTTGAAGACCAAAAGCAACTCACGTAAGAGGAAGCTAACTTTTTGAGATTGCTAGGATTCAAGCAGAGGATGCGGTCAAGAAGCTAAACGTCTGAGAACAAACAAGGGATGATGAGCCGATTGCCAAAAGTCCGCATGAGGAACCACAATTAATCAAGAACAAATGAAAAGGAAAGTCAAGTTCGAATCGCCAAATTCTACATCGATGAAGACGGGATACTATAAATGCCGATTATTAGTAAACAGAGATATCCTTCCCGATATTGGCGGAGAAGACTATGCAAGTAAAATGGTTGAGCTAATTAATGAGAAGAAGAGGCTTCTCAGAGAGCGTAGACAAAGAGAAAGGATGAATGCACCCTTGACCAAAGCCGAGCAAAGGATTATATGATCCACTACGTCAAAAGTCAAGGGAATCCTACCGAAGTTGAGCCCATTAAGGAAATTGAAGAATGATGAACTAAAAGCGAATTTGAAAAAGTAGTGTACCAAAATAAATTTTTTTCCAATGGATTCAGATTTGGAAGCTTCAACGCTAAAAGGAAGGGTTACAATCTTCAACCAAAGGATGCTAAGAAGCACAAGATTGAAGAGATCGAAAAGGTTCTTGGTGAAAAACTTAGTGATAAGCCAAAAGCGTAAAGAAAGAGGAGGAAGGCGAGGTTAAGCAACCGTTTGAATATGACAAGGAAGAAATCCATTGGAAAGAAAGAAGTGAAAAGGATAAGACAAATGTTAAGAAGGAAGTGGAAGAGTACATGAAGGATAAGGTTGATGAACCGTCATCAAGAGTTTACCATGGGCTCCATTCCTACTGTGTTCAAGACTTCCGCTAAGATTGCAAAGGTTCGAGATCATCAAAATGGGAAAAGGTAGTTTACACGATAGTAAGGGAAAATCACACGACACTATATATGTGAACTTTGATGGTTTATTGAGTGATTTGTCCAGGATGATTTGAAGACCATGTACCGGTGATGATGGAGAAGCATGGTGACGAGAGACATGAAGAGAAATATGAAAGAGTCCTCCAGGGTGACTTGAAGACCATGTTTGAGACACCGGATGATGATGATGAAATGTGAAGCGGCTGTCAAGAACAAGTGATCGATGGAGATATTTCCACACTTGTCGGTGCACTTGTTTGGAATTAGAAACAAGAATTTTTATATGCTTACAGTGGAGTATCCACTTCCAAACAAGATTTGCAGGCTATGCTTGAGAAGAAGCATTTGGTGAAAAAAGGATGATGCATGCTATCGCCTTTTGAGGTTAATTGAATCAAAAGCTCAACAACAATAATCTTGGCAAGATAATGCTTAAGTCTGGTAGTATTCAGTAGTTAGTTCTGTTTATGAAAACATAATAGTTTATTAGAGTTTAGGAAGGCATATGCACGCGTAGAGATATCTTAGGAAGAGATATCTATATCCTTCTACACGTTTTGTATATTAGGTTTTCTTAAGTGTATAAAGGAACTTGTACTTAGACGAATAGAAATATTAATAAAAGAAGTTTATTAGTGAAATAGTATTTGTGTTCTTCTTGCTTGTTGTTAAGATTCGCATTAACAATCAAGTACTGTTGTTAAAGAGTTCTTCATATATATAATTAGTTTGGATTTATCCAAGTTTTGTTAGATTGTGGTGTTGCACAAGTGTTAATGTGTGTGTTGTGTGTGCATATCAATGTGACTATAAAAGCCATCACCTACAAATCCACATTTTCATTAACAAAGACAATAAATGCAACAAACTTGACCATATGGTGTTTAAAGTGAAGAAATGTGTGTTTTTGTGACTATTGATCATCCAATTGCCACATCAAATTTATGTTTGTGTGGCCTTTTATAACATTTAGTCACACAAAGAATGTTTGTTTTGGGTATTTAGTCACATACAATTAATCATAAAGTGGCTAAAAGTGTTAATAAGGGTGACCATATATGGTGTTTCAAGTGAAGAAAAGTGTATTTTATGGGACTATTGATCATCTAATGGCCACATGTATTTTATGTTTGTGTGGCATTTTCTAACATTTAGTCACACAAAGCATGTTTGTTTTGGGTATTTAGTCACATACAAGTAACCATAAAATGGCTAAAAGTGTTAATAAGTGTGACCATATGGTGTTTAAAGTGACTAAACGTGTATTTTGAGTGACTATTGATCATCCAATGGCCACATATTAAGTTACGTGACCATATGTCTTGGATTTGGCTACACTTAAATAATATGTGTGATAAACGTTTAGCGTGACCATATATGGCATTTGGTCACGGTGTTAGTAGCAAATATGCTTATAGATTAGCTTTTGGCAAGCTAACACAAACTAAACTTTAAACACACATATTAACTTACCCGAACATATGTCTTTGGATTTTGGCTACACTTAACGAATGTGTTACAAAACATTTAGTGTGACCATATATGGCTTTTGGTCACAGTGTTCAA
Organism: Chrysanthemum lavandulifolium; assembly: GCA_022545495.1. Lineage (NCBI taxonomy): Eukaryota > Viridiplantae > Streptophyta > Magnoliopsida > Asterales > Asteraceae > Chrysanthemum > Chrysanthemum lavandulifolium. The sequence goes on along the minus strand of CM040241.1, from coordinate 41,797,091 downwards.
GTGTGTGACATATATTTGTCACTTTGCTTATATGTATATCGTGACTAATGCTTCAACCTTACTTTTCATTTGTCACTTGTTCCAATTTCGGATGTGGCTAAAGAGTTGGCAAAACATATCACCACCCTTAAATAATGTGTGACAAAACTTGACTCTATGATTTAGACACACAAAAATTACTTCATGTGACTAACGATCAAGGTTACTTGTATTTGTCACGCTGCTCCAAATTCATATGTGGCTAAATGATTCAAACAAAATCACCAGATACCTTTAGCACACAATGTTCAATTGTGTGGCGATATAGTTCTAATGGTCACACAATCAAAATTTTCATGTGTGACTAATTAGTAAATGTTGTCAATTTTCGTACCTTCACCACACAAATATGCAAATGTGTGGCGTTCCATTTCGACAATGCGTGACCAAATCCCGTTTTTGTACTAGTGGATGGGTGCCTCTACCCAAATATATACTGTAAATTTATGGTCATGATTCACACAATATGAACACACATTATACCAACAATATTGCATAACTAACGCACAATTATATACACATACATGTCTAAAAGAATTAAATATGAATTTAGCATAGAAAAAGAAATAATGTAAATGAAATAGTAATTGAGTATTATTTCCCCAAAAAAATATCGGAAAATGGGGCCACAGTACTCACACGAATGCGGATGAGATAATGAAACAAGTGCATGCAAATAATCGAAAGAATCACAAGCTACTCCTCTTCAATGTATCTACATAAATTTATAATCATATATTACTTATATGACCAATTTAATGTTATAACGGGTTTTAATGTTCATAATTATATTAACATATTTAAGTTTTTACTTAGAGTTTAGGTTATTTGCATTGTTGTTCAATTATTTAGGGACAAGGGCAAGCTCGAGACCACGCTCAAAATAGACAACACCGAGACTCAACATAACACTTGATTAGAGGAAGACGCACTTATAATTATACAAATAAGAGGACGTAAAATGTAAGATGAACACATGGATTAAAAGCTTAGATTGACTCGCAACTATTCATTTTAACCAAGTTTTATGTGTATGAAAATATATATCGAGTAAAAAAATATAACGACCCATTTTAACTAAGCACTAGGACCTAACGAGATACAACAAGAACTTAACGAGACAAATAGAATCATAGAACCTATACTCCTTTATACCGATTATAAACCATTATACCTTAGTAGTTTTAGACTCAAATTGACTCCAATCATACGCATATAAATAACCAAGCCTGACCACACACCACCAGTCTGACCATCACACATGCAAGCGTAACTCTTTTTACATAAAACTTAGCATACATGTGACCACACACCACGAGACTGACCCAATGATTTATGTTCATGAACCAATTTATTTATTGTTTTAAAACTCGCATGACACAACAGGTTTTACATTTATAAAACAGTTTATTACTTGCTTTAAAACCCACACGACACAACATGAGATTAGACGTTTATAAACCAGTTAATGTTTGCTCCCAAAAACGTACTATGCAACAGGTTCTACATACACCAATTTAATATTCGACAACACTCACTCAACATACCTCAGATTAGACTTGACTTAAGTTATCAGAGAACATGCCAAATCACACATGCAAACTCATATTCATCACCAAAATTAATAAAGCCAGGTTAAATATCATGTAAGCATGCAAATGATCATAACCAAGGACATACATGCAAACTCAAACACTAACCAGTGTTCGACTTCGTTCAAATGAAGACATATGAATTACGAGACATGAATTACATGACACTAACCAAGGACACACACATGAATTTCGAGACATGACCATCCTTTTCTTTAGCATGCATGCGAGACCACGAGATACGACAAACGAGAGGGTATATATATTTTAAAGCGACAACAGCCACACCACACCCTTATTCCTTTAGTCATGATTTATAAGCGTGAATGTGTTTATGTTTTAGACATGGTCGACACCACGAGCCATGTTAATATTCCAATAACCAAACTTGACATACACACACGAAACATGTCCACGTTAAATGTTTATACCTTAATGACCCAAAACAGATTATGTCATGATCATGTGCATGATTCGCATGAGACTCGTTTTATTGAAAGCTCAGCAATGAAAATTACAAGACTCGACACCAAGACTCTATGTGACGTTAACTTTTATGTGGGTAGGTATTGAACGATTCTAAACATTACTTAACGAGACATAGCAGAGTAGATAAAACATAACAAATTAGGTTTAAGTGTTTTATGGATACTTAGTTTATAAAGGTCCATGTGTGTCGAATTGGTTAAAGAGGACAAGAGCATGATGATACCTGTTGATGAATCGAGACCAGAACAGAAGACAACGAGCAACAAAAGAATGAGCACGAACTAATTTCCTTCCAAACCCTATGCTACAGCAGTAGACTTCATGTGATAGCCCTTATGTTATTTATTTCGAATCATGGGGAAGGAACAGGAAGAGATCTTATAAAGTCAAGGGAGGGAGGAGCGCATGGGCATGAATGGAAAGTTATAATAGCTGAAATTGAATGGGATGAAACAGAAATTGCTGGTGATTGATCATGGGTCAAAATTTGTGGGATTTGATTGATGTTACAGGTTTATTTTTGGAATAAAACAAGCTGGTCGTGTGATGGCATAGGAGATATTTTAGGAGATGTGTTTTTTGGTAAAAGTATGTATTAGGAAAAATAGTTTAGGTTTTTATTACTTTGCATTATTATTATTATTAGAAAAAAAAGATTGCACAAGTATTTTATTAGATAAAAATTAGCTTTGTTATTTACAATATATAAGTTGAAATGCAAATTAATTTGGTTTTGTATTAAATTAATTATACAAGTAATTTGAGAGTTTGGAGTTTACAAGTTTTTGGAATACGGTAACGGAAGTTGAGTCAAAAGTCACCGTTGACTAACTTGATTAGATTACGGTTCTCACACCTACCCAAAAGAGAGTGGAGGATTCTGAGAAAGGTAATTAAAGAGTATTAGAATATTTGTCGCATGAGTTCAAAGATTTCTTTTGACTATGATCTTGATAACGAGGGTGAAGATTCGCTTGGGAGAGTTTAACCATGATAGAAGTATTCTTCAATCTAAAAAGTTACTACCTCCGTCCTAAAATTATAGTCCCCGTTTGACTTTTTTGGTCTTTTCTTTTCAGTTTTGACCTTAAATATTTTTATTTGTGTTATACAATAATTGATAAAAATTATACCAATGAAAATACATTAAAAAACCCAATCAATCCATATATATTGCATCAAGTATCATATAACACATACAAAGATATTCATGGTCAAAGTTGTAATAGAAAGACCGAAAAAGTCAAAAGAGGACTATAATTTTGGGACGGAAGGAGTAGTATCTTATTGTCTCGATAAGTGTTTTGTGTTTGAATATTATATTACAGTATCATTTAAGTTTTATAGCTCAAACAGATTGGAGGCTACTTTATTTAAGTTAGAGGTATATCATCTAACAATTACAAAAAAAGAATAAGATAGCATAAAACAAACACATCAACATCAACAATATTTCTTACTATACTAACTACTTTAAAGTAAAATGTAAAGTCAAAGCTAATAAAATCTAAATGGTAATACATGTAGAATAAAGAAGGAAAAAGAAAACAAGCATATATATTCTTACGTTGCAAAAACAGGTATTTGTAGTTTTATTATAAAGCTTACATTGTCAAATTAAATTTGACATATTATTTATGAAAAAGTCAATTAAAGGTAGAATAATGAAATGGCTATAGTGAATACAATTTATAAAAATATATCTATAAATGAGTTATTTTGATATTATACTTTTAGAAGTTTTTGATTTGCATCTCGGTTCTTATGCACATGTGCTAGTAGTATCACAAATTTTCATTGACATTTAGTCATATACTAGTATTAGATGATTATCCATACATAGGATCGATGTACATCACAAAATAATTGTAATTGCGAACTTTTGGTTCTAATGCGGCTTTTTAAGGGTTCAATTTGTAGTTATTGCGAAAAAATAGTCTAAGGTCCAAGAAAAGAAAATTGATAAAAATTTGAGAATTAAAAAATATATAAACTATTAGTTTAATGGTGGATATTGTTACCATTTTCAATAAAAAAAATAGACACTTTTCACATTTTATGAGTTTTAAGCACAATTATACATTTTTTATATGTATTAAAGATAAAAACATTAATTTTCATTGGAATACAATACACAAGTAATAACCAAAATACATGTATAAAGAGGGCATAATCAACTCATCATTTCACATATATACTATTTCTTCTTATTTTATTATAATCTTTAATGTTGATTTTGTTATGCGTCTTAATCTTATCATTAAACATTCTCTTTCTTTATTGACTCTTTTTCCGAAGAAATAAAAGGACATATTCATTATACATGAAAGTTACTTTCATTTTTAAAATTGCTAGTTTTGTAACTACTTAGTATTGTAATTGTGTATTGTAACGGGTTTCATATTAACCATTTGATCTTTATACACCTTTTTTTATAAACAACATAAATATTTATTGTGAAGAAAACAAAAATATGTTATATAGATTATGTAAACTCAACACGATTCGCATATAGCAATTCATTACGGATATTGTTAGACACTGTAATGTGTTTTCCAGTTCAAAACCATTGTAATGTGTAATTTTTACATGAGGGGTCAAATGATCATTTACTATGCATTGTTACATATTGGGACACATACATATTACAAAACATTGCCTCAACCCATGTTTCATTGTTTTATATAGCAATATTTTTAGAGTATTTTACGAAAATGAACTATACATGTTACTGTTTACGAAATAGGTTCGCACATGCTATTTACGAAATGAACTTTCGAGCGAGGCCACAGGCGTGGTGCAGTGCTGGGCGTGGCCAGGCGTGGCCCCTGGGCGTGGCCGCCGGGCGTGGCTCGGCGTGGCCTGGCTGGCGGGCGTGGCTCAGGCGTGTACAGGCGTTGGAGGTGCTGCCATGGGCGTGGGAGGTGCTGCAATGGTGGGCTTGGCGAGACTGCTTGTTGGGTGTCATTGTTATGGCATGAAGAAGGGTGTTCATGGCATGAAGAAGAAGAAGAACCTATGTTCAAAGTGGAGATATTACATCAAGGTTTAGCGAGCTAGACTCGTGTTACACACACATATCTTCCAGAAAACTTATGTTTTTGGTCTCTTGATCAAGCCTTCACATGGTTCCAAGACTCGAAGTCGGTGACTTTGTTACATCCAGTTTTGCATTGGTTGTGCAGTGAGTTGCGCGTTCTTTACAACCCTATGTTAGGGGTCAACTGCAAACACTGAGCGCTTAGCCCAAAAGGTTGTCTTGCCTGTTATATCACACTATAGCAGGCTTTGGGGTGATTCTATCTTTTACTTGCTTTCAATAAACAAATTACATGCATATGCCAAATATGTGCGGTTTAGTTATTTTGATGAATAATTTAGCTTGGGCATATAATGGAAAAGCTTCCAGCCATGCAAGCTGAAGTCGAGATTTGAATTGGTTTTCAGCTCAATTGTAGCACAAAGATTTAAAAAGGAGAATATGTAGAAAATTGGTTCCCTAGTTCTCGTTCTATTGGGAAAATTTTTAATGCTCAACTTTGCCTTATGCGCTGTATTTCAGCTTTAGTTACAGTGTGAGAGAGAGAATGGAAAACAGGAGTGTGAGAGAGAGAATGGAGAAGGTGATAGTGACATCTTTTGGTCATTTGGTAAAATATTTGAAAAGAGTTCAGTTTCGTAATATGACTTGGGATATGGATTGTTTTGATAATTTGTTTTTTTTTTGTTTTTTTTTTTTGTTTTTTTTTATCAACTTTAACCTTATATGAACCCGTTAGTGTGCATATCTTCAATCACAATAAGCGTTTCAAAGAAAATTACCAAAACAATTCATATCCCAAGTCATATTACGAAACTGAACTCTTTTCATATATTTTACCAAATGACCAAAAGATGTCACTATCACCTTTTCCATTCTCTCTCTCACACTCCTGTTTTCCATTCTCTCTCTCACACTGTAACTAAAGCTGAAATACAGCGCATAAGGCAAAGTTGAGCATTAAAAATTTTCCCTATAGAACGAGAACTAGGGAACCAATTTTCTACATATTCTCCTTTTAAATCTTTGTGCTACAATTGAGTCGAAACCAATTCAAATCTCGACTTCACTTGCATGGTGGAAGCTTTTCCATTATATGCCCAAGCTAAATTATTCACCAAAATAACTAAACCGCACATATTTGGCATATGCATGTAATTTGTTTATTGAAAGCAAGTAAAAGATAGAATCACCCCAAAGCCTGCTATAGTGTGAAATAACAGCAAGACAACCTTTTGGGCTAAGCATCGTGTGTGTGGTTGACCCCAACATAGGGTTGTAAAGAACGCGCAACTCACCGCACAACCAATGCAAATCGATGTAACAAAGTCACCGACTTGAGTCTTGGAACCATGTGAAGGCTTGATCAAGAGACCAAAACATAAGTTTTCTCGGAAGATATGTGTGTCTAACACGAGTCTAGCTCGCTAAACCTTGATGTAATATCTCCACCTGAACATAGGTTCTTCTTCTTCATGCCATGAACACCCTTCTTCATGCCATGACAATGACACCCAACAAGGGCCTCGCCAAGCCCACTATTGCAAAGACCTCCCACGCCCATGGCAAGACCTCCCACGCCAGTGGCCACGCCCAACACTGCAGTACCACGCCTGTGGCCTCGCTTTGGTGGAAAGTTCATTTTCGTAAATAGCATAATAGAGAACCTATTTCGTAAATAGGTAATAGGTATAGTTCATTTTAAGTAAAATACTAAAAAAATGATTAAACATGTTGAATAAAGGAGAAAAGAAAACAAACTTATAAATTCTTACCTTGCGTAAACAACTAAGATGTTATAGCTTTATGTTAGCACAATATATAATCAAAACATTATAATTAATTTTGAGATGAAAAATTTGACACTTTTATTTATGAGTATATAGTATAATAGAGAACCTATTTCGTAAATAGGTAATAGGTATAGTTCATTTTCGTAAAATACTCAAAAAAAAATGATTAAACATGTTGAATAAAGGAGAAAAGAAAACAAACTTATAAATTCTTACCTTGCAGAAACAACTAAAATGTTATAGCTTATGTTAGCACAATATATAATCAAAACATTATAATTAATTTTGAGATGAAAATTTTGACACTTTTATTTATGAGTATATCAATTGTTAAGCATTTGAAGTTCCTAAAGTGACCAACAATTTGAAAAAGAAACCATTTAAGGGTGGCCTAGTGGCAAAATGCTTGTTACTATCACTCTAAAATGTGTGAGGTCTCAAGCTCAAATCCTGCTAAGTGCAAACAACTTTAAATGGTCACGAAAACCTCCTAAAAATTTGAAAAAGAGAACAAGATCACATAAAACAAACACATCAACAGCAACATCAATGGTATTTCTCACTTTACTAACTATTTTAATGTAAAATATAAAGTTAAAGCTAATAAAAAGTAAAGTAATACATGTAGAATAAAGAAGGAAAAGAAAACAAACATATATATTTTTAACTTGCAAAACAGTTCGGTATTTGTAGCTTTATTGTAAAGCCTACATTGTAAAATTAAATTGGACATATTGTTTATGAAAAAGTCGGTTAGAAGTAGAATAAATGAAACGCTATGTGAATACAATTTACAAAAAATATCTTGAAAAGGACTTTCAAACGTATTAGAACTCTCAAAAGATATGAGTGTAGCACATTATCTATAAATAGTTTTTTTTTTTTTTTTTTTTTTTGGGTAAAAGGATATCACACTGGTAATTATATTACTTCAAAAAAAGCTTAAGTACAACGGATGAGAGTGAGTATCTCATATCGGCCCGTTACATGGGCAATAAACAAGCACCAAATGTGCAACAACCAAAATCACTACATAAGAAAGACATGGCAATCTTATGACCTACCAAACATAAAATACTTCCTACCACGACCTTAAAGCTTGAAATCATACAGGTCACAAAAAACATCCAATTGCCATGGTAAATCATCGTCAAAATAATCTTCAAGCTCATGATAGCCACCAGACGATGCAAGAAACTTTTCCATATCATTATCTGGATCAAGTACCTCATCCTCATTACTGTCAGTAACAACTACTTCACCCACTTTAGAGTATGGGTTGCCCACCTTTTTTGAATACATACACGGAGGAGAAGAAGAACTAGGCGTAGTAGCCTCAACATGCACCTTTGTAAGAGGCTTACCATCATCGTCCACCAGAGTAGCTTTCCCATCAATAATAAGCTTTTTAAGCTTTCTAATTTTCTCAACAATAGGAGTAGTAAAAGGAATACCATTCACATCAGTATCGTCCATATCAAGAGCATCAAATGGGTTTGATGTAGCAATATGTCCCCGTACTTGCCTCCTTACAAGCATCTGGCTTCTTCGAGACGTGAACATACTTCTACTTAGGTTTGAAGGGGCTAAATTTAGCCCCTTTACCCACATCGATACCACGAAACGGCTTCTTTTTAGGCATTTCAACCCCAACCTTCTTACCTTTATCTTTAACCTCGAGAAAACCATCATCATTATTATCCTAGGAATAGTAGTAGAAGCCTTGGCTGTTACATTAGAATCATTACGAACGACCTCCTTAACAAATGTTGTACAACAGGTACGGTCATGTCCAAACATTTTACAACCGTCACAATGAGGAGGCCTCCATTCATATTTGACCTTGTTGATCGCCGTAAAATAACCACTACCATCCTCTTTGGGAATATCCATAGTAACTTCGCGTTTCAATTCGTTATCAGAAGATAATTCCACTAAGGCACGGGCAAAGCTAATACGGCCCAAGAATCAACACACATTGAGCTTGTAAAAGCATCTAACATGATCGGTTTTCTACTTGAGTAGCAATCAAACTCAAACCATCTTACGAGTATGTAAGTAGAGGCACATTATGCAATTTAATCCACACCGAACCTTAGTTACCTCATTTTAGTTAATGCCACATTAGAGTCAATTTATTAAGAATAAGAGATGAATTACGGATTAACTAAGGGCCTAATTTAAGAACATTATCCACACCTTCTTTTGAATTAAACTAAAGAACACACCGCATCATTTTTCATAAGCTTTTCAAACCAAACTTACCCCACGTATTGGTAACGTAGTTTTGAACAATAGGAAGGCAATATTCTTTCCAACAAAATAGCCAATGAGAATATTGTCATACCTATTCAAAACGCCTTCATAGCCGCCGTTGTTAGTAAAGTATCATGATTTTCAATACGAATCTCATTAACCAATGGTCTTGTTAGGTTCCCATATTCATAACACAAGCATCCATAGAAGAAATAGAAAAGAAGAGATCGGATGAACAAACACACACACACACGATATGAAATAAAGAAGAGTTACGCGTAAAGGGGAAATGTGTGAATTGAACAACCAACCCTCAAGTGAGGGTTTACAAGGATTATTTATAGGGCAAGGAGCTAGGGCAACACTACTAGCATCCTTCCCTTCTCATGGGCTTGGGCCAAGGCTCAAGGGCCTTCTACACAAGCCTTAGCTTAATAACAAACATAAAGGCCTAATTAAGCTAACTATTACATATTAATCACTAACACTTGTAATCTAGTTTAGGAGTGATTCCAACAATCTCCCCCTAAGTGTTGGTGATGAATGAAGAAGTGATAAACGATGTAGATGCTGTTGTAATAGTAGCTTTGACGTCTTCTGACATTTTTTTTTCTTGTGAGAAGAAGTGCCTTGATTCGAACAATTTCCCTAGTGTAGGGATCTTGTATCTTTTGAAGTATTCTGCTTTGACGTCTTTTGATTTCTTTGTTCTTAAGTTCTTTGTGGTGAAAGTGATAGTATATTGAGGTTATCCGCATCAGTGCCCAACCGTTGCTCGGTGTTCCACGTCTTTCTCCAACATGCTCACACGCCTTTAACGTTGGATTTCAGCTTTGATGAAGTTCTTTTAGTCTTAAAACTTTGTAGATTCTTTGTTGATGAAGAATCATTATGACTTTGTGTTGCCTTTGAATATGAGAGAACTTCTTAGATGATGTAGTTGGCGTAAGCATGTGGAGAATCTGACGATCTCTTTCTACACGCAAGCATCCATAAGAAGAAAACATAAAATATGGGTTAGAAATAATCCGGTAGCTTACGAGTTTGAACTCGAGAGTGTTAATGACATAGTGTGAAAACACAACTCTAATTCTCACAAAGGTCATTCTGAACCGAGTCCCACAAGTGAGATAACACGATGTACCAAAGTACATCTGATTCGAGATGAGTCGCCGAGGTATATCAAGCATCACCCCCGATCAGAACCGTTTGAGACATACTAATCGTAATCCACGGGAGTTAACGGTGACCCGCTTTGTCGGTCATTTGATGTTGACCGGCAGGAGTTTCCATTCGATCACCGAGGATCACAAGTGTGAACCTCTCATAAATGTTCTCGACAGTTGCTAAGATCCATGAAGGACACGATAATATATCACTTGTGTTCTTATTGTTGAACGACAAGCAATGAATTGTCAAATGTACCTAAGAGATCTTTTGATGAATCTCGTGGCTCTAGACTCAATTAGTGCGCTTTGGTTTTCCTGAACGGAGACTAGGGAGAGGGTCTCCTTCTTCTAAACCAAGCCGATAGTTTACGTGGGGTTCCCTGTGAGAATGAAACAAGCTTCAGTTAAGAGAAACTTGAGTGGCTAAGAAGGTTTAGTGCATGTGTCACTGGGTCCATGACGACTTTGATCTTCAATACCGGTGTCATCAAGTGACAACCAAGAGTATATGAATTGAACCGGTGTCATTTCTAAGTTGAATAACGGAGGCTATTTCTTTTCACCCTTTTCTTTACTTTTCTTTTTAATTCTTCAACTCCTTCTTTCTCTGATTCTCAATTACTCCTTTTTATAATAATACCTAAGGACTTCTAATTCTTACTATTAGTGGTGTCCTTGGGTAGATCCCTCCAGCTCTGGCGGATCATAGGACGGCTATTCCTAACCTTAATCTCCTTATACCTCCATTGCCACAAAAACCAATTTGCATGAAAATTTCTCAAAGTATTTATAAGTAAGAAACATTTTTTAATACTTCGAGAGTTTTGTATTTTGCAGAAATACTTCCCCTCCACACGTGCTTAAGTGTTTTGACAGAAATTTGCACGGTGAGAGAAGAGCGCGACTTTTGAATTGATCAACTCAAGATAGACAATTCCCGTGAGACCTGATTCGTTGTATAGACCCGATTGATTCAAGGTTCACTCATCCACTTCAATTCCGATGATCAAGTGGTCCGAAGAGTCTCGAGTCAGACTCGAGAACGAGATGAAGATGATGCATCAACAAAGCATATTCCTAAGCCCTCGGAAGGCTGGTTTGATTCTTACATGGCGGGAATCGCCAGCACATCGAGTTGCACCTTCAGAGACCAATTCAAAGGCGCATTGTGGAAGATGGATTGGGCATCATTTATCACCAATAATTATGAGTTCACTACCCTTGGTGGTGAACACAATTGGATAACCATTGGTGAATTCTTCAATCAGACTTGGACTATCGTGTGCTCGCTCTGTGAAAGAGAGCACCTCTATCAATATCAAAGATGAAAGGCGCAACCTACTCGATCGGGGCTTGAGCGGAAAGGTTGTCAAACCCGTCAAGGTTCATGTCTATCGAGTTTCTTGAAAGGTACGATCTACTCGGATAAGTCTTGGAGAACAAATCTTTTCGATGTATGACTGTTCAGTTTTCGTCAATTCATGGGTTGAAGTCTTTTCACACGAAGATTCAATAGCAATTCACAACATATTTCTTATCACATAATTTTTCTCCCCCTCAAAAATGGCATATAAATGTTAATTTTGACGAAGTTTTGATATTGAATATGTCCATTTCGAGTTTTATGGGAAGATTACCACGAAGAACAATTTAGTGAACAAAGTTTATAAGCAAGTACTCCCCCTCAACAAGTGATAGTAACTTTTGAGGTTTTGAAAATCATAAGGGGAAGTACTTCTTCTTTTGAGCAAAACCTTTTAAAAGTGAAAGGTTTGATAAGTTTTACTCAAAAGTAAGAAGCTTTCGCTCCTTTTGTAAGGATTGTGGCATTGAAGCATACCACAGGGTCCTTTCATTACAAGAACGGGTTGTACACTATTATGTGTGCACAAGCCATTGTCATAAAAAAATCACACATCCAAATGTTAAGATAATAAACCAAATCAAGGGTTACGGGAGAATCGGTAGTCCAAAGAATAACTCGTGAATGCGTTACGGGCGTTGGTAGCTGTGAGAGATATCTTTGGACGACCTCCTACAAAACTCTCCAAAGTTCGAACTAGTCCCTTCGAACAACCTTTCATCAATCCGCGTGATAATTTTCTTCACATCCCTTCTCTCCCTTGAATTCCATCTCTTCGGTGACCCAATGCCTTGTTGTATCGCCTTTAACCGGTAAGCTAACCCATTCCTGACTTTCTTCAGTGTATGATCCCCAAACTTATGAAGCTCTTTACACGCCATCAAGCAGCTGCGATGTAGTTCACTACGGTAGACTACGCCAAATGGTTTGCTGATGAGAGTATATTGAGGAAGGTGGTTGATGTCAGGAAGGTCTAGCTGAGGTTTAGTGAGGTTGACACGTGTCTGATACGATTCTACGGCAAGTTGCAAGTCTTCTACACGTTCCTGGATCACCATGCTTCTGATGAAGATTAGCAAGGACTTGATGTATTCACGTTGGATTTCTGTCGAGAATTGTCTCATTCTTCCCTGTACCTTAGAAAGATACAGATCTTCAATGTCGTTGAGAGACAAATTCTGAAAGTCCGCTTCACAGAAAGCATAGTCCTCTTCGTCTTGTCTTTTGACCACGATTTTCTTGAGAAATGTGTAGTCCCATTTAGACGAGAGAGTTACATGCTTAACAGCAACGATCCCTTTATCACTATACACTTCATGTGTAGACTTTTGAACCTGGCAGCTTTTGTAGAAGATTCTTTGGCGTTCAGGCCAATGGTGAATCCCATACATCGCAGCAAGGTCATACTTTTCCACTCTGTTGGCAAACATGTGAGTAGCATTTTCCTCGATGGCTATGCAGTTAGAGTATATGGTCACGGAACGGAAGTGTAAGTGATGTAGCGATTTCTTAGACACATCGCTACCATGTAGAAGAAATTCCGGTCTTTGTTGAAGAAGTAGCGGAATGGAATCTTAGGTTGATCTGGTTGGCCAATGGTAGGTAGAGGTCCGGTCCATCTGTGTAGTATGGAGCTTTGTCTTTTCGGTGAAGTCAATGTTCGCTGTGAGTTGAGCCAATCGATTTTGTTAGACATGGCTCGTGCTATGTTTTCAAGATGATATTCAACTTCAATAGCACTTTCGAAATGTCTTTGAGCGGTTGAAAAGCTTCATTCTTGATGCGTTTAACTCGACTTGGTCATCTTCTTCACCGAAACTTTTCTTGAAGTAATTTAGCATGCTCCAATGTTCGACCTTCTACCATATCTTGACCTTCAGGTAGGGAGGGAGTAGCATCAACAAGTCTAGAAAACCAGTCATCTTCGTCTAGCCATGAGACGACATCAGCCTTAGTCGTATTCTTTTTTGGCCTAGATGAGGATGCTGGTTTCTTTGCTGTGTCGGGAGAGGTGGGTTGTTGTTGGGGCTCAGGGACTTCCTCATCGTCACCACCAGTGTATTCGAAATGATCACCTGTTTTCTCTGTCTGGGGTGGTGACTCAGAGTCCTGAGGTTTTTCAGCAGAAGAGCATGGAGGGGATCGTCTTTGTGTTGGAGTCCTTTGGGGTGATGGTGGCATAGAGGATGATTCATCAGTTTTCTTTGGGAATTTAGGCTCTTTGTGTTTATCCGGATCCTCATCGTCTTTAGGACGCTTAGCCATATCAGCTGCAGCTCTGCATCCCGTTTTGAGTTGGTATTCCAATAATGCTTCAAACAGTTTACCTTCGTCCGAAGTAAACTTTGCAGATCGTTTAGACATTTGAGTTACAAGCTTGGAAACCAATTCTGCATCGGAGAAAGCTGTAGGATCAGTTGGATTGATTGTTACGGTTAGAGGAGTTGATCTTATTGTTTGCTTGGCTATCTGCATGAGATTCGGATAGAGTTGTCTGGTGAACATCTCTTTTGTCACTCCAAGAACAGTGTCGAGAAGGAACTTGTGAGTATATCCCTTAATCATCTCGTTCAGTTCCCCTTGGATATCACGTTGCATAAACTTCTGGATATACTCCCTTTCACTTGACATCTTGTCTATCTCGTCATGTAGAAGATTGATACTGTCAGCGAGTTGATTCAGCTTTTTGTTGGTTACGTCTTTCTTCCTGACTTGCTTGACAGCATTGACAATCTTTGTCTTAGCCTGGGATATCCAAGAGTCGGTTGGTTTCTACACTGACTTGGATGTGGATCTGGTTGTGCCTTTGGATGGTGGAAGTGAAGAGTGAGAAGACGATGTGGAAAACTAGAAGGGGTGGTTGAATAGTTTTGCCGTTTTTACGTTAGTTTCAAAAACTTTAGATTCGTTAATATGTGAGATCTTATGGATGTAGAGAAAGTATATATCTAATGATAAAGCAAGTAAATAAATTAAAGCGAAGGGAAAGAAAAGACACAACCGATGTATAGTGGTTCGGCTACAAGGACACCTTCCTTGCCCTACTCTACTCCCCGAGTCACCTACTCGAGAGTTCAAGCACTATGTCAACAAACTCCTTCACTTGGCGGAGAAGCCTTCACAACGTTGCTTACACTTTTTCCGGTACAAAGCTAGATACCGAGTCCGTAACACGGTGGACTAAACCAACACAACTATTACACAACAAATATGTGAAATATCAAATACAAGATCTTCGCTACAGAAATATTGCGGAGTGACAAATCAATCAAGGACTCCTTGCTTGGATGACTTGTAGAATACTCGTGATCTCGCCTTAGAGAAGGACCTATATGAGGATCACAATAGAAAGAAAGAAGAACAACTCTCTAGATCAAGTGATCTATATGTTAGAAGAGAATGAGAGTGTTTGAGAGATTTAGTAAAAAGAGGGGTGAGTTAGAATGAAGAAATGGCTCTCTATTTATAGGCAAAGTTCTTCACTATTCCCCGGATCCCACGGATCCCTTCCACTTGAGATCTGTCTAGTGTAAACCTAGGGATCCGTGGAAGGCTCCTCTTTGCCCATGGGTTTTTTGGTTATGGGTCATGGGTTATGGGTTGGTCCATGGGTTTTCTTTAGATTCAATGTATCTAAGTATACATTGCATCTAGTCTACTTGGGTATGGGTTAAGATCCATGGGTTATGGTCCATGGGTTATGGTTTTTACCATCCTAATAAACTATTACAACAAATGTTTAATTACTACATTTTGTATTTAAATGGCTATATGTAAATGCTTTACAAAAATAACATGTATCCTTATAATTATACTTAAGACAACATTATATGTGTTATCAACAAAACACAAAGAGATCGCAAAATATTAATAAACGTTTTTACGGTTTATTTGTATTAACAATCTCCCCCTTTTTGTTGATGAAAAAACATAATGTTATGATGAGTAAAACTTAACAATAGATGTAAGTTTTGAAAGCCCCCTAAGTTTTACTTCTTCTCACCCTTTTTGTCAAAACAAAAAGTTAACCCTTGGAAGAAATAAACAATAAAATGTGGAAAAAGTAGTCCACGTATTTCTTACTCCCCCTTGACGGTAGCTCCCCCTAGCTTGGGGCGTCAAGTGAAGAAAAATAGAAATCCTACAAAAGGAAAGGTTAGTAACATGCTTAAATAATCTTGTGATTGCCGAGAATCAAGATTGGGAGCCAAGGTATGTATACAAAGCCTTGTAATAAAACAACAAATTGTAGTGGTATTTATGCCACTTACAAGCATGTAAAAATAAGAACAAGACTTGTTCTTGAAAATGACATCAAAAGAGAGAAAAAAAATACTAAAGGTAGAAAATAGTAGTAGTGATTCCTTCCAAGCTTGCATAAGGTTATGGATGGAGGTTTTGATGAGTGATGGTATTGATGCGATCAAGGATGAGGTTGAGTATGAAACGCATTTCTTCCCTAACTTCTATTACGATTTCCCTAGTGGATTGGCAATGTTCACAATGTAAATGATGTGGGTAATGAGTGCGGAAGTTTTCCGGGTTGTTTTGATTTGAGTTATGCGGAAGTTGTGGTGGAAAATAGGAAAATATGGATCAACATCCGGAATATTTGTGAATGGTGGTGGAAAAGAACCTAGATGTTCTTGTAATGTGATGGGAGCTAATGGTGGTGATGTTTCAAGATCTTGAAAAATAGTATTTGGAGATGTGGGGGGTGTTGAAAAGACTATTTCTTTTTGTTTAGGTTGTTTAGATCATGTTGGAGTCTTAAGGAGTTCCAAAAGAGTGACTTTAGGTGGTGATGAGGGAGGTGCTATTATGGAAGCATCTTGTGGTGAGTTATTTGTTGAGGATGAACCATTTGAGGTTGGTTGTGCTAAACAACAAGATCGGATACTAATCCGTGCGGATATCCTAGCATTTGATTGTGGTATTTTAGATGGTGGTAGCACAAAGGTTTGGGTATCATGAAGATGATTGTTTGTACTAGGTGATTCATCTAAAGGGTTTGTGGATGACATAGTGTATTGTGTTTGTGAGGATGAGATGGATTATGCAAGCATTTTGGAAGTTCTATATATAGAGAAACAAAGCATTGTAATGAATGCTTGACCCAAAATGTGGATTAAAATCTAATGATTAGATATGAATTTAAGGCATGTGATCATGAGAACACAAGCATTAAAGAGCGTACTCAAAAAATAAAACAAATGTGGTTTTTCATCCAAAGTGAGAAAAATAGAAGGTAAAAACGACTTCATCTCACGGATCCCACGGATCCTTCCTTGAGGGATCCGTCCAAGCATGAATTTGGGATCCGTGGGTCCGTGATTCAGCAAAGACAAAATTTTCCTTTTGGAAACATTTTTTCCTATTGTGTGCCTATATGCAAACTATTTGAAGTTGCGGTTATCTCGACCTCTAAAAGGAAAATGAAAAAATAAACTAGAAGTAGAAAAAGCACCCTATTGAGATAACCCGAAAACACATATTTAGTACATAAGTACGTAATAGAGTGTTATCAATGCTCCTAATTCATTGTTGCTTAAATGAATGTACCCGAAAACACATATTAGTTATGTGTCCCCTTTAGCATTCAAAAGACATGAGATGCAATGAAAAAAGGGGTTTTTTTTACTTTGTATTAATAATGAAAAATCGATTTGTCCTAGACGTGAGAAATTGCTTTTGTGAAATTGATACGGGAAGGTATCATTCTTTTAGAAAACATTTTGTTCTTTGAAAATGTGTATGTGTTTAAAAAAAATAAGAAAGCTATAAGTTGAAAACTTATCTTGGGTTTTGAAAATTCTCGTATTGTTTGTGAGTTGTGCGTGAAATAGAGATCCCAGACTCAGAAAGAAGAAGGCTAGTGTTTACCTACCTTGTAGAGTCAAATAAGTTATGACGTTTGTTCCATTAGACCATGATCAAGACGAAGTACGTTGAATTGTTCCCGCTTCAACGGTTTGGTGAGGATGTCGGCTATGTTGTCTTCGGATGCTACCTTCTCAATAGAGATGTTCCCCTTTTGAACATTGTCTCTTAAGAAGTGATGTCGAATCTCTATATGCTTTGTGCGAGAATGCAATACCGGATTCTTGCTTAAGTCGATGGCACCTTTGTTGTCACATAGGATGGCTATGTCGCTTAGATGAATGTCGTAGTCGACTAACGCTTGTTTCATCCATAGTGCTTGTTGGCATGCTTTGCCGCGGAGACGTACTCGGCTTCGGTTGTTGATATAGCTAGTGCCGTTTGTTTCTTAGAAAACCAAGACGTTAAACAACATCCTATGAAAGTACACACCCCACTTGTACTTTTTCTATCAACGTAATCACCTGCATGGTCATAATCTGCATATACAATTGTTTCTACTCCTGTGCCTTTAGGATACCATAATCCTAATTGTGTTGTACCCTTAATGTATCTAAATATCCTTTTTACGGCTTCTAGGTGTGATGTTTTAGGGTCTTCTTGAAATCTAACACATAAGCAAACACTAAACATGATATCTGGCCTACTTGCCGTGAGGTAGAGAAGATTACCTATCATGCCACGATATTTAGTATTATCTACGGATTCGTCGTCTTCATCTTTTGTGAGTTTGGTGTCGGATGACATTGGTATCTTAATTGGTTTCGACTCTTCTAGACCGAATTTCTTTAACATCTCCTTTATGTATTTAGATTGATTAAAGAAGATACCATCTTCTACTTGTTTAATTTGTAGACCAAGAAAGAAACTAAGTTCTCCCATCATACTCATTTCGAACTCGTCATGCATGATTTTAGAGAAATCATCACACATGTCTTGACAAGTGGATCCGAATATAATATCATCTACATATATTTGTACTATGATTATATGTGACTCTCTTTTCTTAGTAAAAAGTGTGTTGTCCACTAACCCCATGGTATAGTTGTGTTTAATTCAAAATGACTTGAGTCTATCATACCAAGCTTTTGGAGCTTGTTTAAGACCGTAAAGGGCTTTCTTTAATTTATATACATGTTTGGGTTTTCAAAATCGATGAAGCCCGGAGGTTGAGCTACGATACTTCTTCATTAATGAAACCATTTAGAAAAGCGCTTTTGACATCCATTTGATAAAGCTTTAGATCATTAGCACAAGCATACGCAAGAAGTATTCTTATAGACTCTAATCTAGCCACGGGGGCATAGGTCTCATCAAAGTCTATTCCTTCTTGTTGGTTATACCCTTGGGCAACGAGTCTAGCCTTGTTCCTAGACACTACTCCGTTTGCATCTAATTTGTTCTTACAAACCCATTTGGTTCCTATTATGGTTTGATTACTAGGTGGAGGGACAAGCGTTCAAACATCATTAGAAACGAATTGATTTAGTTCTTCTTGCATAGCCATTACCCAACTCTCATCTTTTATGGCTTCTTGTGTATTCCTAGGTTCTATGGTTGAAACGAAACAAAACAAGCTACTATGGTTTTGAACTTGAGACCTTAATGTTTGTTCGTTTAGCTTTCCTATGACTTTATCTACGGGGTGATCTTTGGACTCTTTAATGTTTATGATTTCATTATTTAAAGGTTCTTCTTCTTCATTTATCTTTTTCTTTATTACTATAGCATCACTTTCTATGATCTCGTCATCGACAAGAGGTGGAGAGGGTTTGGGTGGACTTTCATCAAATTTTATATTTAATTACTCTTCTACCTTCATTGTTTCTTTGTTTAATATGACGTACGCTTTGCTATTTGGCGAATAACCTAGAAAGATACATTCGGTTGATTTAGGATCAAATTTTGTAAGGTAATCTTTAGTGTTAAGAATAAAACATTTGCTTCCAAAGACTTTAAGGTGATTTAACGTAGGCTTTTTGCCTCGGAGTAACTCATATGGAGTTTTACCTAAGATTGGTCTTATTAATACTCGATTGAGTATGTACGTTGAAGTATCAACGGCATTACACCAAAACTTTTGAGGTATGGATTGTTCATTAAGCATTGTTCGACTCATTTCTTGTAGGGTTCTATTCTTTCTTTCTACTACCCCATTCGATTGTGGAGTGCGTGGAGCCGAGAAGTTGTGAGTAATACCATTAGTGTCACGAAGGCTCCAAATTGCACTTCATTATCGAATTCCTACCATGATCCGTCCTAATGGACACTATAGGACTTCCTATTTGTCTTTGGATCTTTTGCTTAATATTTCAAAATAATTAAAGGTTTCGCTTTGTTCTTTAAAAATTTTGTCCATGTATACCTAGAATAGTCATCCACTATGACCAAAGTGTAGTAGTTGCCTCCATAACTTTGGATAGCGGATGGACCAAATAGATCCATATGTAGTAATTCTAGACACCTAGTTGTTGACACCATGTTTTTAGCTTTATGACTAGAATGAGCTTGTTTTCCTACATTACAAGCATCACAAAAGTGATGTTCATATTTTAACTTAGGTAGATCTCTTACTAGATCTTTTGATGATAGCGATTCAAGAAGTCACATATTGGCATGACCCAATCTTCGATGCCATAAGGTCAAGTATCATCCATAGAGGTAAGACAAAGTTTGTCTTTAGGTTCATTACCAATTTTAATGACATAGACTCCATGTTTCCTAATTCCTCTTACTATGGTTATGCCATTTTTAGTATCTTACTACGGTTTTTTGAAAAGTACATTGCACTTTTTATCACATATTTGTCCTATACTTAAGAGATTAAAGTTAAGGTTTTCTACGTGACACACAACGTTAATGGTTAGAGATTTGTTAGAAATCGTACCTTTACCGATGATTCTACTTTTGTTATTTCCAAACACCACATTACCTCCATTTACGGATTCATATGTGGAGAATAGATCCCTATTGCCGGTCATGTGCCTCGTGCACCCGCTATCCTTGACCCATTCATCGGGGTCTAGATCGACCTTTAAGCACACCTAAAACAATAATAAACTCAAAAGTTTGGTCCCCATTTTTTCATGGGTCCATTAGTGTTAAACATTCTATTCATGTTAAACATGTATGGATAAGATGAATATGCATTCCATGGAGCAAAGTTTTGAAAAGGAAAACTGTTTTGCATATTTGGGTTCCATCCCATTTGATGGTTACTTCTTGGATAAAAGTTATTTGGTCTCCTAAATGAATTAGGTTTTGAAAAAGATGGAGCTTTGTTTTTTTGCAAAAGTAGGATTATATTTTGGAGGTGGTTGTCTAGTGGTGACGTGAGTTGGTTTCTTCCTATTAATGATAACAAAATCGGTTCTAGATGAAGATGCTACGTTATTACTACTTTGTTTGCTACAAGATCCACGGATCCCTATCGTACACTAGCGGTTCCCTTTTTAGAGGATCCGTGGGATCCGCCACAACAGTGGTTGGTTTTTCTAACGCCTTAACAAATTTTGTTTCTTTACTTTCACTAGTTGATGGATCAAGTTGTTGAATACCTAAGCCTTTTAGGTTGTTACCGATTTTAACACCATCTAGTATTGTATCTAAGGTGTTCGTACTCATTCTAGCAATTTTAGAATCTAGATGATCAACTAGTGTTTGAAGTTGAACGCAAAGTTCATATTCACCACTTGCTATTTTACCCTTTTCTAAACGTTTTAGTTTTGCTTTTAATTCTGTGACTTCTTTATCTAAACGTTGGTTTTGACTCTTTAAAAGCTTATTTTTGTTAATTAGTTTTAAGCTAATGTTGCATAGTTTGTCATATTCATTATGCAAAGAGTCGTCATCAAGTGATGAACTACTATAGTATTCGTGACATACTCGTCATTTGCCATGAGACAAATTTCTTCGTCCTCCTCGTCGCTCATTCCCCACGCATCGCTCACTTAACGCTTTATGATCATCCCGTTTGGGACACTTACTAATAAAGTGGTTTGGGTCCCCACATTTAAAGCAAGTACGATCATCCTTTAGCTTCTCGTCCTCTTTGCTTTTTCGAAAGCCTTTCTTATCGCCATATGGTTGTTTGACATATCTTCCTTTCTTCTAAAGAACTTTTAAAGTCCCTCACCGCCATAGCGTACTCTCGTCGTCACTACTTGAAGAGGAGTCTCTTCATTACTGAAGCCTTTTGGGCTTTAAGGGCAAGAGATTTGTGTTTCTCTTTACCCTTGAGGCTTTGAGTCTTTGGCAAGGACAAGCTCGTAGACTTTTAGGTTGCCTATGAGTTCATCGAGGGTGAGGATTGTCAAATCTTTTGACTCTTCGATCGCATCACCTTGGATCTCCACTTGATGGAAGTGCCCTTAGATATCTCCTAACATGGTTACGGCTAGAAAAGATTCATCAAGTGCTTGTAACGATGTAATAATAGTATTAAAGTTAGCAAAAGAATGATCTATAGTTTCCTCATCCGATATTGAAAATTGTTTATATTGTTAAACAAATAGATCAATTTTATTATTCTTAACTTGTTGGTTACCTTGATGAGTTACAACTAAAGAAGTCCAAATTTCTTTAGAGGTTTTAAGCATAGAAATTATTTCGAATTCCTTTTTGGGTAAAGCATTATATAAAACCATTTTTGCTTCACTATTTTTAGAAAGATTTTTCTTCATTTCATCATTTAGTTTATCATGAGGTATGTTAACTAAATTCCCTTTATCGTCTTTTGAGGTAGCCTCAAAGTCGCCTTCAACAATAATGTACCAAAGATCAATATCTTTAGATTTCACATATGTTTCGAATCAATTTTTCCAATATATAAAACCATTAGTTTCAAGTAGTGGTGGTCGTTGCATAGATTGCCCTTCCTTATGATTTTCAAAACCCATAGTGATCGAAAAGTTTTTAAAATACAATTTTACTTTTAAAACTTTTATAAACTTAGCTCTGATACCAATTGTGGAAAGCTAGAAGGGGGGTTGAATAGTTTTGTCGTTTTTACGTTAGTTTCAAAAACTTTAGATTCGTTAATATGTGAGATCTTATGGATGTAGAGAAAGTATAGATCTATTGATAAAGCAAGTAAATAAAGTAAAGCGAAGGGAAAGAAAGGACACAACCGATGTATAGTGGTTCGGCTACAAGGACACCTTCCTTGCCCTACTCCACTCCCCGAGTCACCTACTCGAGAGTTCAAGCACTATGTCAACAAACTCCTTCACTGGCGGAGAAGCCTTCACAACGTTGCTTACACTTTTCCCACAAAGCTAGATACCGAGTCCGTAACACGGTGGACTAAACCAACACGACTATTACACAAAAATATGTGAAATATCAAATACAAGATCTTCGCTCTGTAAATCTTATGAGTGACAAATCAATCAAGGACCCTTGCTTGGATGACTTGTAGAATGCTCGTGATCTCGCATTAGAGAAGGACCTATATGAGGATCGCAATAGAAAGAAAGAAGAACAACTCTCTAGATCAAGTGATCTATATGTTAGAAGAGAATGAGAGTGTTTGAGAGATTAAGTAAGAAGAGGGTGAGTTAGAATGAAGAAATGGCTCTCATTTATAGGCAAAGTTCTTCATCGTTCCGGATCCCACGGATCCTTCCACTGGGATCCGTCTAGTGTAAACCTAGGGATCCGTGGAACGCTCCTCTTGCCCATGGGTTTTTGGTTATGGGTCATGGGTTATGGGTTGGTCTATGGGTTTTCTTTAGATTCAATGTATCTAAGTATACATTGAATCTAGTCTACTGGTATGGGTTAAGATCCATGGGTTATGGTCCATGGGTTATGGTTTTACCCATCCTAATAAACTATTACAACAAATGCTTAATTACTACATTTTTGTATTTAAATGGCTATATGTAAATGCTTTACAAAAATAACATGTATCCTTATAATTATACTTAAGACAACATTATATTTGTTATCAACAAAACACAAAGAGATCGCAAAATATTAATAAACGTTTTTACGGTTTATTTGTATTAAGAGACGAGTCTGATGAAGATGAGACATGAGGAGACTCAGGGTCTTTTGGTGGCTCAAAAGTTTCTTCCTTGGAGCTAGTCAATGTCAAGAAGAAAATCATCATAATCAACGTCGTCATCTTGTCCGAGACTTAGCCAATTCTTCACTTGATCACGCTTCTTCATCCGCTTTAGCTTGAGCCGCAGCCTCTTCATCGCTTTTTCTTTCTCGACTTCTCCTTTTCGGTTCCTCAAATTCGTAAGTGATAGAGTCCTCAAGCGCCTTTGTTGTTGCTCAAGAGTGGTGGCACAGTTCCCTTATCGGGTTGATTAACCGATCGTGAATTGGTGTAGATTGACTCCACCACTGACCCTCCGGGCCACGCATTTTTGTTGTTCGAACTCGTGGCAAGATGCTTGAGTCTCGAGGTTCTTCAACTTCTTCTCGATAGTCTCTTTCCTCATCAAATGGCTCTTCATCAGACTTTCTTTTCATGCACAAGCACCGGAGTTTTCCCTTTACCTTTATCGCCTTTTGACCGGGAGATTTTGCTCTTGTTTGAGTGTCATCGATTGGAGTTTTAGAGTAGAGGACCTCTTCGTTCGATTCAAGATCCTCGAGCTTTCATCCATTAGCTTTTGTTGAGGATCGAGCTTGGGAATTGGAATGGCTTCTTTAGTGGAAATTTTCCTTTTGAGAGTATGTGACCTCTTGGAAACTTTCTCGACTCTCGATCGTAATGCTTCCTCGTGACCGCCTCTCCGGTTTTCCTAGTAGGTGTACTAGAGGACTTTTCATCAAGAAAACCTACTTTGCCTTCATCAACCGCTACCGATACCTTTTGTATGAATAAAGTTGTTTGACCGCATCGGTGAGAAGGTGATCCGCAACACCGCACCTTGTTTCTTTGTTGTTGATTCCTTAACCGATCGTGAGTGTAGGTTCACAACGAGGAGTGATTGTTAGGCTCATTGAGTCTTAAGGAATATCGATTATACCCTAGAGCTTTTGGATCAACAGCTTTGTATATCCGATATATGGGATCTTGGTGCCAAGCTTTTGAGGAAAGACATCATGTCGTCCCATATCGAGCTTCAACTTCAATGTGTTTCATGTTGACCAAAGCCCAAAATATTTGTAGTTCCATGAGCTTGGGATGCTCATAACCACTATCACGCCCGTAAACCGATTTGGTAATCATAATGTAGAGGGTTCTCCATGGTCGGGGAATATTCTTAAGATCCATGGATGAATGCTTTGTGATTACTCCTGCAGACTTCATCATAGCCAATGTCGACCATGAATTGTAGAACGACCTCTTCATTGGTGTGGCATTGTATTCGATTGGCTCGATGAGAGGAATAAGAAGAATAGCCCTTAAATCACTGGTGTGATGGTGACTTGTTTGTTGTTGAGCGTCACCGTCACAAAGATTTTGACCTTTGATCTTTCGCATTGTATGCCGAATTGGTGAATGTAGATTTCCGACCGTAGCGAGTTGGTGAGCATGTTTCGATAAGGGTGATTCTTCGTAATGTATATAGCAATCGACAAGAAGACTCGGCGGTGAAACTATCAAAATCAACTCTAAGGTTGTTCTTTCCGATCTTCATCGGGTAACCATGAGGGAAGATATCTTCAATAGTGAGAACATTTGGTGCTTCCACATTTTGCATTTGAGCGTCCATGTCATGATCTGAAATATATTTAGCCAAAAGAACCAACATATCGAAAGACATTACGTTAGTCAACGGTTGATTTTATTGTCTATTTATTGAATGTGATATGTCAATGATTGTTACGAGTCCAATGTCACTTGTTAGTCCAATAGTCCAAAGACGTCGTGATAAGTTTCGTGAGTTGCTTAACTTTTGAGTTTTAAAGTCCAAGTTTTCACTTATTTTTCACAACTTATTAACCATTTAAGTTTATTAGTGACATTTTTCGTTTCGTGGCGTTATGATTTATTTATTTACAAGTTTGCACGCGTAAAAATTCATAATTTTGGTTAACATTAGGCTTAGGCATAGGTTCTAAGTTTATGCGTAAACAGAAAGGTTATACGTGTAAGCATAAGCTTATGCGTAGGTTCTTGACTTACGCGTAAGAGATTTTACGCGTAGGAAAAGAGGGCCTTAGGCGTAAAGCTTACGCCAGAAAGCGTGATATGGAACCCACGCGTAAGGCTTACTCGTAAGAGTGAACCTTATGCGTAGAGGTTTGCCACGCATATCCTTCACAGGATACGCGTAGTCCCCATTGTAGAACCCACGCCAGAAGGTTACGCGTAAGATTTCTCTTACGCATAGCATTCTTACGCCGATGGTGATCCTATGCGTGAATGTTCAAATAACGTTATCACCGAATTATTCGCGTGGAATCTGAATAAAGCGGTTATGCGTAGAAACCGGGTTACGCGTAGACTTTAAACCCTAATGTTCAATTTCTACGTGTAAGAGTTTTAGCCATAGGAATTACACCAAATTTTTTCTGGGATGTCTAAGAAGGCTAGTGAGTTGATTTATGCAAGTTTTAACATCAAAACCTAAGTGGATCAAAAATACCCAAATTCTATGAACATAAACCCTAATATTCAATTTTAACGCAATTAGTGTTTCTGGGTAAGTTCTAAGCCTGGATTTGGTTAATTCAGCATGTGAACAACATCAAATAACTATCTTTTTAACCAGAAACATTCACATTTGAAAATACCCAAAACTTACGCATAAACCCTAATATTCAAAATCAATCAATTCGTGTTTCTGGGTGAGTATTAATGATAAAATTGGTATCATTGAGATTATACAAACGTTTTGACACAACCATTTTAACCACAAACACTAAAACTTGATTAGGTGTTCATACTCTTATGCGTAGAACACAAAATCATCCCTTGGTTAAAATCTAACCGTTGGTTTTCAAAACGATTCAAAACCAATGTTTATAATCATGTTAAAAACATCAAAACACTTACAAAATGATGATCAGAAACACGGATTGGTCGATTTTATGTTAGGCGTAGGATATGGGTTGGTGGATATTAAATGTAGTGAAGTTAATGTGGTTTGTGAAATTAGGTGAGGTATTTTGTTAAAAATACTTTGAGCTTTTGACACATTCAGTCCCTCCATCTTAACCATTTACATTCAACGCCCATAACTTCCATTTTGGTTACCAAACAAATGATATTTTGGAAAGAATCTTTACGACACTTCCCCTCGACTTAGGAAATAATGAAATTTTATAAATTTTAGTCCGAGGAGTGTCAGTAAACCAGAAATGTGACCACCGAAATCAAAGACACAATTGAGATAAGGTAACATGCAAGTACAAGGTTTTATGAAACTGAAAAATATTTGCTTTCTCCCCCTCAACACTTGACCGATAAAATACTGAATTTTGAAAGATTAGAGTGTTGACGGAAGATTTGTACTTGCCATGTTAAAAGAAATATAGATAGAAGAATATTTTTGTTGTTTTATCAGATTTTATATTTTTGTATTTTGTTTTTGAAAAATATTTACAAAAGAGGTTTTGGTGTTTGACTGGTTTTAAGAATGTTTTAAAAGTTCATCCATTCCTCTCGAGTCAAACACCGCATACCAATCCGTGGACCAACTCATTAAACCTAGCGGGAGCTAAGGCTTTGGTGAGGAGATCGCCATTGATATTCAGTACCACAAAGTATAATTCAACAGCACTTTTCCACGTGCTCCTTGATGAAATGATATCAAAGATCGATGTGCTTTGATTTTGAATGTTGAACAGAGTTGCACGTGATCGTAATAGCACTCGATTGTCGCAAAGACATCGATTCTCAAACACGTAACCATAGTCTTTGAGTTGTGTTCTCATCCAAATGACTTGAGCATAACACACCGACATGGCTACATATTCGCTTGCTGATGACAAACGATGTACAATCCTCGCTTCTTCGATTGCCATGACACCGTTTATCACCAAGAAATTATAATGCTCTCGAGGTGCTTTTCCGTGAATCTAAGCATCCCGCGTGATCGTCTCAAAAGCTATTAGTTCAAAACCATAATCCTTCTGATACCGGATCCCCAAGTTAATGGTTCCTGATGTATCGGAGGATTTTTAGCCCTGAGAGGTAGGTTTTAGTTGGTCTCGATCGATAACGGAGCAAAGATATACTAGCAAAAACAATATCATGCACTGCTAGTTGTTAGATACATGAGAGACCCAATGATACTACAAGATTTGGTAGGGTCCACCAATTTCCATGTAAATCAAAGATCTAGTTTCTTGGTATGTGCCATTGGTGTGGCATAGGTGTCATGATTTGCATTCCAAATTTGTTTAAAAGTTCAAGGGCATATTTGGACTGACTTAAGAAAATACCACGGGGTGATTGATGAACTTGCAATCCAAGAAAGAATGTAAGTTCACCCATCATGGACATTTCAAAATGTTTTGTCATAAGTTTTGAAAAAGTGTTTGAGTATTTTAGATGTGTTGACCCAAAAATGATGTCATCCACATAAATTTGAACGATTAAAATGTGTTCCCCGTGATATTGTATGAAAAGTGTAGGGTCGACCGAGCCTTTAGAGAAATTATTCGCGATAAGAAAGGATGATAATTTATCATACCACCCCCGAGGGGCTTGTTTGAGACCATAGAGAGCCTTGTTTAGTTTGTAAACATGGTTCGGGAACTTTGGATCAACGAATCCTTCCGTTGGTCGACATAGACCGTTTTTTCGTTTACCATTCGTAAAAGCGCTTTGACGTCCATCCGAAGACCGTGATGTTCATGTGCGCCGCGAACGCTAGAAATATCCGAACGACCTCAAGACGAGCAACCGGATCGAATGATTCTTCAAAGTCAATACCTCTTCTTGTCTATAACCCTTAGCCTGACGTGACTTGTTTCGACATCGCTCCTTCATCATCCAATTTGTTTTCCAAATCCATTTTAGACCAATGATGAAGACCCTGTTGGTCTTTCAACCAATTCCCATACTTCAAGACGTTTAAACCGATTGAGTTCTTCTTGCATGGATTCAATCCAGTTGTCTTTGGTCATTTGTCCACTACTAGAAAAATGCCATTTTAGCTAAATTATGCATTTAGCATCTAATTTAGCAACAAAATTGTTAACAAAGTTGTTATTTTTAGCAACAAAAAATTAGTTGGTATTTTTAACAAATGACTATAAATACTTGTTGCTAATTTAACGACTAAGCAATTCGCTGCATTCTAAAATTAGCACCGGTTGAATTAGCAACTAGCATCAATTGATGCTAATTCGGCCAATGCTAATTTAAGAATGCAACAAAATTGCTTAGTGGTTGCTAAATTAGCAACACATATTTATGATCTTTTGTGCAAGTACCGACTAATTTTTTTTGTTGCTAAAAAAAATTGCAACCTTGTTAACAATTTTGTTGCTAAAATTAGATGTTAAATGCATAATTTAGCAACGATTTCTCTATTGTTGTTAAAATAATTATTGCTAATGGCATTTTTTCTAGTAGTGGTCTTTAATGTTTTAGGTTCGATTGGCGAGACAGGTGAGTGCATAAATGCAATGTTCACCGTCTGTGAAGACGTTGTCTTGTTACGATGGTTGATTCGGGTTACCAATAATGTTCTCAAGAGGATGGTCTTTCATCCAACGATGTGTGGAAGGTTGATGTTGATATACATTGTGCGATTGGAGGATTCAAATGGTTTGTAGATGATTCCGCAACATCCGTGCAGCAGAGTCATTAGCAAACGGGTTGAAAAACGCATTTGGATCAAAATCGCAGCGGGGTACTTCATTGTTTAGAACATCATCAACCGTTATGCGTCATTGGATGCGCTTTGTTCAACTGTTGTTGTAGAGTCAATCGGTGGTGCTTCTTCAACAAGAGTTGTTGTAGCAGTGTATCGTATTGGAATATGATTAGGTTGAGCAATGGAAACATTGGATACACCAAGCACGCTCATCAATATCATCACTAAACAGAGGAGCAAATAGCTTTTCCATTTGTTGACGAGTAAGTCGGGGGCTTGGTTCGGTGACGATGGGGTTAGAGGAAGTTTAAACGGTTGTGATCGGGTTCCAAGTCATATGCTCGAAGCCATTTCAAGAAGCTCATCAAAATTTGCATGAATCATTTCCATAACCTCGCTTTGTACAACGATTCCGATCCGTAACCTTTAGAATTCTCACAATATCCAATAAAGACTCCAATGTCAGCTTTGGCTTTGAGCTTTCCAAAGTCATCACGATCATTATTTGGATAGCAAAGGGATCCAAAGACATGAAAGTGTTTGAGATTCGGTTTTCTGTTGTGGATAAGCTCAAAAGGTATTTTGTTGTGGCGTTTAGTAATCATTGAGCGATTTTGAGTGTAGCATGCAGTGGATACGGCTTCAGCCCACAATTAATCTAGAAGTTTGGCATTGATTAACATTGTTCTTGTAGCTTCCACTAACGTACGGTTCCGTCTTTCAATAACTCCATTTTGTTCTGGTGTGCGTGCAATAGATGTTTGATGCTCAATTCCACTTTCTCATAAAATTCTCGAAGAGTTTGATTCACAAATTCAGCCTTTGTCTGCTCGATTTGTCGAATGTGTTCCGTGAGTCGAACTTGAATTTTGTGAGAAAGGTGATGATCATCCGTGGAGCTTGATCTTTACCAAGAAAGTAGACCCAAGTCCATCTTGAGTAGTCATCGACAATTACCAAGATGTAGCATTTGCCATTAATCGCTTCAGCGCCGATCGGGCCACATAAATCCATGTGAAGAAGATGAAGCACATGTTGAGAGTTGTGTTCCACCTTTGAAGGAAAATGCACGAGTGCTTTTCCTTGTTCACACGCTAAGCATAGGTGATCTTTAGAATATCGGAATCTCGGAGACCTTCAACTAGTTTGTATCGAGCAAGGTTGGTTATGGTTTGGAAGTTTAAATGAGAGACGACGGTGCCATAGCCAAGATTTTGTTGATGTTGCCTTTGAAAGTAGATGATGGGAGATGAAGCAATCATGTCTTGCAATGAGATAGTGTAGAGACTTGAATTATGAGTGCCGGATATAAGATCGCTTCCTTGTAGATCACGAATGAAACAAGTTTTCTCCCGAAAAGCAACTTCAAAATCTCCATCACATAATTGACCCATCGAGAAGAGATTGTGACCGAGGCCTTCCACATAATAAACCCCGCTAATTTCGATGTTTCCATTGATGTAATCTCCATAGCCCATGATAGCTGCAAGTGATCATTCCGAATCGACAAGTGCCAATGAACTTTGCAATAAAGTTTGATAACAGTTTGAGATTGCATGTCATGTGTCGGAACAACCGCTATCAACAATCCAAAGGATGATCTCAGATCACCCGCATTACACACATGCATTTACACAAATGGAATAGAAGTAGATGTGGAATCCAAGAGTTAGAGGGTTCCAAAGCAGTTATAGTCGAAATACACACATCAATGATTTTAGGCATCCATTTAAATCCTAGTGTATTATGTATCCATTTCTGCCATCTCCAACTAGTCTTTGCTTTAGTCTTAGTGAATGCACTAGGTGGTACTACATTCCTTGGAGGTGATAATTGAGCTACATGAACATCAATGCGTTTCTAAGAATCTACAAAGGGCGGTTTACCAAGCACAGACTTAGAAGCATTAGTGGGCCTAGAGGTATTTCGTTTCTTAGGATTCCGTAAACGAGACAAGATAGCTTTAGCAACACATTTATCATGACAATCAGAAAGCATACTCTTACGACATATAACACAAGAAGCTTCAGACTTAATATCAAAAGTACTTAAAGGTTCATCATTCGTTACAACACTTTTTCCATTACATTTGTCAGACGCAATATCTAAAGTGGGTGCCACTTGAATTTTATTCAAAGTCCTAGGGTGTTCTTCTACTTTAGCATTCTTTATTGTTCTTTTCTTAGGTCGCAACTTCCTATTCTTCCTTGTATTGCTCCTAGGTCGTGAAGTGCGGACGTTGGGAAAAGAGGCAACTATTCTGTTTCAAGAGAGGAAGCACGTTAGTTTCTTGTGTTTTGTCATTAGATGTTCTAGAGTCATTTTGAATCTGTTTTGATGCAGTTACATTTGTGTTACTATCGTTATCTTGCTTAAGTAGCACCAACTCTGCCATAAGATCATGGATTTTGTGTAACAAATCTAGATTTTCAGAATGAGTGAGTCCTTCTCGTCGTAAAACATCTTTGGTATATGCCAGGTGATTATCAACATCTTGTGACGCTTTAGCGCGAGTCTTTTGAGTAAATCAAATATGATGCTATATTCCTTTTTCACTTTTGAAATTTCTTGTTCATATTTTGAGATTTGACACTTCAAAGACACATTTTGGTCATCCAGTTGCTCAAGTTTAGGACAAAGAGTTTTGGTATGCAACTGTTTGATCTTGTTTTGCAAAGCGAGTTCACGATTATGACAATCTTTTGACACCATTGAAGACGACGTTTTGCTTGAAAGTTCGTTTAATAAACGCTCATTTTCATCGCTTAAAAACTTGATTTGTGACACAAGAACACGATTCTCAACAATTTCAACAGTAATCAACAGATCGCAGAGATATAATGAAATGCATATGACAAAGAATGCAATAACACAACATTATGGATATCAAGATGATAACATCTTCCAAGAGTCGATCAACATCTTTTCGTAACATTTTCTTTTTACGCTTTGTATTTGAAATTGATGTTTCGCTTGTTCAAAACTCTTTCATAAGTCCAAGCTCCTTGTGAAAATCCTTTCCCAATAAATAGCACAAATTTTCAAATTTCGGACATGAGGTAAAATTCGTTTCTGAAGAATATCTCTTTGTGCACGCGCAAGAGGCGATTGAAAATGTTCAATTTTTATTTTAAAATGAAATTCAATTTCACGTTCCAAAAGTTTGATGTCCGAAATGAATGTTTCAAAATATTTTATAACTTTACATTGTTCGGCTAATGGTTTTATTTCACTAAGTGAAGGTAAAGGACCATTAATTTGTATATTATTGGAAAGGGACCCTCGTAGTAGGTGTGATAACCCAAGGTGTGTTAGAAAATCCTTTTGTGCAACGAAAGTGACGGCTTTTGAATAGTTAAATGGTTTGTTATAAACAACCTTTTCTAATTTTGATCGACTCGCCTTTCGCATCTAATTCCTCTTGATGGTTATATTCAACAATACTCATAATTGAATCATCAACTCTATGTTCGTGATCAGAAACTTCGTGATTTGGTTTGAATGCTCGCTTGAAAACTTAGGTTTGTAATCAGCAAGATTCGGTCCATATCCATTTGGATTTGGTTTGAAAGTAAACTTTGAATCGTTGTGATTGATTCACCATGTTTATAAACAACAGTTCGAAACTCTTTGATTTTGTTTTGTAAGTCGACAATTTCCTCAAGATAGTCATCTATTCGTTTCGTGGAATGCTTTTGTACTCGTGAGAACTATTTTGACAAGTTAACAACTCGACTTAGATTTTAAGTTTCCAAGGTAAGAGCGTTAAGTTGTTGTTTATGATCATTTTCGCTTGTTCTATTTGATACAACAAAGCATTCTTGGATGCGGCTAGATCACGATCCGTCGCTCTAATGATTTTTCATTTTGGTGTGATTTAGCAAAAGCGACTTCAACACCTTGTTCACGTTTTCTTGAGTTTTAAAATAATTGAGTTGCCGCTTTTAAGCATTCAATATCCCCGGTTAATAAATGCATTTTTCTTGTGTAATTGTTGATTCAATGCACAACATTCTTCCATTCGTGATTGTTGGTCTTTAAGTAAGAGATCAATATCCGGATTGGGCAAAGGTTCAACGTGTTCAACGCGAGTCACAACATGATCACTATTCGATCCTCAAGTATAACCACGGAGTCAATTTGAGTATCATAGGTAACCATAAGGTCATCTTGATCATCAAATGTAACTACGAGGTCTAGTTGAGAATCGTCGAATGAGATGTGGACGGCTCATGTTGAACATTCCGAGCCTCGTCGGATTCGGATGTTGGTCGAGATATAAGATCGATGATGAATATGGTTTGTTCGGCACTGAGACAAGCCATCGATTGTCATACACCGGGCCTCGTGTCACTCATGTGGAGAGCTTGCATTTGTGCCATCAACATCACCGCCGCATTAGCCTCGCAAGTCCTCCATATCATTATCTCGAGTCGCATCGCCATAAAGCTATGTTCTTTGGTTATGAGGGTTCCACGACTTCATCCTTAAGAGCCAAAAGTAAGGTCTCCTTGTGATAAGCACCGCCTCTAGTCCTCGGCTTTGGGCATGCATTAGCCAGTGACCCTTTTCATTACAGCTTGTAGCAACGAAGACCATTCATCCCATTCTCGAGCATTCCCTATTCAACCACTTGAGCTCTGTTGTGGTGCACCCATGTTATTCCTTCCCATAGCATTAAAACCTTGACCACCTCCCATCCGACGACCATAACCACGATTCGAACTTCAACACGTCCATTGTTCACAACACCGATTCCTTGTGTTTGATGAGGAGCGAATGCGATTGTTGGATTTGTTTGTATACCGCCAAGGCTTTAGCAATCATAACAAATCCTTGTTGCAATGCATAAAAGCATCGAGTCCTCATTAGCTTCACCTTTGTAAAGTTCTTGATCATTGTTGTTGTTGTATGGAACCAATTGATTTTGTTGAGATTGTTGCCGTGACGGATCATATGGTGTAATTATTGCAGTTGGTTGAGGAGCGGATTGAGGAGCGGGTTGAGGAGGATAACTAGTTTGAGCCCACAAAGAAAGTTGTTGATTGTCCGGAAGTGACGGTGGGGCCGGGAGTCCACGGATAGTCCTTTCTTTGTCAACTTCTTCTTGGTGGGGCTTCAAATAGTCGTACAACAATCCGTAAGTAGCATGATGAAGATTCTTCGCTTGACGGATGAAAATGACATATTTTTCCCACTCAGGACCAATACTACTTAGGAACTTAGTGTTAACAGCAATTCTTGGCATGATGATGTTGTGTTTGTCCAAGTCATTGATGATGTCTGAGAATCGATGATGATATGACTCTAATGTCTCTCCGGGTTCAATCATGAAGTGTTCATAAGCCAAGTAAATTTTGGATTCCATGTCTTCGATTAAGTTCGATGCCTTCCATAAGAAGATGAATATGTTCCCACATTTTCTTAGCAGTCTTTTGAGCATCAACACTTTGAAGGATTGGATTGGGTAATCCTAAAAGGATGTATTGCATTGCTAGTTCATCACTTGAAATGTAGAAGTTCATCACCGTAAAGGTCAGCGACAGTTGCAATGTTTGTGAGATCATCTCTTGGTGGAATAGCATTTGGATCTCCGAGTGTAACGACAATAGGCATCTGAAATGGTCCTTCCAAGATGACCTTCTTTAAGAACTTTCCATGTGGCTTCTTTAGATCACAAAACCTAAAGAACCTAATCACCCATTGATCATAGTTTCCGGGAGTGAGCATTGGAGGTCTATCAAGTGATCCTGCTTCATGAATGGATTGTTGGCTACTTAAAGCTTCACACAATTTTGCAAACCAAGACGGTTCCTTCATAGTATTCCTGGATGGATGTTGATTGTAAACATTTGTGTAAGGTTGTACTTGAAGACTAAGTGGTGGTTGAACCATTTGAGGTGGAATTGCTCCATGTTGTGGATAATGTTGTTGGTTAAATTGTTGTTGATAAATTTGTTGTTGTTGATTGAATTGTTGATGTTGTGGACTTAGTTGTTGTTGTTGTTGTTGTTGTTGATTATACGTGTAAGGAAAGTAGTTAGAGTATGGTGGTTGAGACATGTTGAAAACTTGTGTTGTAAAATGGATCTATGTAGTCGAATGAAACGTTGTTGATTAGCTTACGCGTAAAAGCAATAGTTACGCGTAGGATTAGCTTACGCGTATGAATTGAGAAACACTAAGATTAGGCGTAAACTGAAAGTTAGGCGAGAAAACTTATGCATAGGATTAGCTTATGCGTAAGACAAGGCTTAGGCGTAAGAAAAATCTTAGGCGTAAAGAGTTCTACGAATAAGTTTGAGCTTATGCGTAAAATTAGGTTTTGCCTAAAAATCCTTTACACTATCACAGTAAACGATGTCCAAAGTTGAAGTGTTTTCGTGCTTATCCAAGCAAGAAAACACCGAGTAAACCACGAAAATCAAGATCAAACCACGATGACTTACGCGAAGATTAGGGTTTTCACGCGAGAAATTAACCAAAAACTGATTTCTGCCCAAAGATGTTTCTAATCCAGATTTTTGTGATGAAACAGCTTCAATATCACCAAAATAACACAAAAGTGTGAAACTTGATGATCCAAAACTTGTAGACACGTTACGCGTAAGAAAGAACACGCGTTTAAAAGCAAGCTTAAAATCAATGAAATACACGTAAAGTTCAAAACTTTTTGCCAAAAACAGATGTTTTAACACCTAAAAACTTTGAAAGTACAAGAATCTTGGATTGAAAAGTGTAAAAAATGAGTTTTTAAGCGTGTAAAAGTTTATGAAACAAGAGTTACGCGTAAGACCAAAAACAACTTCAAAAACAAAACCTTTTCACCCAACTAACCTGGCGAATGATACCACTGTTAGGTTCCCATATTCATAACACAAGCATCCATAGAATAAATAGAAAAGAAGAGATCGGATGAACAAACACACACACACGATATGAAATAAAGAAGAGTTATGCGTAAAGGTGAAATGTGTGAATTGAACAACCAACCCTCAAGTGAGGGTTTACAAGCATTATTTATAGGGCAAGGAGCTAGGGCATCACTACTAGCATCCTTCCCTTCTCATGGGCTTGGGCCAAGGCTCATGGGCCTTCTACACAAGCCTTAGCTTAATAACAAACATAAAGGTCTAATTAAGCTAACTATTACATATTAATCACTAACACTTGTAATCTAGTTTAGGAGTGATTCCAACAGGTCTAAAATTTACGTTCATATAGGCACGATCAGTTTTAAAACATTAGCAAAGGAAGTAGATCACTTTTCATTAATGTTAGAGCCGCTTTTCAACATAGGCGCATCCATAGAGTAGAAACTCGGACTAGATCCCAAGAGTTCATTCACATTACTTGTCAGAAGATATAACTTATCACATACACATCATACCATAACACAAAGTAGCATATAGATGGAATTCTAGAGAGAAAGTTAGAGGTTTAGGGAACTTTAGTGAGAGAAGAAAAATCTTATTATGAGCTCCAACTCTACCTGGAAGGTAGAGAGTATTTATAGTCTTACATAACTCGCCACACTTTGGGTCGTGGATCAGCATACAGTGGTAAAGACCGTCAGTCCTCCACGGTGTTACTTAACTAAATTACTACTTAACATAAAAGAACTACGACTACGAGCTTTCTAACGATTACATATGCTTGAGGTGACCGACTCTTTAATAACGGGAATTTCTAATTCCTAACAATCTCCCCCTAAGGGAGGTCACCTCAATAATGTACCAAAATTACATAGAATACAAATAGATATAACATTTAACAATTGATCTTGCATTCTTGATGTAGTCCTTTGCTCCTAAGCTCGTAGTCATTGAGTCTTCACAATGCATGTTTGGTTATTCCAAGTGGAGGTCTTTCACTGATCCACGTGATGATAAGTTTGAGCCATCTTGGAGATCATCGCCTATCAAAAATCTCCGAGACATCCATTGTGGTGTTGTGACTTTGGGACCGACATGCTCACATTCGGATCATGATATCTTCTCATCGAGTAGCGGAAGCATTTGTTGAATCACGATATTGGCGCAGCAGCGAGAAGCATGGAGTGAAAATATCGAGTCTTTGATGCACTAATCATGATCTCTTTAGAAATGAATGTTAAGTGAGCATGCGGCTATGGATTGACCGCTTCATTTCGATCACCGCGAACGCCGGGCGACTCGCATACAACAGTTAGTTAATAAATCGCACTAAAGTGTCTTTGATCACTTCGTTGAATCGAGGTACACGCCCACTTGTTCCCGCTGATCAAGACAAGTCTTACTGTGATCGGTAGGATTCCAAAGAATTTCCTCGATGGTTTCGAATGCTTCTAGCCGTTCTCAAACCGGAACATCTCAAAGAAGACAACACGGAGTGAGTGAACCAAATAATTTAAGTCCACCGATTGATGAAAAGAGATTTGAAAACAATCGTATTGCTTCAATAGAAATCGTTTTGCAATACAACGAAGGTTTTATTGAAAATCAATTATCAATCATAAATATACCTTTGGTTTGAAAATGAGTACACGGTCGATGTGCTAGAGAAAAGAGTTTATTAAGCACAACGACCGGTTTTTCAAAGGCATCCGTCAATCCCTAACTCGAACCAGATTGATTCAAGAAATTGAATCGCCCCATTGTTTCTGCTCGGTTGTCACATGGTTGATCTATATAATAGATCTCACATGCCACCTACCAGAGCTTGTTTGATGTTGGCTCCGTAAGGCTTTCCATCTTCATTGTGAATATGTAAACACATCACTCGGATGTTCCAGCAAGACCACAAGGATAATGCGTGGGACTCAAGATATAATCTCTTTTCACATTGTGTGAAACAGAGAGTCTTCATGAAAGTGTCCTAATGAGATTTATTGATGATCTCGTGGCTCTAGACTCAATTTGTGCATATTTGGATCCTATAACGGAGACTAGGAGAGGTCTCCTTCTTCAATATCAACCATCTCTAAGAGAAAGTCGATAGATAATGTCGGTTCCCGTGAGAATGAAACAAGTCCTTTTAAGAGGAACTTGAGTGGTTTGGAAAGTTGAAGTGCGATCGCAGCCACCGGGTCCATGACGCCTTGTCTTCAATACCGATGTTACCATCAAGAGCATATGAAGTGAACCCGTTTCGCCCTAAGGTTGAATAAATGGAGGGCTATTTGTTTTCACCCTTTCCTCATTCAATTCTTTTTAATTCTTCAACCCTTCAATGCTTACCGAGACTTCATAGCTAG
Source organism: Chrysanthemum lavandulifolium (assembly GCA_022545495.1). NCBI lineage: Eukaryota > Viridiplantae > Streptophyta > Magnoliopsida > Asterales > Asteraceae > Chrysanthemum > Chrysanthemum lavandulifolium. The sequence continues at coordinate 41,758,497 of CM040241.1, read as the reverse complement.
AACCTTGTTGGGTTTATTCCAAGATTAGCTCGGTCTTAGTCCGCACTCTTCCCATATCTCATTTTCTCCTTTTATCATCATACCTAAGGACATCTACACTAACTAGTGGATTGTCCTCGGTAGATCCCTCCTGCTCGTGGATCATGGGAACCAATACCTAACCTTATCATCCTTATATCACCGTACATAACGTAAAGTTGGTCGGTCTATTTGGTATTGTTCATCCGCCATTGGATCCAATTGAAAACCATTTGAAAATCAATTCGAGATACTTGTGATATATAATCAAAGCATTTTGTACCGAATTGTTTTTGATATTTTAGAACGAGAACTCCCCTCAACATGTGCATCAAGTAATTGAAAATGTTTTGCACACGGAGGCAAGAGAAAGAATTAACTTCTTTTGATTACCATTTTCTAAAGATATCAACATCACTTCCCTCAACAGATCAAGTGGGTAAAGCATTTCCGGAAGGATGAGGTTTCCATGAATTTTGCTCCCCTCAATATGTGCCTCGAGGTTTGAAAAGAGTTTTGCACATACTAGAGGGAACTCGCACATGGGATAAATGATCACGCTTCAAATCAAAGTTTTAAGATAGATGCTCCCCTCAACATGTGCATGAAAATTTGAAATCGTTTGTCACATGTGGGCGTGGATAGCATGTACATCCGCTTATAACCATATCCCTAATTTTCAAAGATAACCAATTTAAATCACACATTCTCCCCGATCACAATTATCAAATCATTTGAGATTTGTGATCTCGTGATAGATTTAAATTGATTTTGAAAGCTTTAAGGAGAATTGTGACATGATTGTGAAAGTGTTTGAACCGATAAGGATCGGATTTTAAGACTTTAAACTCCATTTATAAACATGCATGTATATCTTTGAAAACAATTCCATGCCAAATAACTTTTTAATTTAATTGAAATCATTCTCCCCTCAATCAATGACAAGGTTGTTGATTGAGAGATAGAGATTTTGACAAATAAGTCCCGATGATTATCAAAATAGAGATTGAGTTATTTTTCAAAGCATTTAGTTTTCGCAGATAAATGTTTATAGAATCGAGCATGAAATTTTGAAAACATGATAAAACATGGCTCGTTCTTTCGTTTAAAACCGGTTATTGCCTCAAGATGACAATAAACCATTGTTTCTCTTTCTCCCAAAACATTTTTTTTTTTTTTTTTTTTTTTTTTTTTTAAGAATTGAACAACATCTAAAGTCCCGTGTCATTCTTTGAATGACAACGCAAAGACGTAGATATTATCGAACCGAGAAAACATGACAAATTGACAATATTTTTTAAGATTTTTCGAATTTTTCGATTTTATGGATTTTGAAAGTTTTATAATTTTCTATTTGATTTTTAGAGTTTTATAATTTTGTATTTTGTTTTTCGAATAAATATTTACAAGAGATAGATGAAGATAGACCTTTACTCCTCGCCTTCCTCCGAAGACGTTTGAGAGTTTTCGTTGAAGGCTTTTCAAGCCAAGACGTGGAAGAATAAACTCAAAACGTTCTCTTGGAAGAGCTTTGGTGAAGATGTCACTAATTGATATTCGGACCTCACAAAATATAGTTCCACCACACCTTTTTCAACTTGTTCCCGATGAAATGATGTCGAATGTCGATATGCTTTGCTCTTGAGTGTTGAACGTTGTTGCATGAGAGAGCAATAGCACTTTTATTATCACAAGACAGAGGGATTTTGTTGAATTCAAAGCCATAGTCGATAATTGAGATCTCATCCATAAGATTTGAGCACAACAAGATGACATGGCTATGTATTCACCTCGTAGAGGAAATAGAAGTACTCATTTGCTTCTTTGAAGACCACTCACAAGCTTATCACCCAAAATCGAGCACCTCCCGACGCATTTGACGTGTATCTTGACAACTCGCATGATCAAGATCTCAGATAGGCCGTTAGTGACATACCGGTGTCCTTCTGGTACCATAGTCCCATATTGATGGTTCCTGGAGATACCGAAGACCCGCTTAATCGCTTCAAGGTGCTTTTGGTAGGCTTAGCTCGGTATCTAGCACACATGCATACGGAGAACAAGATGTCACGGTCTACTAGCAAATGAGATACATCGGGATCCAATCATACTTCTATATTTCGTTTGGTCAATCATGATCCCCGAGAGGTCCTCATCTAGTTTGGTTCGGTCAATCATGGAGTGTCAACAGGTCACTTGAATCAAATCCAAATTTCTTTAGAATCTCTGTTGCATATTTAGATTGATTTATGAAAATGCCTCCGGACTTTGAGAAATTTGTAATCCCAAGAAAATGACATTTGTCCCATCATTGACATTTGAAACTTTGAACTCATTTCATTAGAAAACGATCACATTCCATTGGGTCACCGAGGCAAAATAATATCATCAACATAAATTTGAACATGAGTTAAATGTTTGCTCGACTTCTGGTGAACAATGTCGGATCAATCGCTCCTTTGTCAATCCGGTTGAAAGAAGAAACTTTGACAAATGTATCATACCATGCCCTTGGAGCTTGCTTTTAAACCAGAAAGAGCCTTCTTCAAACGATAAACGTGAGTAGGATGCTCTTGATTCACAAATCCTTCAAAGTTACCGACATAGACGACTTCTTTAAGATCTCCGCTCGTAAATGCCGCCTTTACATCCATCCGATATACCACCATGTTCTTACTTGCAAGATTAGCCAAAAGATTCTCGATTGCCTCGATTCGAACAATCGGAGCAAATGATTCTTCAAAGTCTATACCTCCTCTTGACGATATCCTTTAGCAACCAATCGAGCCTTGTTTTCAACACATCACCATGCTCGTCAAGTTTTACTTTGAAGATCCATTTGAGAGCTATAATCATAGCACGCCCGGAGCAGTACTAACTCCCATACATCAAGACGATCAAACTCATGAATTTCATCTTGCATAGCATTGAACCACTATCTTCATTCATGGCGCTTTAACGCCTTTTGGTTCGATCTTAGATAGTACGGAGTTGAAGAAGCACCATAAGGCATCGGTTGCTAGTTGCTTCCGGTTGATACGGGACGAGAGGGATTACCAATGATGTTGTCTAATGGATGATCGTGAGTCCATTTTCTCGAGGTGTTCATGTGGCATTTGTTGAGGAACCGAGGTTGCCGAGTCGATGTCTCCTGAAGAAGATGGTTTCGATGATGATTGTGGGTAGCAAATATGTTTTCAAATGGAGCATCTTCAGAGTCGCAGGGATTAACTTCATCATTGATGCGTAAACATTTCCATGATGTACATTTGAAGAATGATGATTTATTGATGAGATCAAGGATCGCAGCAGTGCTTCTTGACTTACGATATTGAAACCGATGAATTGACTTCATTCACGGAATCGAGCATTCTCGTAGAAGCGGATCAGACCTCATTAGTAGTAGACCATACAGTTCATCAAACATTGGATCAAACAATTTCTTAACATCATCTTGGATGGAGGTACATATGGTGTTTCTTGAGAGGAGTTTGGAACAAGGGATGAACCAATAGGACTGTTTTGAAGTGCGGGTCCCGAAATGGAGTGTCCAGGAGCCATTTGACCGGTCACTCATCAAACGAACGTGAATTGTTTCCATGATATTTCGGGTTCTTTTGTTGTAGATTCGGTATCCCTTTTGTTTGGTGCATATCCTACAAATACTCCAATGTCGACTTTAGCTCTAAGTTTGCCCAAGTCTTGACCTCATTAGTTGGATAGCACAAGGCACCAAACACACGAAGGAAAGATAGATTGGGTTTCTGTTGTGGACAAGTTCATATGGAGTTTTTCCATGAATGGTGTGAATCAGGGAACGATTTTGTGTGAAACATGCGTGGCAATTGCTTCACCTCGCAGAAACATTGGAACCTTTCGAGTAAATCAAGATTGTTCTAGCGGCTTCAACAAGAGTGCGATTTCGTCTTTCAACTACACCGCTCATTGTGGAGTTCGTGGAACACTTCTTTGATGACCGATTCCAACGCTTTCATAGAATTCACTAAGTTGTTTGTTGACAAACTCGGCCCATTGTCCGCTCGACAATTCGGCAGCTTTGTTAAGTCGAACTCGCACTGTTTAATGAGTTTGATGATGATATCGTGAGTTTCATCCTTTGTCCTTAAGAACTTGACCTGTGAATCTAGAGTAATCATCAACCACAACTAACACATATTTCTTCCCAAAGATATTCGCACCTCATTGGTCCACATAAATCCATATGAATCATATGGAGAACTTCTGATGATGAGTTAGTAGGTTTAGGTTTATGGGCATACTTCTTGCTTTTTCCCAATTGACATGTCGAACAAAGATGATCCTTTTCATACTTTAGTCTAGGTAAACCTACAACTAAGTCCTTTCTCGAAAGATCGTTGATGGTGCCAAGTTCAAGTGATTGAGACGACGATGCCATAACCATGACTTTGTTTTTGAAGCCTTTGACAACAAGCGATTGGTGAAGCTTTCATCATGTCATCAATAGAGATGGTGTAAAGGTTTGAGCCACGAGTTCCTTTCAACAGCCTTCACCATTTAGATCTCTAACGAAGCGGTATGTTTTCAAGGCTACTTCTAGATCGTAATCACGTAATTGACCGACAGAGAACAGATTATGACCTAAACCTTCCACATAATACACTCGGAGATGACACTATCACCAACAACATAATCTCCATAACCCATAATAGCACCGAAATGATCATTACCAAATCTAATGATCCCGATGAATTTGCTCACGGTTCATGAGCGTGACCGGTCTCCAAATATATGCTTGGAACAACTGAGTCCGTGTACCACGTAACGATTTGAACGATCCGCAGTTGAACATGACAAGAATGGATAATCGGATAATTGGGATCCCCATGCATGAATGGGTTCCATATGGTTAGTAGCAGCAGTTGGACCACCCACATCGTAAATAGAAGCATTCATATCGTAAAGTGAGGTAATAGAATCATTGTGAATAGATGCAATACTAGTATCCGAATTAACCCTATTTACAGCAGACCACTTCTTGGGGAATAGTTCTACCAAGAGGCATCCATTTTCTAGTGGGCATTATCTCGATTAGTCTTATGACCAATGTGTATCCAATAAAACCTATTCTCACGAATGTTCTTCCCTGGGTTTCATTGTTTTCTAACTTTCTTCGCTTTTGCCTTTTAGCCTTTTAGCATGAATTTTAGCATTAGCAATATTAATCGGACAATTAACATCATTAGGCAAAGCATTGACATCACATCCATGATTAGAGATGTAATTCAAGCAATCATCAAGTCATGTGGTTTGCAAATAGTATCGTAATTCAATTAATTACAAGACGCTTATGGCTAATACTAGAATCAACACGATTCGCTTTATTCGATTCAAACTTAAGGTTCCTAGGTTGTTCTTCTACTTTCTTCCAAAGGCACATTCTTAGCTTGAGAGGTCCTATCATTCCTTGTATTGTCTTGAGACTTTGACCGCTCCGCTTAATGTCACCGACACTCGTAGAGGAATGGGAACATTAGTTGGCTTAGCTACTCTTTGCATCACCTGTTTAGATGTACTGGGATCTGAACTACATGCAGGTGCACTAAGGTTCATTTTCTTAAAGCTAGAGGTACTGTGATTGGTGCTCCTAGAAGGCACACTTGAGTTCTCTTTCTTAGCATTGACAGATCTGGGATCTGATCTGTTTACAGGCACACAACTGTTTACTTTCAAAACATTTGGAATCGAATGCGTATCATACTTAGCTTTAGGCATTGAGCATGGAATCAAGGGATTAACTCTCTCACCTAATGACTTAGGGCATATTGTGATCAAGCATTCTAAGATTTCTTGACATCGTTTGGCATATAAGCACGCATGTCCAATTGCATTATCATGAGGTTTCTCTAGCTTATCCTCTTCAACAATCTCACGCAGACATTCTAAGCAATCCTTAAGGGATGAGAAATATGTTTGAATGGCAAGTTTGTTGTTCCTTAGATGAGGGGGACATATGTCACAGATAAAGCATATTTATTACTAGAGCGAACCTTAGATACAACATTCTCCTCATTGATCATTGGCATTTTCCCTTTTACCCGACTCTTCGATTCTCAATTTCCTTTTGCAATGAAGCTATTTGTTCGTTGTTTTGTTACTTAGTGACTTTAATTGATTCAAACAACTCATTGAAATGACGTTTAACCTTTTCATTTTCTTCTAGAAAACTTTCGCTTTCCTTTGTAAAGCATTTACTAGGTTTTGAAGATGAAACGCTTGAGAATTCCGAGAATCTAAAGGAGGAGGCATTTGGGAGCTCGTCATATTGTTCGCTTGACCCTTTAATTGTGAGATTTGGGCTTTCAACTTTTCGATCGTGTTGCATCGAGCTTGAATCGTTTCATCACGTTTGTTAATTTGAAAATCGCATCAAACTCGAGCATCCAAGATGTCTTGATATTTGAGGTTTTGACATTTTCTTTGAGATGTTGATATTTTAGTTGTAGATTAAAATACTCAACTTCTAGTTTAGAAAAATGTTTAACCAAGGTGTCGTGATCATCCAGTTCAATTTTCTCGTTTAGTTTAGAATTAGTTTTTTCAAGCTCAATGACACGATCATGGGAGACTTTCAGGGCCACAGATAATTCATGAAATTTGGAAGCATTAATAGAGCAATTTGAAGCGTTGAAAACACATCTTGAGCAACACATTCAAGAATAAGATTCTCATTTAATGTATGTAAGTTCTTTCTCTCAATCTCATTATATTTTAGTGCACGCTCATAATCACTAACTTCAAAGAACCATTGCATCAAATTCCTTTTCCATACCCTTAATATCGCCTTCTACCCCTTTTAAGACTCTCAAAGTGATCTTTTAGAAGTTTAAAGAAAGGCATGACCTCGCTTAGATAACATTCTTTCATTTGTTCAAAACCTCTTTCACCTTCGCTATACCAAGGGAGTGATCCTTTTCTTGCAAGTTTTTTCAAAATCAACAAATAGTTGGAATATAACGATTGGCTAATTAATGTCTTGCTTTTAGTGGCAATTGTTCTAGGTACAAGATGCATAGGTGTATTAGGAGGATACACAGTAGCTCTAGGCATTTTCCAAGGGAGGGTTTGTTTCTACAATGTTTTCGCTTCGCTTATCTAAATCCATTTTCCGTAAGACTTGTTCTGGAGTCAACAAAGTCCGAGGCTTAAACTTGTTTAATGCAATCCAGCTTTTCCTTTTTGTAATCGTGAGGAGAGATAATTATTTTTTTCTTTGCATTTAGGGTCATCAAGTTTTTGTTCATCCTTTCCTAGTGACTTCATCCGATTTCTTATCTTCCTCGGTGCACTCAACGCAACTAGGTTTCGCCTAGGCTTAAGAATTTCATTACCATCATAAATCACCTTATGAGCATTTCCGCCTTCTTAATTACCTCGGATTTGGTTCCTCAACAAGGGAAGGCTATGCTTATCGCTAAGACTCTATGCTTAGTGATCATGTGAGCGGTCTGAATGGTATTCCTTGACGCATAACTTATTTTCAAGCTTGTTTTTCAAAGTCTTTAGATTAGAAAATCATTCAAAAGTTTTGACTCCTTAGCATAGAATTCTTGCTTAAGCACTTTAACATTTTCCCAAGTTCTTGTTTTTGCTTAGCGCTTTAGAAAGCTTTTCTTGTAAGGTTTTCAACTCTTGTTTTAATACTTTTCTCTAAACCTACTTTTTCTAATAGTTGTACGTATTTGGTCATCCATTTCTCGCTCACGAGTAGTCAACTCAAATTTTGCACGTTGTTCATAAATGGCAACACGTTCCTTATAGGCATTTAGTTCGAGATAATGGAATCATCGGAGCACATGCGGTGAATTCATCAAAGACATAGTCATTGTTGACGCAGAAGATGCATCACTAGGTACAACTTCACTTTCACTTTGTTTCACGATTGATCATATGGGACAATATTGATATTACCCGTATTTTCAATATTTGATTCAAAAGTTTCGGTTGGTTGTACTTTGTCATGCATCGTTGCACATCAAGATCATCATATAGCTTTAATACCTCGGAGATGAGTTTGTCCTTTGATGGGCCGCCTTGTGGTGAAGAAGAGACCTTGGGAGACACCATGGAGAGATGCTAGCCATAAATATTGTGTAGCAGATGGGTCCATCATCCACATAAGAGTCGTAAGCATCGCAACACCGACTTGAAAGGCATTTGGATGATTGTGACCTATCTCCGAATGGCCGCTCATCTACATCTCGCATCATAGGTCTTGGCATTGCCTTCAAGAAGAAATGCTAGCCTCTTCATTCAAAGTAGCACCATTGTCCCGAGCTTGAGCCAAGAACATCTTATCTCAAGTATTCGGCATTTTGTGGACGCTGGAGATGTGCGTTCCTTGCAAAGTGTCCTCACCACCACGCTTAAAGCATTTGATTGGCTTAGCTTGACCGGGTTACCATTCCTTCCTCGATTTCGGTTTCCAACATAACCTCCGCCACCCACCTCGTCCCTGCTCATACTGCCTTTCCCGAATCGTTGCACCACTATCCTTCCATCTTTAACAAAGGGCTTGATTGTGTGGGTTAGATGCGATTCGAGGTTGTTGTTGGTTTGTGGAGAGTATTCATGTTTTGACTAATGAGAAGAGCAAGTTGATTAATGATGTTACCCACATGTGCATCAAAGACGCCTTGTTTGAACCGAGGATCGTGGATGAGTTTGTGATTACCATTACCCAAGGTATGACTTGTGATGCTTTGGTTGTGATTCCAATGTTTGAGTAGAAGCGGTTGAGTCATTAGACGAACTTGTCTCACCTGGTTGGTTTTGAACCGATTGAGAATCAACTTTTCAAACATGGCATGTCTCTCATTCTCAAGGAGGAAGGCATAGAGTTGCTCATAATTTGTATGCTTCAATCCTTTAGTGAGTTTCACAGATGTGACAAACTTGTGCCATTCGGGGTTCATGTTGTTTACAAATTTTGAGTTCAAATTGAATATTAGGCATAGTCATTCGATGTTCCTCATGTCATTCACTAACTTATGAAATCTCACATAGTACTCATAAACACTCTCATCCGGTTTCATCTTGAAGTGCTCAAATTCATCATAGAGTTGGGATTCTCCTTCCATAGTTAATTCAACCCGAGAGAAGCATCTTAACGTTATCCCAAACCGCCTTTGCATCGGTGTTATGATTGATCGCCTTGTAGATGTCTTTAGGAAGACCTTGAAGAACAATGTTTGAAGCCCCGATATCGCATCGAATCTCTTTTCTCCTCATTATCAAGCTCATTGTACATCTTAGGTCCATCCATTCCGTGAGACAGAGTACCATCTTCATTAGTAGCAAGTATGTCTCTAGTCGCCTCAACCCGATATGGTCCTTCATCAATGGATTTGAGAATGTTTACACCATTTTCCTTTCCAAGGCAATACAACTGATTCGTTGAGCCCAAGAATCGTAGTCGATTCTGGCAAGCATTGGTGGACGAGTATCGAGCCACCGCTTGAACATCATCGACAACAAAGTGGAAATGACAGTGGGAACAGTGGGAGTGTTGGTAGACATGTTAACAGATTATACGGGATTTTATAACTCTATGATCAAACCGGGAAATAGATTCTTTCACGGGATTTTACTGAATCAAGAGAAAACCGTAAACAATCACTCAAGTCTCTAGAAGATAAAGTGCTAACTCGCTACCAAATAATGCACTAAGTCGCTAGAAATTAACTCGCTACACCACTAATTCGCTAGAGTCCCAAGTCGCTAACAGAAAAGCAAGTCGCTAAGTAGTAACTCGCTACAGACTAAGTCGCTAGCCAAATTTGTGCAAGAATTGCCACACAAGTCGCTAGATATGCAAGTCGCTAAAGAGCAACTCACTACTGCACTAAGTCGCTACCACAAGTCGCTAAGCAGAGTGGAGATTCCACTACTTGTACTTTAACTCGCTAGCTCTAACTCGCTAGTTTTTAAGATCAGAACTCGCTACAAAACAATGAAGTAAGTCGCTACCAAGAATATTTTCCGAGAGCTAAGTCGCCAACATGAAAACCATATAAAACTCACTTTTCAATCCAAAACAACCCAACCAAGATGATTCAAGCTTACCAAATGAAAACCTAAACACTTTAGATGATTCTAAACATAAAAGTACCAACAAAATTCAAACTTTAACACAAGATATCAACCAAATGATGCAAAACCACTAAACTCTTTCAAACTCAAAACCACCTAAAAACCACTATAAATCCAAGGATGTGCAAGATATGATCTAACCATGGCTCTTGATACCAATTGTAAGATATAACTTATCACATACATCATACCATAACACAAAGTAGCATATAGATGGAATTCTAGAGAGAAAGTTAGAGGTTTAGGGAACTTTAGTGAGAGAAAGAAAAATCTTATTATGAGCTCCAACTCTACCTTGGAAGGTAGAGTATTTATAGTCTTACATAACTCGCCACACTTTCACGTGGATCGTGCATACAGATGGGTAAAGACCCGTCCGTCCTCCACGGTGTTACTTAACTAAATTACTACTTAACATAAAAGAACTACGACTACGAGCTTAACGATTACATATGCTTGAGGTGACCGACTCTTTAATAACGGGAATTTCTAATTCCTAACACTTGCAATAGTCGTATAAGGCATACCACCAATACCATCCTTTCCTTGTTGAATCCCACGAGTAGTTGGTTTCTCCACTTTAATAGTATCATCACTATTCCCGTCTACATGTTGAGAAGCTGAATACGCAACATTATTACTCGACTTGGGTTGAACAAGCATAGTTTTATCCACTAGAGTGGACAAATTAACATCACCGTCATCATCAGTCCAATTGGCAATAATTGGACCCTTAATAGACACATTTGTAGAATCTATAGTGGTGTTAAAATATGACATACCTACATTACTTTCACTCAACAAACCAGGTTCAGTCACGCAAGGGTTATTAATAACAGGACCACCAGACAACGAACCAATGTGAACATCCGTCAGCAGCATGTTCTAAATTTGGTAGGCACATAGTCCAATGACAGTAAAGGTGCAAGCTCTTCAAGTGTTAGTTCATTATCTTGTCACAACCCAACGAAAAGGATTGAGCTATTATGCAACGGGTGTGCGAGACCAATCATGGATGTGCCCTTTTACAAATGCTCCAACGAAGACCAATGTTGTTAATACAAATAAGCCGTAAAAACATTTATTTATATTTTACGATCTTCTAATGTTTTATCGATAACAAACGTAAAATCATTTTAACGAAACAAATGAAATACGTAAATGGTTTGAACTAATAGTTTCTAACACACTTACATTCTCACATAAAACACTAAAACAAGTATAAGTGATTTTATGATTTAGTATTACATATGTACAACAACTAGTGTTTACATATTTGGGTACAATATACACATAACTAGTATGTAGTATATTGATCCGTGCAAAACCGTCAAGTTTTCTCACGCAAGCTGACCACTTGTGAATGGCCAACTGTAAGAAACTTAAAACAGTTTAAGCACCAATGCAATGAAGATCGGGAGAGTATAGTGTTTCCTGTGTCGTTAAGTCCCAACGAGTGCGAGAATAGTCAAACGATAAATGATCGGAAGATTTGAATGGGAAAGGATTGTGGTCGATCTATACCTAAAGAGAAAGCCCATAAACTACAGGGCTTAAATGCAAATTAAAGAAAATTAAAAGATAAAACTATTAAATAAACGCTATCACTATATTTACAAAGATGTTTTTGTTTTATGTTTTAATAAAATCAATTATAAACTACGTTACGCACAAGTGAAAAAGTGAAACTTAGACAATATAAATCCTAAAATATGAAAAATACATTTTTACAATCCTAATGATAAAAGAAAATTTTTAGAAAAGAAAATTATTTTTATAACTATTTATCTAATTACTATTAATTAAAAACTATTTTAACTATTAAATAATTACCTAAAATACAAGAAAATAGGAAATAAAGCTAGAAAATAAAATTAAGACTTAGAAAAATCTAAAATATCAAAATAGACTTTTCAAAACTATTTTGTAATTTTCCGATTATTTTTCTATTTTCTAGGAATTTTAAACTATTAAAAACTACTTAAATTATTTAAAATACAAATTTAACTAAGAAAATATGGAAAAATATTTTTTTCTTTTATATTTATCTTATCTTAAGAAAAATGAAAAATTATTTTTTTTAAGCTTTTCTTAATTATTTGTATTTAAAGCTAATTAAAAATGCTTGAAAACTAAATAAAATGAAGAAAAATAGCAAATCAACTTGGAAAAATCTGAAAATTTCAGGAAAACTCTAAAATAATATTAGGAATATAAGAAAAATGGAAAAACAGGGGCTTGTTTGGAGAAATTAGAAACTGATGAGCCAAGTGCTTATGAAATAAGCACTTGGATAAGCTAAAGGAGCACAACAAGCACCAATTGAAAACAGGAACTAGGATAAGCTAAAAGAACCTAATTGCAACAGAAAACAACAAGCTTACACCTCTAATTCACAAACTCAACAGATTTGATGTTTATGAGCTTATGGCCAAAAACAGTGATATGGGGTCTGCTTAAAGCTTATGCACAAGCTTCAAAGTAAGCTAAATGTGAAAACCAAATATTGGAACCTAGACTAGACCTGGTTGAGAGTGTCTAAACCAAGAATCGAGACCTAGTTAAGCCAAGATGAGCCCCACAGTGCTCTACAAAAGCTGATAAACCACAATGCGGTCAGCGATTGCTCGCACAGGGGATTTGACACCATGTTCACAAGCTTGTTAGAAGCTTAAGAAAAATTCACAAAATTTTGCAAAAAAGACAAAAAGAAACTAGACCAGTAGGGCTTTTTAAAACTGCAAATTTTATTGAATTTGACTCAAAAATGAGCCAATGAAAAATCTTTCTAACTTGGCTAAAACTAAGCTTTTGCATATTTTGACTTTTTGAAAGAAATGGAAATTGACTTTTTCCAACTTTGGACCTAGATTAATGTACTGAAATTGAAGTATTATGATGAAATTAAACCAATGCAAGCTATATCTATTAGATTTGAACACAAAATAAACTTTTGATATCTAAAAATCCTAACAGTGAAGGTACAGGAACAGATCAAATGAAATGTTGACTAATTAGCTTTTGCAGGTGCAAGTTATGACTGGAATGGTTCTAAGAACCTATACCAAGACTGAGTATACAATTTTCAAGCACAAACAAAGTCTCAAGCTCAGTTAAATGTACTGATCCAAACACCACTTTTAACCACTGATTTGTAATTAGAATGAGCTAAACACTAAACCTACTAGTATAATTGACTAAACTAAGTTTGAATGACTTAAATATAACTAAATAAACATATTTAAACAGGTTATGGCTACAAATACAGGTACAAGCAAAAATGTGCAAACTGATGTTTAAAATGAAAATGAGATTCTTTCTCACCAATGTCCAGCTGATATGCAGGCCAAAACCAGAACCTAGGATCACTAAACTAAATCATTTCCAACCCAATACCAAGTCTGCATCACCCAAAACTCCAAATCCAAACCAATTTCACCCAAGTTGACTTTCATTGACCATCAACCAAATTGCTTAAAACTGACTTGTGAGCTTATAGAAAGTCAGTAAGAAGCTTTAATTAACTTGTTTGAGCTCAAAATATAATACTAGAAGCTTGTACATGAGAATTGAAATTGAAAGGTGCAACAAAGAATCATGAATTTTTAGACTTATATGAAATCTTAGATTGATAACCAAAACACATTACAAGGATGTTATGACTTAAATGTAATACATAAAACTTGAAATTACAACATTTTGCATTGAACTAAGACATTTATAAAAAAACGACATTAAGAAAAAAATAAGAAACTAGCTACTACTTGTTTCCTCTTTTTTCTTCCTCTTTTATAGCTCCAAACTGTCCCTCTCTCACCTCTGACCACTTCCCACCACATTTGTCAACCAATGGGAGAGTTTTAAGCACATTGGTCACTTTTCCAATTTTGGCGGGAAAATGGCAATTTGACTTATAGGCTCTGACTTTGCAGCTAGGGGGGGGGGTGGCTAGGTATAATGAGTGTGGAGTGAGGGGATAAGGGATAAGGTGTTGGGAGATGGAATTGGAGAGGTTGCAGAGGTGCAGGCCAAGTGGGGAAGAAGAAACCCACAAGGGAGGGAAACAGGTGTTTGACTGGTTTGGTTTGACCAGGGGGGTCAAAAACAAGAAAGGGGCCAAAATGGGTTACATGGCAGGGTCAAAATGTATTTTGACAAGTCTAGGTTTAGTAATTATGATAAGGACTTGTTTGTAACTTTTCCAAACTTGAGGGACCATCTTTGCCAATATACCAAAGTTGTCATAAGGACCAAAATTGACAAGTTCCAATAGTACAAGGATTAGTTCGACAATTTCAAATTTTCCGTGGACCAAACTTGACAATTTTGAAAGTTCAGGACCTAAGTTGTAAATTTGTAATTTTAAGTTTCAAGGACCAATTTTGACAACTTAGGAATCCTAGGGACTCAAAAAGATATTTTCTTTATTTGGATTTACGAGGACCTGTTTTTGACAACTTTTGAAACTTGGGGACTAAAGCGCCAATTATGCAAATTTTATCGTTTTCACCGATTTTGATATTTTGCATTTAAAACACATAAAACACTTATTTGTGATATTTTTATCATTTTGATGCATTTAAAGTGTTTTCGGATGTTTTGCGCGTTTAATTGGTACAAAAATGATGAGTATTTAGACACTCATCATATATTGGGTAATATAAATGGGTAGAAATTAAAGTATCATAACCCATTGACCAAATACATTGAATGTAGTTGGGTACAACGCAAAGTCCATGACCCATATCCATGGAGCTTGACCCATAACCCATTGCATTACATCATGCTTATGTCATATATGGACAATATCCATAACCCATTGTATTGACCCATACCCATTTGACTATGTGCATTGCACTCGTAAGATACATTGTATCTAGTAAAAGACCCATGGATCAACCCATAACCCATGACCCATGACCCATAACCAAAATACCCATGGGCAAGAGGGCGTCCCCGGATCCCTAGCTTTACGCTAGAGCGGATCCCTGTGGGAGGATCCGTGGATCCGGGAACATGAGGCATTTTCTCTCTATAAATAGTGAGTCATTTCTTTATTGTTGCTTACCCCTTTCTCACATACTTTCTCCTTGAGTTTAAAACTCTCTAACCCCATCTCAAAGTGATCTATGTTTGTAGTTTTGTTTTTGTGTGATTCTCTAGATTCCTCTTAAAGGCGAGATCACCACCTTTGAAGTCAAGCAAGCTCATGTCCATGAGTTGCCATAGTCCTCATCATCAAGACTACTGAAGTCCTCTTGTTGATGCTTCTTTTCTTTCTTATAAGAAGTGTAGTGTTGAAGACATTAGTGAAAGATGTCTCAAGTGTCAAGACGAAGACATTAGTGAAAGGTGTCGATCGTCCATATTGTAGGCATTAGTGAAGGGTGCCTAGAAGTCAAGTCACAAGACATTAGTAAAAGGTGTCTTGAAGATCTAGTTAAAGGCATTAGGGAAAGGTGCCTAAGATATACATTCGATATGGTGTGTTTCGATGTACAAGATAGATTAGTATTGGGTCAAAGGATATTGTTATCCTTGTTGATATTATAAGGAGTAGATCTCCTTTGGAGTTAGTTAATTGGTGTAGTGTTGGGTAGTAGTTCCTCCATTGTAATGGAACTCGGTACTTAGCCTAGTACCGGATAAAGGGTAGGCGACGTTGTGGTAGGTGAGGTTCACCTTGGTGTGAAAGAACCCGGTGGTTAGCCTAGTACCGGAAAAAGAGTAGGCAACGTTGTGAAGGTTTCTCCACCATAAGGAGTCGGTGTTGTGTAGTGATTACAAACTCTCGAGTAGGTGACTCGGGGAGTGGAGTAGGGCAAGGAAGGTGTCCTTGTAGCCGAACCACTATAAATACTTGCGTTGTGGTTTTGTGCTTCTTACTCTTATCTTTTCATTACATACTTATACTTCTATATGTTTGTTTATTAACATCCAACACACATCCAAATAGATTGACATAGTTTAAAACGAGTTTTAATTGGCAAAACTATTCAACCCCCTTCTAGTTTTCCACAATTGGCATCAGAGCTTCGTTACCAAGTTTCTTGAAGTATATTGTACTTTAAAAACTTGATACGATCCATGGTTAATTGAAAACTACAAAGAAGGTTTTTCTTAAAAAGAAACATCATGTCTTTTAAAACTCTTTGTTTGGATGTTGACTAGATGACAACATTTTTCTTATTATTTATTTTTCATTTAATTGCACTAATCCTCTTTGTCATGTTGATTAGTCAAAGCTCATACCTACCAAGCCATAGGAACTGCTTGGTAACAAGAATACTTTCCCTAAGAAGGTATCTTAAACACAAAGGAGCTGGAATTGTCTACTGACATTTGTTGTGTCATTTGTAAAGACATTCCTAAGTACATTAGAGGTATGACTTTCTATTTATCTCTAAATGACATTAGCTTGATAATTAAGTATGCCTACATAGGTATTTATATGATTATCTTTTGTGCATATACATGCATTACATGAAGCTTCATTAGGGAGCCTTTTCTCACATACGTGTTATTTTTTCGTTTAAAGTCGTTGTATATAAAACTTGTGTTTTATTTCACTTAATCCAAAATCATATCTTTCTAATAATAAAACAAAATACAAATCTCAAAAATTCCTTCTTCCCTATAAATAAACCATCCGTCGCCCACTTTATCAAATCCCCACTTTTTCAAATCTTCCATTTTCAAAAAATTACCTCTCATTCAAAACTTCATCTTCCTCTCATCTCATCTCATCTCAAACCAAAACAAGAAGGTTCGTCATCAACATGGTTTACATCGCCCTCGTGCTCATCCCCTTAACACTCATCGCTCTTGTGTTCCCTATGATGAAGTTCACATACGGAGACACATACTTTGTGTTGTTAATCTACATTGGGGTTATATACCCAATCCTTTGTATCACTCTTAGCATTGAAATGAAATATTATTAATAGTCTAGTTTATCTAGGTTATTATTATCATAACGCGTTTGTCATTTCTTTTGAATACCCTATGACAATTAATGTTGCAAAATAGTTTTGGTATTTTCGCATGAATATGAGTTTGATTTTTCACTCACTAGCGTGAGCCCAACACACCGGCAATCATGTCCGTGGGTTCAATAATCTCGAAACCGCTACTTCCACGAAGGGCGTGTTGTAGACATTTGTTTATATGGTTTGCTTAAAATAAGCTTGTTCATATGTTGTTGTTTGTGACAATGTGCCTTCACGAAGATTGGTCTCTTGTAGGTGATGCAAGTTTGACATTCTTGTTCATAAGTCAAACTTTCATTTCATTTAGCATTTCAATTTGATTGTGGCAAGTAAAGCGCATTTCGGTTTACTTTAGTTAGTCAATACTTGAAAATGGTGAATGGCTATTTTGTAGGTAGTATTTGCATTTTGACTATGTAAAGTCAAAATTGCAAAACCATTACTCAAATATTTGACTTTGTAAAGTCAAAATTACAAAACCATTACTCAATATTTGTTTTGGAGTTTATTGTTAATTTGATATGTTTTAGAAGTTTGACTTAACAAAGTCAAACTTCTAATACATTTTTGTGTTGTTTAATCTTGACTAAGTTGTAGTATACGTAACTTGGCAACTTGAGGGACCAATTGTGTATTTTACAGTGATTATTGGGCGGGAGTTTTAAGTATGACAACGGCAACCAAGACAAATTCAGGGACCGAGTGTGAAAAAAAATCACTATTAGACCCTTGACCGTCTCTTACCGGAGACGCTATTAACTAGTGCACACCAAACGATAAACCCATCTACCACTTTTTTCACACACAAACAATTTTCCAATGGAAGATTTCCCCATTTTGAATGAACTCATGGAGGTTGCTGGTTCATCAAACTTGAATGATCGTATGGGTGTGTGGTTTGAACAAGAGGCTGCACAAGAAGGGATTCTGAAAAAGCTAGTTCTTCAGTGCTTTGATCATCTGAAGAGAGGAATCATGAAGTGTAGGGAGCTGATCGAAGGGAATGAAGCTCGGGGAATTACGCTTGTGATTTGCTCGTTTTTCGTACAATAGATATTTTCCGAAGAAATACAAAGGAATGTATTTCCCGGGTCGTTCTCCCAACGAGGGATAAATGGAGATTTCAACTCACGTCGCGTGATTCGGGATTTGAATGGGGAAAAAGAGATTTTTAGTGATTTCTAAACTACGGGGCAAGGAATAATAAAGGAAAGCAATTAAAACTACAGAATCTATAATGCAAACAAGTGAACACGACTAATTATGCAAATTTAAACTAAAAACGCGAATAACGTATTTATAAAAACGTAATTAAAATGCAAACTGTTCTAATTTAATCCATAAAAATGAAATACTATTTTTCTACAGCTAAGAATGTTATCTGAAATTTATTTGAAATTTAAAACTAATTTTTTTTGGTTTTTCTTGATTTATTTTGAATTAAAAACTAATTTTAAAAAATTTAAAATAGAGCTAAAATGCTAAAAATTAGAAAAACATGCAAGAAAATTACAAAACTATTTTTAAAAAATCTTAAATAACAAAAAAGAATTTTAAAAACTGGAATTACATTTTTATGACCTTTTATCTATTTATTATAAATTTAAAACCTTTTAAAACTAATTAAATTCCTAGAAAATACTATTTAATATATGAAAAATATGGAAAAATACTTTTTATGACTTTTTGAATATTATATACCTAGGAAAATTGAAATTGCATTTTTCTGAACATTTTCTGAATTATTTGGATTAAAAGCTAATTAAAAAGACTTAAAAATAAATTTAAATGCAGAAAAATAGCAAAAGAGCATGGAAAAATATGAAAAATTCCAGAAAAGTCTAAAATTATAATGAGAAACTAGGAAAATTAACAGAAACTAGTTATGAAACAGGAAGGGCAATTTGGGTACTAAGCGATGGGATAAGCCTAGTGAAATAAGCTACAAGCTACTAAAAGGAACCTACAAGCTAAACGAGGTCGCATTAAGCTAAAATGAGTCCTAACACTTAAAACCAACCTATAGCAACAAACAATGATCAAATTAGCACTGGATTCAATCAAATAAGCACAAGATCAGATTTAAGCATTCAATTGCCAAACAGTCTCAAAGGCCTACTTTAAGCTCAAATTTAACTAAATTAGTAAAATCCTAAAAATAAACTAAAATTATCTAGTAAGAGGCAACCAACCAGAGTGCTTAAATCCTAAGTTTCAGCTTAAAAGGACTAAAGATGTAGAAATTAAAAATCAAAAATAAAAGAGGATTAGGACACTAGTTATCTGATGTGCAGCAAATGTGTAGAATAAGTGATGATGCAGGCTCAAATGGTTACTCAAAAAGCTCCTAATTAACTTCTTAAAGGCACACAGATTAATATTACACTAAGAGCTACTTAAGGAACAAAAACAAAGCATTAAGGATAGATAAGTTAACAGATAAAGGGCTAAAAGTAGAACTGATATGGGATAGAAAAGCAGTTGCAAGCTTGAAATCTAAACTAAGCTATCAAACTAAAATTAGCTAAGGCAACTAAATCTACACTATAAAGCTTCTAAGGAAACCAAACATCTAACAACAATTTTGACTAATATGAGCAAGAGATCGGTTTATGAATCACTTATCCGGACAGACTAAGCGTAGTATGTGGGAGATCATCTCATATCCACCCACTTCAAGCTACTAGAAACATAATCTGATTTTTTTTTTTTTTTTTTTTTTTTTTTTTTTATCTTTTGGGATAAGTTAGAATAGCTACTAAAAATACTAGTTATGATTTTTAATGATTTTTATTACAAATGAAAATGGCTTAAAAAGCTTAGAGAGATTTGACAAAAGTAGATTATGGACTGATTGACATAATTAAGAAAAACTTGAAAAATGCATTTTATACTCACTACACTTAAAACTATAATGACAATAGTTCTGAAAACAGTTAAGAAACCTGATGAGACAAATTTGACTTAATCAAAACTATTAAAACACCTTAAATGTTATAAATCAAAACACTCCTTTAGATGGCCAAATAACAAACTGCTTGTGAGAACTTGATGAGAATCTAACTAAAACTGAATTAAAAAGCTTACATAGATATAAAAATCATCATTTTGACTAACTAAAACCATAAATTAACTTGAAACTAAATGACTTTTAGATTTGACTATATTTTTGACTTTTAACAAAACATGAAATTAAAGCAAGTAGAATCAAATACAAATTATGCGAGCTTAAAGGTAAACTAAAGAGAGCTTATGAAACAGTTACCGAAGATTTTTGAAATAAAAACGACAAGTGATTATACTAAAAGCATTAAGAAGCTTGAGATTACACTTTAAAACTGAAATTACAACTTTAATTGAATACTTAAAAACATTAAAATTACAGGAAAGTAAATGGCCAAAATTCCTCTAGAACATGAGAAATTGGACAAAATCGAAGAGGCTTTCATTTGTCCACTGTGGCGATCCAAGAGTGTCACACTCTGACACGTTGTCAGAGGCCTTCTAGAAGTCACTTTAGTACGGGTAAAAGTTGGGGGTTGCAGGGTAAATTGGTGATGGAAGGTAAACACTAGTTCTGGGTTTTTATCCTGTATTTGGCGCGCTTGGTCTTTGGGGTGGGTTTTTATATATTAGTTTGACTATTTGGGGTAAACTCTTTTGACCTTGGGTAGTAAAGTTTGACCGTGGGTGGGTAAAAACATGTGGTTAACGGGTAGGATTATTTTAGCATTGGGCTAGGGGTAGTGTTGGGCTTGGTGTTTTTAACATTAGAATAGGTAAAATTAGGATAGTTTAGGTTTTTAAGGTTAAGGTTTTAGGGTAGTTTTTGTAAAAGTGGTAAAGTGAAAGGATCACTAATGTAATTTGTGAAAGGTAAAGGGTGCGAAGGTGAAATGGGTAAATGAAAGGTAAAAATGTGAAATATCCCCGAACATGATCCAGAACTCCGTAAACTGCAGATTTGAGATTTTAAGGTCCAAAACCCATAAAATAGCATCCCGGCCTCGGCTTTTGCTTTCTTCTCTCTCTCGTGCTCGGTTTTCTTCGGTTTTGGCTTTCTTTTATCTATTTTGTCATATCCGTACCTGCACATGCATAAACTCAAGAGACACGCAAATATTAGGCATAAAAGGCTCTTTCTTGTTTATTTTGGGTCTATTTTGGTAAAGAAATGGTATGTGTTTTAGCACATACCAGCTTGACTGTGTGGATCTGACGACAAAAATCCCAATGAGGCACACACACCAACTTGTTCAACTCATACAGATTGTTGGGTGCTAGTTTTGGAAATATAGGTTGGTAAAAAGGGTATGTAAATTGGATCTTTTGTTTAGTTGTTGGTCTTGGTTTGATGTAGTTGTTTATGATCTTTAACAGACTATATTAATGATAAAATATCATCTTGGTTTTGTGTTGTTTAATCTGTTCTTGTATTGTGATATTGGGTGTATATTAGTCTAATTAGTATCAACAAAACCAAACATCCCCTTGTATCAGCAAAACCAAACGACCCTTTTATCAAGAAAACATTAATCAACAAAACCAAACACCCTTGTATCGGCAAAAGCAAAGGCAATGGTTTAAAAATATGTGTTGAAAATGAAAATACTTTAGCACTAAATCATAATGTATCACCAAACATCCCTTGTATCAGTTAAACCAAACGACTCCTTTTATCGACAAAAGTTGTTACAAAGAAACCAAACACCCCGTATCAGCAAAATCAGAGGCAGTGGTTTAAAAATATGGGTTGAAAATGCAAACGCTTTAGCAGTAAACAATAATGTATTGACAATGGTGTATTGTAACATCTTGAATTTTGACTTACCCAAGTCAAACAAACTTATGAAAGGCAACAAATTTTAACTTGCTATTGTGGTATGACTTGGGTAAGTCAAACCTATTAAGAAATGCAAAACGATTTCAAGCAGATACAATGCACAACCAAACACAATTACTTAAATAAAAACCCAATTTTTTATTCATCGATTTCATGTTGTCAAGAACTACAAATGTTTACTATCATCTAAACATACACTTAGCTAGACCCACAGCTCTCCCTATCATCATTTTCCTTCTTTTCCTTCCTTTCCTTAAGATATTTAAACAAAATTTCAAGATTTGTAATCCTTTATCCCAAATCGTTAACCATTGATAACACGATGTCAGCCTCATCCTTCTCCTTCTTAACACCCAAACCCTTTTCACTTGGGCGGTCTGCTTTCCTCAACGAACTCAACAAAGCCTTCCCTTATCGTTTGTGCCATTATTATTATTATTATTATTATTATTATTATTATTATTATTATTATTATTATTATTATTATTATTATTATTATTATTATTATTATTATTATTATTATTATTATTATTATTATTATTATTATTATTTGCTTTGGGTAGAATGTGTGTTGATTGTATTTTAGGGTTCAATATTGGTCGTTGCCGATACAAATATGGTTGAAGGTTGGGTTACATTTTAACTATGTTGGGTCAAAAATGTGAATGGTTTATTATACCCTCGAAGGAAATCCAGAAAATTAAAGTTGACTATGTCAATCCTGGTCAAGGGACGAGTTTGGCATTTAAAGGCCAAGGTTTGGACCTCCGGCGATGATAACGCCAAGTTTTGTCCTATCGCAAAGCGTATGACCAAGTTTAGGGACCAACGGTGTATTTTAGTCTTATAATAATTAACTTTTGTTTTTTACATTGATAAGTTACATATACACACATGCAAAATTACTTAACCAAAAAATTAAAGTTTGTTACAACTTATATTGCCTTGATAGTGTTTAATTTGCACGATAAATTTGACACTCTCAATATACTAGACACTTGTAAATAGTCGACTTATACATACATAAATAACAAAACTAAGAAAATTTGGGTATGACCTTCTTGAAGAAGAGTTGTCTTGGAAGGCTAAACTAAGGAACCGTGGTGTATGGCTAGTGATAACATATATCATTGTTGCCATTTGTGAATTAAAGGGTGTCAAGATCTAATTATTCATCTTGAGTCAAGAAACGTGGTTCTTTACAAGATTCGTTAGAGGTAAGTTCATGACATATGCTGGATCAACTAGGCGTATATTACATGTGTACTTGACAAAAGTTGTTATACAATTGTGGTTCATGACTAAATCTCGGATATAATTTTTTTCCTTTATGCATATAAGAAGCTAAAATTAGAATGTGGTAAAGTTGACATCCACTCATGTTACTTTCAACACCTTAATCGATATACTATATTGCACTTACTTCTACTAATAGCATTGACCCTACCCAAAAGAGTATTAGAATATTTGTCGCATGCTTTGAGTTCAAAGATTTCTTTTGACTATGATCTTGATAACGAGGGTGAAGATTCGCTTCAAGAGTTTAACCAAGATAGAAGTACTCGTCCATCTTACTGTCTGATTAAGTGTTTTATGTTTGAATATTATATTAAAGTATCATTTAAGTTTAATAATTGAAACAGATCGGAGACTATTTTATTTAAGTTATAGAGGTATATCATCTAACAATTTGAAAAAGAGAATAAGATACCATAAAACAAACACATCAACATCAACAATATTTCTCACTACTAACTATTTTAAAGTAGAGGGTTAATGTCATGTAATAGCAATGTACTTTCTTATTTATTACATATATAAAGAGGTTTTGAAGAGAGTATCTACATACATACCATGTGCCATGGTTGCATGCATCATTTAATCATTTGTTTTAAATCAATATAAAAGTTTAAATTAATTGAACTATATATAAAAAGTTAATAAAATAAGAATATGAATACTTTTATGTGGTGACACATGCATAAACTTGATTGGGTTCATTAATAATATTCTCGTGATTTTCTCATCCTTAATTTTGGTTTGGAATCTCTCATATATTTTTGCAGTTCCAAATCACAAATTTTTAATTATTAGTGCATGTAAATTAGTTTTTTGTTCCGTAAATATCCAGTTATCTAAGTGGCGATTATAAACATTAATCTAAAACAAAAAAAAGTTATATATCTTATTGATTCTTATCTTTTTTTTTTTTAAAAAAGTGAGATAAAGTAAAAGCAAAAGTTAATAATGCTGAATGTTAATATATATGGAATAAAAAACAAAAGAGAGAATACATATTCTTATCTTGTAAACACAAATATGAATTTTTAGCTTTGTGCTAGCTTAAATAACATATATGATAATTTGAAATGAGTAAAATGACTAGATTAAAATTAAAATTTTAAAGGCATATAGCTAAAATGTACCCAATGGTTCAAATTTTTATCAGTTTATAACCATTTCCATCGTTTAACAAAAAATAAATTAAGCTCTTATGGTAGATATTTGTAATCATTGTTCTTTTATAAAATTTTCTTTCTCAACGAACTTTTTGTTGGAGTGTTTTTATTTGTTCGTAGTTATTTTTTTCGAGAGAGATTTGAATTAGAAAATGGATTAAGCGATCAAATTATGAAAATCACAGTTGAGAGAGATCCTTGTATCGTGGTAATATAATTAATTGATATGAAAAAAAGCATTTCAAAGATCCACTCACTAATACTTTTACATAATTTAATTAATTGTGAACTTGGAAAATTAATCGTGACAAATTTACAAAATCAAGCTTTAATTAACTGATTAATAAGAGGCTAAACACATACATATACACTTTATCAAGCATAACAACAAAAGATGATGTGATATTCGATCTACTCGCGTGGCTTAAGCCTTGTCAACTCATGACTCAAAATCATAAAATTTTGAAACAATTACACGTTTGGTCCTGTGGTTTGCTCGATTTCATGTTTAGTCCCTAAGTCGTTTTAATTACACAAGAGAAAACTATTTTGAAACCTTGCACTCATTTAGTCCCTATTTTGATGGACCATTAGTTTCTCCGTTAAGTGTTTGCCCGTTAATCCCTTCGTTAATAACTTTTGCACCGTTAGTCCTATTTTTTAAATACTAGTTTTCGCCAGTTAGTCCCTCTGTTAATAATAGTTTTACCGTCTTTTACGTTTTGTCCATTTCCCCATTTTTACGTTTTAAATCTGCTTTTTACATTTTATCATTTTAAATGCTTTTATATGTTTCGTCCTTTTTACGCTTTTGTCGGTTTAATCCATTTTGTCTTTTTTTTCCGTTTCGACCTTTTTTTTTTTTTTTTTTTTTTTTTTTTGTTTTTATCCTTTTGTTCGTTTTAATCCGTTTCGCCAATTTTCTTTGCGTTCTTATCCGTTTTCATTCGTTTTTATCCGTTTTCAGACATTTTTTTTTACGTTTTTATATGTTTTCGTCCGTTTTTTTACGTTTTTGTCCGTTTTTATCAGTTTTCGTTCTTTGTTTACGTTTTCATCCGTTTTTTACGTTTTCCTCTGTTTTTATCCGTTTTCGCCCGTTTTTACGTTTGTTATCCGTTTTCGCCCATTTTTTTTATTTTTTTCATCCGTTTTTTTACGTTTTCATTCGTTTTTTAAGTTTTTATCCGTTTTCGTATGTTTTATATGTTTAGGGCCATTTTTGCGGTTTTTTCGTATTTTATTCGTGTTCGTTCGTTTTTATATGTTTTCATCTTTTTTTTTTACGCTTTTTTCTCTGTTTTTATACGTTTTCGTCTTTCTTTTACGTTTTTTCTGTTTTTATATGCTTTCGTCCATTTTTAGGTAGTTCTAGCCCCATTTTATGTTTTCGTTCTTTTTTCGTTTTCTCTATTTTTTATGCTTTTGTCCATTTTTAGGTAGTTTCATATGTTTTAGATAGTTTTCGCCCCATTTTTACGAGATAAAATGGACAAAAAAAAAAAAAAGGGGCAAAGCAGATAAAAGAATAAAAGCGGATAAAAGCGTAAAAATGGGTGAAACGGATAAAAAACGAAGGAAAATGGATAAAAGCGGTCAAAACGTAAAAAAGTCAACGGATAAAAAGCGACAAAAGCGTAAAAAGCGGACGAAACATATAAAACGTAAAAATCGACCGGCGGATAAAACGAATGTAAACGGACAAAAACGTAATAAATGGGCGTAAACGGATAAAAATTGAACGAAAACGGATAAAAACGAACAAAAACGTTAAAAACGGTCGAATACGGATGTAAAACGGACGAAAACGGATAAAAACGTAAAAAACGGACGAAAACATATATAAACAGGCGAAAACAGATAAAAACGTAAAATACTGACGAAAAACATACTAAAACGGGGGGAAACGGATAAAAACGAATGAATACGGATAAAAGCGGACAAAAACGTAAAAAAAGGGCGAAAACTATTATTAACAGAGGAACTAACTGGCGAAACTATTATTTGAAAAAATAGGGCTAACGGTTACACCCGTATCCCGAATACAAATAGGCCCTACCCTAGATGAATACGGTCTAAGGACTTGACGGGATGGACTAGTTAACCCGATAGTCAAACTATTAATTAATAAATGTTATGTTATAGTTATATAAATGAGGGAGACCTAAGTTGCCATATAGTAAACTTAATATAAGTATCTTGTAGTCAAAATAGAAAGAAAGGGGTTTGAGGGACCAAAAGTGTCAAATAGTGAAATAACTTTAAAATGAAGAAAGCTTTAAGTATTAAAATGCATTTCTCAAAAGTTCAGGAGGATTTGGGGAGTGTCGGTTTAGAAGAATGGAGGGAAAGTATGGGTCAGCCTGGTAGACCAATTGGTGATAAATTAAGGGTGTCTTCCCTAATGGGAAGTTATAGAGATGATCCTTGCAAGGTGAGTAATCATTAATTTGTGTTAATAGTCAATTGAAGAGTTAGGGTTTATGTATCCAAGTTAAGGGTTTTGGGTAATTATGTTTTTAAACACTAATTGAGATATCATAGATTAATTGGGTGAAACCCTTTTGATTAAATTGGAGTAAATGGGTAAATTGAATATGATCATATTATGATCATAAGGTTTGATTATAAAGAATTATAGTAATCTTGGAAGAATTTTATTATGGGTAAAGTTGAGTAATCTATGGTTTGAACCATCACATAATCAATAGATGATTATATGATGATTAGAAGTTATTTATGTAAGCCAAATGGTTGTGTAAACCATAGCTATGATTAATTGATAATGTTTTAAGTGTATTATGATTATGTGTTAAGGATGTTAGCTTTGGATAATGTTGATGATGGAGATGATGGAAGATGATAATAATCTCATAATAGCTTAGCTTTGCTAGCTTAGGTAAGTAACTTGGTTACTATGTGCTTGATATGAAATTGTTATAGTATGTGATTACAATGTTGTGCTAGGTGGTTATAGATACTTTAAAGGTGTGTTGACCTTGATACTTGATATTGGATGATTATAGATATGTCTTGGAATTATTAAGTGGCTAAGGTATGTGTTAGATGTCTTATGTGCTAATTGAATAATTGTGTGTTATAATGATATGGTTGCGATGCATATATTGAACATGTATTAGCCAATTACTTACTAAACGTAATCGCTTACATGTTATAGTTGCCATGTTCTTGTAGGTTCATGTGTATTGGAAGTGCTATGGCTTGGATTGGATGTTGGATCATGGTTTGATCAAGGAAGTTACTAATATTTGATATTAGGAGCTAGGTAGACACCGAGCTCATGTGATAAGTTTGTACTCCCGATAGTCTTTCTTGGTTTTGTAAATGTATCGTTAATTGACAAGTATAAGCCATAGTCATTATAGTATTTTGGAGTGTCTGGGTTGAAGTATATTTCTTACCCATTTTAAAGTTGTAAGGGTCAAATGACCATTTGTGTCAAAATGGACAAATTGGTAATGTGCAATTTTGCTGTCAAAGGTGCATGTCAGTAGACTGGACGGCGTCACAATTTTGTGGCAACGGCGTCCGAACCAGTTGAGACGGCGTTGGGTTTAAAATCCCCTGAGCCGTCGCGTGTTAAATCTGTACGTGTTTTGGGTCATGGTTAAAGGGTGACGGCGTCGCACCTTATAAGGCGATGGCGTCAGCCCGCTATACAGTTTCAAAATGATTGTTTTGTTAAAGCAAATGTTATTGATTAAAGAAGTTATCGGATACGTGTTGTATAAGAATTGTCAAAGGTTAAATGTCATGGTTTTGTCAAGAGTTTAAATGAGAAAATGTAATAGCCAAATGTTCCGAGTCAAATTTTTAAAAATTGAGTAAATTCCGGTCAAACCAGGAATCGGGGCGTAACATTAACGGTGCAAAAATATTAACTGAGGGACTAACGGTGCAAACACTTAACGGAGAAACTAACGGCACATCCAAAATAGGGACTAAATGAGTGCAAGGTTTCAAAAATAGGTATCTCTGGTGGACTTAAAAGGACTTAAGGACTAAACATGAAATCAGAGCAAACCACAGGGACCAAACGTGTAATTTTTTCTAAAATTTTTTTTACCTGTGATTCTTCTTCTAAATATGATGGGAAATCCGGTTTCTTTTAGTTAATGGAGTGAGGCTAGTATTGTTTGGTGATTGATGGTTTGAAAAATAAAGCCATGTTGGGTGATATGGCCTTTTTGTTAATGGAGTGAACTGTTTTGATCTCCTTTTCCCTCCATTTATAGTACTTTACAAGCCTGTGTTTGCTTATTCTTTTAAGACAATTAAGATATGGTTTTGGGTGCTTTTAAGTTTACAATGAACATATTGAACAAATTTCCGTCAAAATTTATGAATAACGTGTTTGTCATACTTATTTCATTATTGACTCTCTTACAACAATGTTTTAAATTGGATTAGATTTTGTAAAAGTGTTTTGACCTTATTCTACAATTGTCATTAGTAGATTTTCATCTACATTAACACCTTAATATTAATTTATAATTGTGTAGATCATTTTCGTTGAAAATCTTGTGTCTCAATTTCGTTGTAGATCATCGTGTGTAACATTACTAATGTGAATTATATAGCATCATATGTAACATTACCAATGTGGATTGAGAAGTTAGCTAATCTTGCCCGTTGAATAAGACTATTGCATCTAAGATGACAAAGCGTATTTTTGCACGATTGATCGGAACATTTTCCTAATTTTCTTCTCCATTTTAGGCTATGTCTTGTAGTTAGAGATGTAAATAAGGCAAGCTGCTCCAAAGCTACTCGTGATCGGCTCGGCAAAGCTCGAAACAAGCCAATCCTTAGCGAACTCGAGCTTAGGTTTGGGCTTACTTAATAAAGAGCTAAAACCCAAGCTTCATGCCAATAATCAATTAGGTTCGCGAGGTTATATGACCTCTAGAAATTTATAAATACTTGTGTATATATACACTCGCATATGATTCAAAATGTTAAACGAGCTCGACCTCGAACTTCACACCTAAAAATTTATTTAAGCTTGTTTGTAACACTTTCTTATATCTAGATATTTTTTTAACATAAAAGGGTTATACATGCATAAAGCTCGAACCTTGTGAGTAACTATCAAATGAGCTCAAACTTCTGATCTAATTTAAATGAACCAAGCTCGAGCCAGCTTGAATTAGATTTATTTAATGAGGTTTTCCAAAGAATCTGGATCAACAACTGTTGAAAACAATCAGTCATCAGCATGTTCAAAGTCCGGTAGGAACACAATCCAATGACAGCTCTTCAAGTGTTAGTTCATTATCTTGTCACAACCTAATGAAAAGGATTGAGCTATTATGCACTAGGTGTGTGAGACCAATCATGGATGTGCCCTTTTACAAGTGGTGCACACGTTTACCTGTTGAATTGCCAAACTACCCAGGTCACACACACACTCTCAGTTTACTTCCAAAAGTTTCAGAAAATATATTCCGTATTTTCGATTGTAAAATTTGCAAATTAAGTTGCAACGGGTTCGCTTACAGGTGCACAAAATCTCAATACTACATTGTGTTGAGGTTATTAGACTTGACATACAAAATAAAAACAAAGACACCACATAGTATACACAGCGGAAGACTTCATATAACTTCAATTAATTAACTGAAAAGTAAATGCGTAACATACCTCTTGCAATTGGCTAGATCTCCTCAATAAATGTGACAAAGTGGTTCAACGATTTATCCCTTACCGTTTTATAACTCAAACCAATTGATGTCAATAGTGTGTTACACCACGTTCTTGTACACACGAATTAACAAACGAATTAAAGATATTTCTATATCTATAAAACCTTGTTTTAGAAAAAACAAAACCAAACACCCTAAGGAATGGGGTCGGCCGAATTATGCAAGAGAAAACAAAGAAAAGTTCAGGTTAATGTGTGTGCACGAAAGTTAACCATAAACCTTTAACCTTGATTTGTATATATAGTGAATGAAAATCTTAGGGAACAAGTTAGGGTTTAGGGTTGTGAAACCCCCCTATGGCCGGCCAATATAGACCCCAAAGGGATACTCTAATCTTTTCCTATTTTAGATTTTTCACTCTTAGTCATTCTCTTTACATTTAACGGTCGTTAGTCATTTCCCGTTAAATACTTTATGATCGTTATTTGAGTTTTGTGTAATAATTAATCGTAATCATATAACATTAATTATTTAACTTTAATTCTCATTTATAATTTGTGCAATCCGTGGTCACGAGTTGAATCCGGACATCCACGGTTTTGTAAATATAGACATATTCCAACGACTCCCACTTGGATATGTTTAAAAAAAACGTGCAATGACATTGGTTAACATCACAATAAATGAATAATAAACATAAAAAAAAATACTTTATTTCATTTAAATAATAATGTTTACAATATCCTTTTATCTAAAATACTTAGTCACAGACGGACATGAAATTACTAGCTAAACGAAGTCCAAACGTATCATACCAATGATTAAGTTTTTCACCAGGTAAGGCCTTCGTCAAAGGATCGGCTACGTTATCATTTGTGTGAACTTTGAGTAATTCAATTTCACCTATCTCGACTTGTTCTCGAACACAATGATATTGTCTAGGATAGTGTCTGGTGCCCTTCATGACTCCAGGTTCATGGGCAAAAATGATTGCAGCAGACTTGTCACAATACACTTTAATAGGATTTTCAATCGACGGCATAACTCAAGCCACGAAACAAAATTCCTTATCCAAACAGCTTCCATGGCGACCGCGCCGCTATGTACTAACTTTCATAGCGGACATCACAAGAGTGATCATTTCTTGCTCTTCCAATCCACAACGCCTCCATTGATGACAAATATGTAACCCGTCGAGACTTCATATCATCTTTGTTACACTTCCGGGATGCATCGTAGTAACACAGTTCTACTTATGTTTTTCCCATACACTATGAACATATCTCTTTCTACCATTTGAGGGTCGTTTAGTCCTTATTTTCACTTTTGTATCCCATACACTATGAACATATCTCTTGTCAAAATAGACACTCACAACCGAAAATAGAAGGCGACGTCGGTGCTAATGGCGACGCCGTCCCAAAATTGTTGTGACGGTCCGGAACCCAAAACTCGTATTTTCAAGCGACGGCGTCTAGTTGTGAAAGAGTAGGTGTCGCTACTCGGGACGGCCTAGATGCAATACTCCCAACCTTAGTTTAGATAATTAGATAATAGTAGAGTAATCGGTAGAAATACCAACCCCCAAATCCAATACCGAGATTCGTACCTTTCCATTTCATAAAACATAAAAAGATAAAAATAATCTTCCTCAACCTTAACCTTAGCATAGTAACTCCTTACTAGCATTCCTATTCCCCAGAGAGCGATATCAATACCGTGGCTTACACCTAATTACTACACTACAACGATTAGGTTCAACGCCTAGGGTGTTATAAAACTTGCTCGAAGAAAAGGAAGTTTCCTTGACCCGAGCAGCGTGTAGCGTTATCATAGCCCTAAGGTACTTGAGAATATGTTTAACAGCAGTCTAGTGAAGTTCACCTGGATTCTGTTGGTATCGACTGGTCAGGTTTTGAGCAAACGCCACATCAGGTTTTATGCATCGCACCGCATACATGATAGATCCTATAGCCGAAGCATAAGGAACTTTCTTCATGCGTGCCACATCTGCATGTGTTAAAGCACATGCTTCGCTACTTAAACCATGGTTTACTTGCATCAGCAAATATCCCTTCTTGTAATTTTACATATTTAATCTCTTCAATATTTTGTCAATGTTAGCACTTTGACTTGAACCAATTAACCGCCTTGATATATCCCTCTAGATCTTGATTCCGAGTATATATGCTGCTTCCCCTAAATCCTTCATTGAGAAACATTCCAAGATAGGCTTTCACCTCATTTAAACTTGGTATATGATTTCCCATGATTAATATGTCATCGACATACAGAATAAGGAAAGTAACATGACTCCCACTAGCTTTGTCATATACACATGGCTCATCAAGATTACGAGTAAATCCAAAACTTTTGATTTCTCCATCAAATCTTTTATTCCATTGCCTTGATGCTTGCTTTAGTCCATAAATGGACCTTTTAAGCTTGCATACGGTTAGAAATTTGTGGATTCACAAACCCTCGAGGTTGTGCCATATAGATGTCTTCATCTAGGCGACCATTTAGAAATGCGGTTTTGACATCCATCTGACAAATCTCATAGTCATAGTGTGCAGCTATAGCTATGAGAATCCTAATAGCTCTTATGTCTGCTACATGAGAGACTGTCTCCTCGTAATCTATGCCATAGGTTTGATTAAAACCTTTAGCTACCAGACGAGCCTTATAGGTGTATACATTGCCATCCATGTTAGTTTTGTTCTTGAAGATCCACTTACTTCCAACGACACTTTAGTATTGGGAGGAAGGTCAACTTCAATCCAGACATCATTCTCTTTCATGGATTGCATTTCCCATTCATAGCAATCGCCATTTGTCCTTTTTCGGGATCGACCATGGCAACCTTATAGTTGACGGGTTCATTAAGATCCCAACCATATTTTCCTTCACCTCTACGTTAAGACATAGACGGTCGGTGCACGTATAGTCCTTTCAGACCTACGAATGGGAACAACTTCAGGAGGAGCACCCAGGCTTTCTGGCTCTTCTTTGGCTAGTATCATCAGAAGGTGTTGTATCTTCATGATCATCTTCCAGATATATACTCTCCCACTGAGTTCTTGAGATATGAGATTCCTTTCAAGGAAGTCTCCATACCTGGCCACAATTACTTTGTTCTCAGGTGGGTAGTAGAAGTAGTAACCCATAGTTTCCTTAGGGTATCCTACAAAGATACACTTAACAGATCTTGGTTGGAGCTTATCTGGTGAGTCACGTTTAACATACGACTCACAACCAGAGACCTTTAAGTAAGAAAAGTTGGGAGCTTTTCCTGTCT
Source organism: Chrysanthemum lavandulifolium (assembly GCA_022545495.1). Classification (NCBI taxonomy): domain Eukaryota; kingdom Viridiplantae; phylum Streptophyta; class Magnoliopsida; order Asterales; family Asteraceae; genus Chrysanthemum; species Chrysanthemum lavandulifolium. Next base: position 41,725,093 of record CM040241.1, on the reverse strand, counting down.
ATAGTTCATATGGAGTCTTAATAACCTTCTTAGTTGGAACCATATTCAAAATGCGAATAGCAGTTTCAAGGGCATAATCCCAAAAAGTTAAAGTAAGAGTTGTAAGATTAAACATCGATTGTACCATGTCTAGTAAAGTACGATTTCTCCTTTCAGATACACCATTTTATTGTGGAGTATAAGGAGATGTGAGCTGATGGACAATTCCACACTCAACTAAGTAATCTTTGAACTTTTGGCTTATATGTTCACCACCTCTATCGGATCGAAGAGCTTTAATCTTCATACCGAGTTGTAATTCTACTTCACTTTTAAAAACATTAAATTTTCAAAGACTTTATGTTTATGTTTAAGTAAATAAACATAACTATAACGACTGTAATCATTAGTAAAGGTTAAGAAGTAGGTAGCACCACGTTTTGACACATTTCTAAGTGGATCACACACATCAGTGTTATTAATCCAAGTAGATCTGTAGCCCTTTCCACTTGATGTGAAAAAGGTTTCCTAATCATCTTCCCAGATATGCAAGAGTCGCATTTATCAAATGATTCATCATCGACACTTTGTAAAACCCCTCATTTTGCAGCTTTACCATGCGTTTCTTGCCTATATGAGCAAGGCGACAATGCCAAAGATAAGAAGAGTCCCAGTTAGACTTGTTCTTCTTATTGCTAATGCTATACAACAAATTATTTCCTTTGGACACATAATCATCCATATCAATTTCAAACACACCATTTATAGGAATTGCATCAAAATAAAAAAACATTATTAAAAGAAACTGAAATTCCATAACTGGTAAAAGTGTGCATAAAACCAATATCTTTCAACAAAGAAACTGAAATAACACACCTAACAATGGAAAGTACATAATGACAATTATTTAGTTCAAGAATTAAGCCCGAAGGAAACACTAAATCAAAACTCCCTATGGCTTCAACTGCTGCATGCTTGCCATTGCCAAAGTACAAGTATCTTTCTCCACAAGTCAACTTCTTTACATCTCTAAGTCCCTACGATAAATTACAGATGTGAGTACCACATCCTGTATCATAAATCCAAGAATTTTGCTTACGAGGAAAAGAAAATAATTCAAACATAAAAATACATGAGGTGCTGGTCACCATCTTATTTTTATTCAAACAACTCATTCAACAACAATGGGCAGTTTCGCTTCCAATGGCCTGGTGTGTTGTTGGTGGTGGAAAGTCGAATCCTTCTTAGGATTCTCCTTTTTCTTTAGATGGTTCTTCTTATGAGCCGGTGGGATCACAACTTGTTTCCCATTTCCTTTTCCTTTTCCCTTCTTATCTGCTTGCGGTTTTGGCTTATTTACCCTACCACCTTGTATTGCTAGTACTCCAGGTGTAGGTGCCTTCTTAGGTAGTTTGTTCTAGAAGTCTACAAAACTCATTCACTGTCTTTCCCGTGCAATGCATATTGTACTGGCGCACAAAATCACCAAACTTTTCCAATTGGTCCAAGTGATGTTTCATCTCAAAGACGTAGTCGGATACAGATTTACCAACCTCTTGCTTGCAATTATGAACCTTTTCAATTAATCCATACATTCGGCTGGTGGTGGCTTCTCAAACATACCTTTGAGTTCATCGAGCATGCTCATTCTCAAATTGTTTTTTCAATTGAGCAATCATACCCGAAAGCATAAGACAAGCCACATCATTATGCTTCTCATACTCGACACAATACTACTCTTTTTCAAGAGCAGTAGCCATTTCAGCAGGAGCTTCAGGCAGAGTCGAAGTCAAAATCTCAAGTCTTTTGGCAACACGAAGGATGATCCTAAGTGCACGATGCAAATCATTGAAATTTGGGCTAGTCCGTTTGGCTTTTCCAATTATATCTTTGAAAGCAGCACTCATTAAGCTCATAGTCTTTTTAGGTTGATGAGCCATCTATAGAAAAAGTTCAAAAAACCATAATTAGTATTTTGATAATTTTCCTTTTCAATAAAATTAAATACCCAAGGTTCATATTCATATAACCAATTAATTTTCATTGAAAACTAGGATCAAATTGTCATAATCTCATCACATCGATTGATCGCTAATAATAGAATTATACAAAATGGTACGAGCCCTTAACCAATTGCTAATTTCAATTGCAATTTCTAGATTTATAAGTTTACATTTAGCCAACATAAGTTTCAATGTAAGCATGTTTGATCCCCATCTTATGCCTTGAGTTGCCGTTCTCACCGCCTAACTCAATTAAGTTGTCCAACTTAAGAAAGCGCAAAATCATCCATGCCCGTTCTCACAATACGTGGATATTTTACCCTTTGATTACGATCTAAGTCACGTTCTCACCCAAATAAAAGGTAATCTCGGGTGTTTCCGTTTCATTGGATGACATATAACTTAAATTAAGGGTAATAAATTTGATTTTTTTGGTGTCAAATCAAATATGTACAAAGATGTCATGCATTCATCTTTGTTGCATAAGGTTTTTATTAAAACAGTTATATCCTTGTTTTAATGTTTAAGCTTTTAATCATCAAACTTTAATCGAGGTGTTGGTTACACCAATTAAAGAATTGCCTTTAATTACCACTATATCATACTGCTGCATGAGTCATAAGACCCAAGTTATTCGGATAATTACCACAAAAGTGGCGCGTAGAATTTAAGGTCAATTCACCCTTAAGAATTTATGCACATTATATAGGAATACTTGGTAACTCCATTAAGACACACAAACGAGCGGAGAATTAGGTCAGCGCGAAGCATATTATATACCTCTTCTTTAAGGTCACAATTTAATGCGTACCAAACCTTATACCCATCTTATAGTTTGTCATTAATGGGTGTGCCGTTCTAACTATTTTGTGCATAAACATCAATCAATTAAACGTTTATTTGACTATTATGCTTAAAAAACACATGTTTCACCATTGTTTAGATTAGTTTATTTTTCTTATAAAAAAATACCCTTGTTTACAACTTGTCACACAAAACAAACAAGCAAGTATTTAAAAAATAAACATATAAACAATGAATACATAACTTAACAATTAATCATGCACATCAAATAGCCACATGCAAACCGTTTAGATACATCCTATTAATAATCAACTCTAGATCTGAATAATGTATATGTTTAATTAAGACTCTCACCCGTTTACAAGAAGGTGAGCCACATGCATCGATTCATCGATTGCGTAAGTCAAAATTAAACAAATGCCACATAGCATGTAATAGAATTATTAATAATAATTGAGGTCTTCCCCAATTTAAGATCCAGGTAAAGCATACAATAATTAGATCCATGACAAAACATGCATGTTTTTATCATGGAAGTTAACACATAGCTATTATTGCAACACATCACAGTTACACAATAAACACATAATATTGCATGCAACCTAGGGTTTTTCAAATCCAATTAAAAAAATACAAAACCTTAAAAAGTTACGGCTAAAAAAACGCCCCCCAAAAAATTGGGTTTAGGTTTTTGCAAACCCTATATCTACACATACAATAATAACATAATACAAGTATTCATTTTTATGTGTTTTCAGTTATTAATTACTGATTATATCTGGCTCTTGATGCCACTGTTGAGGTTATTAGACTTGACATACAAAATAATAAACAAATACACCACAGAGTATATACAACGGAAGACTTCATATAACTGCAATTAATTAACTGAAAATTAAATGCGTAACATATCTCTTGCAATTGGCTAGATCTCTTCAATAAATGTGACAAAGTTGTTTAACGAGTTATCCCTTACCATTTTATAACTCAAACCAAGTGATGTAACAATAGTGTGTTACATCACGTTCTTGTACACACGAATTAACAAACGAATTAAAGAGATTGCTAGATCTACAAAACCTTGTTTTAGAAAAAACAAAACCAAACACCCTAAGGAAGGGGGTCGGCCGAATTATGCAAGAGAAAACAAAGAAAAGTTCAGGTTAATGTGTGTGCATGAAAGTTAACCCTAAACCTTTAACATTGATTTGTATATATAGTGAATGAAAATTTTAGGGAACAAGTTAGGGTTTAGGGTTGTGAAACCCCCCTATGGCCGGCCACTATAGACCCCAAAGGGATACCCTAATCTTTTCCTTTTTTAGATTTTCACTCTTAGTCCTTCTCTTTACATTTAACGGTCGTTAGTCATTTTCCGTTAAATACTTAACGATCGTTATTCGAGTTTTGTGTAATAATTAATCGTAATCATTTAATATTAATTATTTAACTTTAATTCTCATTCCTAATCTATGCAGTCCCGTGATCACGAGTTCGAATCCGGACATACACGGCTTTGTAAATATAGACATATTCCAACACATTGATGTAACTGTGGATTCATCCCTGATGAAATTACACATTCTTTGGTGTTAGTTGAGTATTCTTGTTTTGGTTTGGTTTGGTTTTCGGTTTTGATGTTCGGTAAAATCGCCCATGATCATACAATCTCCTTTCCAATGAGTGATAAGAGACGAGATGTAGCTCCACAAGGAACGCTTGCCAATAGTAGATTGAGGAGCATAAATGGAAATCATTAATAACTTCGCCTTATTAGGAGTCCAAGTCCCATATAAAGCGACAAAGTTGTCCGAGATAATGTGCTGCTCTTTATGAAAAACATTTGGATCCCACGTACATAAAATGCCACATGAATCACCGACAGCTTCACTAATAATATGATCGAATTTGTAGTAACCCAATAACAGTTTGACATCCATATCAGAAATATAATACATCTTGGTTTCTTGAAGCATTAAGAAATTCACCTTATGTTTGATATTTAACTCCCTAATCCAATCTTTCTTAGCCTTGGATCGATGTTTAACGACAAACAATTCATTGAAAAACGTTGTGAACTCCTTGTGATCCAATAATGCTCTCCATATCTTTCATACATCCTTCCATAGAAAACCTTATGGTTTGACCACTTTTTAAAAAACTTGATAAAATAACAAAAAGCTATTAAAAAAAATTTGCATTGCGATTGCTCTTAAATTAGATAAGAGCTTTATGAATAGTCTTTACTCTTTAGAATGATTTTTATTGGAAAAGTAGTAACATTTGTAAAATAACTTTTGATTTTTGTTTTCAAAGAATCTTACAAGTAGTAATTAAAAAAAATTAATTTGCACACTTAAACTTTTGATTAAGACACTCTATCATGTGCTATAAATAATTGTACATGTCTCACAAAATGCTTCATGTGATTGTACATTGACGTGTCAATAAAAAATTAAAGGGCTAATAACCTTTTAAATCACTATACTTGTCAAGAATGCCAGTTCTGCGCAGCGAACTAAAAAAATAACTCTTTTAGAAATTAAAGTTGACATTTTTGTCTTTCTTTAAGTATTATGACCATTTTACCATTTGAAAAATATTTCAAAAAAATAGAAATTCGAAAAAAAAATTCAGAAATTTCAAAAAAAAGGTATTTCGAAAAAAAAATTCAAAAAGAAATTTTGGAAAAAAAAATTTCGTAAAAAAAGTATTTTGAAAGAAATTTAGAAAGAGTAAAATGGTCATAATATGGTCATAATACTTGAAGAAAGACAAAAATTTCAACTTTAATGTCTAAAAGAGTTATTTTTTTAGTTCGCTACGCAGAACTGTCATTATTGATAAGTATAGTGCTTTAAAAAGTTATTAACCCAAAATTAAAATGATGCAAATTATATCCTTTACAAAAGAAATGCTCGAGAGTATTAAACAACTCAAAACTAGATGACTCACTATTAAGCATATTATCTTAACCAACTTATAAAAACATGGAAGAAGTCCTCTACATAAAATAAGATCAAAAATTAGTTAGAATTATTATTGTTTTGAAGATTAGTCATCAGAATTAATAATTTTAAAAAGTCTTAAGACTTGATTAGTGCATGAATTGAACCATCATATATTTCAACTTAATTGACAAAAGAGCCCTTCCCCAACACCTTAACAAAAGTCAAACATTCATTAAGATGCTTAAAAGTATGATTAATTATGTAGCTAAATCCGTGTGATAGTGGTGTATTGGTTTGTGAAAAAATGAATCCGTACGCTTTATTTTCACTTACAAAAGAGTAATACTCGATCTTGTTCCTAACACGACCTACTAGTATTTAGCCGGTCCAACCTCTTCAATGTTATGTTCATAATTGGTGACTCGACCAATCTTAAACTGGGCTCGCTCTTAACCGCCCCTTTGGTCCTAGCTAGTTGCTAATTTAACTGAGCATTCAGCTCTTTAGTCTCGACATAACATATATGCATTATCAAACCAAACAGAACATACGAGTAGCTTATATAACTCACAGATTATACGAGTAGCTTATAATAATAAACCAGTACAAAGAAAACCACACACTTCGCTCATACATATCTAAATCGACCACCTCTCACACACATGAATAAGGGAAGATGTACACCTTACTCCATTGCTGTGGGATGAACCAAGCAATTACATAGCCATCGTTACAATTAATTAAAAGGCTCAAAGATCCAAAAGTGGTGGCATAGTTGATATTATCTTAGCCAAGTGGTTCCGGTAACAAGCTAAGTTAACGGCTCCAATGTTTACGCTAAGTTGCATTTATCTTTAGTGGGTGCTCGGGGATATAGGATGGACCTGTTGTGCCACAAACAAGTCTCATTATGCATTTCGATATATAAAATCTGAAGGTCTTACATGTGAGTAACTTCAGAATTTAATACGTATATACTCATATACTCCTTCAGTCCTTCCTTCCCAAGAATAGAGTAACAGTTTTCCGAATCTTAGGTCTAATTGCATAAAATAATACAGGTCCAATTTAAGTCGGATAAAAGTATAAAACCATCAAAGTTTCAAACTTTTTGATTCAAGGTAATCAAATGTCAAAAAAACATCCATTTAAGGTAGTCTGACCCAGAACCACTCAAAATGATGGTGTGACAGATAACATATCGGTAACTTATGACCATGTAAACATTTTTTCCCTGACTTGGTGTAGCTGCTTGAGTGCTTGCAAAGATTGAGCTAATAAAGTTGTAAAGGAAATGACGAGACGACAAAAGAGCAGCCTAAAACTCGGTTATCTCATGTAATAAAAATCTTTGATGGTTTTTTCGGGCACAAAAGTAAATTGCTAACCCAAAACAAAAATGAGAAAAAAGTTTGCTACTTTTTAACTTTTTTTTGTAATTAGCCCTTTTTTGGGGAAAAACTTCAAGCCGTATCATGATGGGTATATTATATAAGCAGAATGACTATTTACCTTGTTCAACATTAATCTATAATGAATCTAGTTGGATACCCGCGCACAGCGGCGGCGATAAATATAGTTATATAATAAATATAGTAAATGAATTGCTAACCCAACTCTCCTCGCAATTCTCTACCCGCTTAGTGAATTCATTTCACAACACTCCAAATGTATATGTGTTAGTTGTATGTGTTTGTTTGGGTACTCCAAATGTATATGTGTTAGTTGTATGTGTTTGTTTGGGTTTTCCGTATGTTTCCCGTCACATCATTATTCCCGCATATAAAAAGACCTTCACAATCTCTTTTCCGTCAAACACTTTCCCAAAAGTAAATGATTTTGATAAATAAAGTTTGTAGTGATTGAAATAAATGTTAAAATTATAAAAATTTGAATCAAAATAAAATAAACCTACTAAAAATGTAAAAACTAAAAGCTAATAAAAATATATCAAAATGGATGTTGATTTAAAGAGCACAAAATTTTAAAAAATATGGTGAAATTATATCTTAAAAATTAAGCAATTAAAAGATATTTAAATTTTAAAATAAAGTTTATTAATTAGTTAAGTAGTGACGTATGTTTCCATTATTGGAGCTCCTTATTTTAGTTTGTTAGAGCTCCTCCTTTTATTATTTTTAGTTAGAGAAGTGACATATCAATTCGATGATTAGAGCTCCTTATCTTAATTTTTGTGGGCCATGACTTAAATCTTTTATATAGTAGTATAGATAAGCAGAATGACTATTTACCTTGTTCAACATTAATCTGTAATGAATCTAGAGTAATTATGCCATCAGTCAATGGAAGTAACTCAAGCTTTACAGTAACTGTCGATCGGGAAGGAACACACCTGGTACCAAAGAAAGAGTATTGTGAAAAATGGTGTTCGATCTAAGAAAAGTTTTAGAATCGAAATTAAAATTCTTACCCTAGAGGAACTCTACTCTTCAACCACATATGTGTACAGGCCAGATCACTTTTAGGAAGTATATCAGAAATGACATCTGTTTTCTCATTAAAAGAGCCAAATTTACGGTCACAATCATCACCACTATTCGAATTTAGTAACTTAGATGCTGACCAGAGCCTCTGTAGTGCAGTAGATTTCCTGTCACTACTCACTCTAACGGGCTCATAAAATGGGCTCATTGGTGATGGAGGCGAACAGTTTAAAGACAAAACAGAAGGAGATGAAAATGAAGGTGGAGCAAGAAATGTTAACGTCAAATCCTCGTTTGTTAAGTTAGAGGCATGAAGCGTTAAAACCTGAAAACAAACAGTACACACTGAGCTATCGTGTGACGTGTGTCCACATTTAGATAATCAGATTCATAATAATCAAGTTTAAATATTGGGCCAAACTGGTCAAACGGGTTAAAAGTCTCCAAAGTCTATTTTTAATGCATACAACACCCTGAATTCTTATTGGAATTTTATTGTCTTGTAATCATAAAGAATACATTAATTATTCAAATGAACTATTTTATAAAATTAAGAAAAAAGTGATTCCGGGACAACCCAACCCAGCCCATTTTCATCCCGTACTAGACAAATGACCCTTTTTATCACGTTACGCATTCTATACGACCCAACCAGTTTACCAAATCTAAAAAATGTATTCCGGATAGTAACCTGAACAGGTAAGTTAGGGATTCTGTCATCTGGGTGGATACTTTGTCTTGACATATGAGATGCAACAGAGATCAAAATATCTTTTTGGATACGCGGTTGCCAATTTGTTGGCTGCTTGAATAACAACCTCGATTCTGCACGAAATATATATTACAACACAGTTTTATAATCAGATACTATTAGAAAGATCCACATTAATTACCAGTGTAGTTGGATCTACATGATACAAGAACTGCATATTTATTAGCAGGGGAGGCCCCACGGTCTACATTGGAGAAAACGTACACACTTCTATCCCCTGGAGCATTAGAACTCCAAAGTGGTGTTGCTGGTTTGAGAATGAAAGAATGTTCCTCACCTTTCCTGTCAAGCAAGTGTTTGACTTGGTCAATATCTATATTACCCTTCCATAATGATGAGAAGTACCGTGATCATGACAAGAAATAACCAAGAGACGAAATAAATGAGGAAGGGGATTAACCTGAGTGCTAGACCTGGCAAGCCATGGTCATTACCAGTTTCGACACACGCAACTGGAGAAGACATAGAGGGTCCACCTTTAGAAGCCTCCTCAAATATAACTGTTATGGCATCCAAGTATATAACAATATCTGGTACATGTGATGGAGAAACATTCTGCATAAATATGATTTAAACACACCATCAGTTAGCTCCTTTATTAGTTATCTCGTGTTGCTAATGTTGTGAGAGAGCATAGAAGGGTGGGCACTCTAATTTAACGGTTATTTGCATAAAATGCCAACTTACTTTCTCATTTGTTCCCTTTGTGTCGTTATTGTTGGAATTTTATACTCATAACAATTATACATAAAACAAATACATCATCAAAGCAAGCAGCGGAAGACTATAGGAATAATATATGTAAGTAATTAACCGAATAAGAAAACGCGTACCTTTTAGCAATTCAAGTAAACCAAACGAACTTTGAACTAGAACAAAAACCAAAACCCTAACTTTAGGGTTTAACAATTCGACCACCACAATAAATCGACCACCAAGGAATACAAGCTCAAGTGTGCTTGTTCTTCGTTCTTGTACACACGTACTAATAGCGATTTGATGTGGAAGCTAGTTCCTTGAATCACTAATAAACCAAACACTTTATCTTTGAGCTAAGACAAAATCGAAAACCCTTGGGGATAAGGGTGTTCGACCGCCACACAAAGAGAGAGGAGAAGGAGAGAAATTTAGGTTATTGGTAATCCAAGGTTAGTCAATAATGAATACATTGATTTGTATTTATAGTTAACATATCTTGGAGTCAAGTTTGAGTGGGATTGGGTTTGAAACCCCCACCGATCGGCCTATTCATCCCAAAGGATTCTAGAACTTTCCCGACTTGTAATTTCATCTCTAGTCCTTCTAGTTAATATTTAACGACCGTTAACCAAACCTCGTTAATTATTTAACTATCGTTATGTTTTATTTAGTGATTATTAATTAATAACAATAACGTTTTATTTATATTAATTATATACATCAATTCTCATACGTAATGTGTGCAATCCCAAGTCTCGAGTTCGAATCCGGACATACTATTATTTAAATATCCATTAAAACCTTTCGACTCCCCACTGGATATTACTAAATATAGTAATGACATTGGTGAGTCTAGCTTTCTGCTAACGCCCCGGATCGAATCGAGCATGGTCTCTGGAAAAACCATTTAATGATTCATCATTTTACTTATCCTTTTGTTACTAATACTACATTAACTATGAATATGGATCAAGTCATTTCATAAGTTAATATTCATTTCTCGTTGTATATGATTGAACAAGATTACCAAATCATCCGAACGTATTCCAGATAGATCTTGGGTATGGCCATACAAACATCTTGTCAACCCTACGAGGGCCCAAAATAGTATTATGCTTTGAAACAAATTCAAAGGAACAAATTCTCTTGACTACAAACATAACTCATGAATTTTGCAACACTCCAAAATAGCCCTTATAACTACCGCCACGGATAGCGTTAGACTATCTTACACAAATGCACTACATTCATATCGGTTATCCGGTATCTCAAGTCCGAGGATAAACACTTCATGATATACTTAATGATAAAATCCAAAAGTATCATCATGTAAAGTGGGATGAGTCCTATATTCGATTCATTGAATATCATGTGAATCTGTATGTCCCACATCAATATACTTTAAAAATATATTCTACCAAAACTCGATTTGTCTTAATTCAATGACATTCCCACATCATTGATTGACAACAGACTATTTAGAATAACAAAAGTTATTCACGGATTAAACATGCAAATATAGGATATAATATTAAGAAAATGAAAAATAAACATAAACAACTATTTTATTTCATTAAAGTAATATTTGTTCATAACATCCTTTATCCAAATACTAATCAGATCCGCATGAAACTACTAGCTAAACGAAGTCCTATCCCATCAAGATGGTCGGAAGTTTATCTTTTGGCAAAGGTTTCGTAAAGGGATCGACTAGATTTTCATCCGTATGAACTTTGAGTAGATTGATTTCACCTATGTCGACTTGTTCTCGAACATAGTGATATCGACGAGGAAAATGTCCGCGCCTTCATGACTCTGGGCTCATTGGCAAATGTTATTGCAGCAGAGTTGTCACAATACACATTTAGAGGTAATTCGATTGAGGCATTACTCCGAGTCCCGAAATGAATTTCCTAATCCAAACGACTTCCATCGCAGACTTCAAGCGACTATGTACTCGACACGAATAGACATCGCAACCGTTGTTTGCTTCTTGCTCTTCCAATCAAGCTGCTCCTCCATTAATGACAAAGACATAACCCGTCGAGACTTCAGATCATCTTTATCGGTTTGGAATGACGATCGCAAAAACTCAGAACATCAAGTTCTCGCATCTGGATTTCCTCCATACACTAGAAACATATCTTTAGTAGCCCTTAGATACTTAAGAATGTTCTTAATGACTGCCGCTGCTTCACACCGGGTTCGTTGATACCGATCGTAATGTTCGTGCAAAGCATACATCGGGCCTTGTACATCTCACAAGATACATGATAGATCCTACTGACCAAGCATAAGGAACTTTCCTCATGTATTCCACCTCGGCAGTGTTGACGCGCATAGTTTATTACTTAAGCCATGTTCAACTTGCATCGGCAAATATCCCTTCTTGGAATTTTGCATACTAAATCTCTTCAAGATTTTATCAATGTAAGCACTTTGGCTTAGTCCAATTAACCGCCTTGATCTATCTCTGAGATCTTGATTCCCGAATAAATGTCGCATCCCCTAAGTCCTTCATAGAAAAGCACTCTCCAAGATAAGACTTTACATCTTGCATACTTGGAATGTCTTTTCCCATGATCAATATGTCATCGACATATAAGACAAGGAAAATAACCTTACTCCCACTAGCTTTGTGATACACATGGCTCATCAAGATTTTGAGTGAAACCAAATTTCTTGATTTCTTCATCAAACTTCTTGTTCCATTGCCTTGATGCTTGCTTCAACCCATAAATGGATCTTTGAAGTTTGCATACGCTTCCGAAACTTTGGATTCACAAACCCTTCAGTGCGCCATATAGATGTCCTCATCTAGGCGACCGTTTAAGAAGGCGCTTTGACATCCATTTGCCATATCTCATAGTCATAGTACGCAGCTATGGCTATAAGAATCTAATAGCTCTAATGTCTCAACAGGAGAAAATGTCTCCTCGTAGTCTATCCCATAGGTTTGAGTAAAACCTTGAGCTACAAGACGAGCTTTATAGGTGTGTGCATTGCCATCCATGTCGGTCTTTATCTTAAAGAGCCACTTACTTCCAACTACCTTAGCATTTGGAGTAAGTCAACCTCTATCCGACTTCGTTATCTTTCATGGATTGCATTTCCCCATTCATTGCAACTCGCCATTTTCCTTTTCAGGACTCATCATGGCGGCTTTATAGTTAGCAGGTTCACCAAGATCCCTAACATATTTTCCTCGCCTTCACGTTGAGACATAGACGCTCAGTGCGCGCGTAGTCCTTGCGGATCTCTGAATGGGAACCACTTCAATCTCGGTGGAACGCCGCACTTTCGTGTTCTACTTGAGGTTGGCTAGTGTTCTCGAAGGTGTTGTATCTTCTTGATCATCTTCCGGATCATAAACTCTCCCAGCTGAATTCATGAGATATGAGATCCTTTTCAAGAAAGTCTCCATACCTAGCAACAATTACTTTGTTTCGGTGGAAAGTAGAAGTAGTAACCCATTGTTTCCTTTGGGTATCCTACGAAGACACACTTAACAGATCTTTGTTGCGTACTTATCAGAGATACGTTTAACAAACGCCTCACAATCCCGCACCTTTAAGTAAGACAAGTTGGGAGGTTTCCCATACCACACTTCATAAGGAGTCTTATCAACCTTCTTAGTTGGAACCATATTCAATATGCGATGCAATGGTTTCAACGATAATCCCAAAAGGATAAGGGAAGAGTAGTAAGATTAAACATCGATCGCACCATGTCTAGCAATGTACGATTCCTTCTCTCAGATACACCATTTTGTTGTGGAGTATAAGGAGATGTGAGTTCTTTGGACAATACCACACTCGACTAGATAATCTTTAAACTCTTGGCTTAAATATTCACCACCTCTATCGGATCGAAGAGCTTTAATCTTCTTTCCTAGTTGCGGTTCTACTTCACTCTTAAAAACCTTAAATGTTTCAAAGACTTCATGTTTATGTTTAAGTAAATAAACATAACCATAACGACCGAAATCATCAAGAAGGTTAAGAAGTAGCTAGCACCCTTTCTTGACACATGTCTTAGTGGTCCACATACGTCAAGATGTATCACACCAAGAAGATCGAAGCCCTTTCTAAACTATTTGTAAAGGTTTCTTGGTCATCTTCCCGGATATGCAAGATTCGCATTTATCAAATGATTCATCATTGATGTCTTGCAAAAGCCCATCGTGTTGCAATTGTTGCATGCGTTTCTTGCCTATATGAGCAAGTCTACAATGCCAAAGAAATGAAGAATCCAAATCACTTTTGATTCTTTTATTATTGATGCTAAAGATGTAATTATTTTATCATTCACATTATCATGCAAATCAATTTCAAACACACCATTCTTTGGAATAACATTAAAGTAAAAACATCATTTAAAGAAATGAAATTCCATAATCGATAAATGTATGAAGCGAAACCAATATCTTTAACAAGGAAGCGTAAACGACACCCCTAACAATGGAAGGTGCGTAATGACAATCGTTTAATGACAAGACTAAACCCGAAGGTAAAACTAAATCAAACGTGCCTATAGCTTCAACGATCGCATGTGCTCCATTACCCACGTGCGGTATTGTCGTCCATAGGCAAGCTTCCTTGCTCCTCTAAGTCCTCGCGGTGTATTACATATGTGAATACCACATCCGAGATCATATACCCGTGAATCTATTTTATGAGGAAAAGCAAATAATTCTATCATCAAAAGAGTACAAGCATCGCCACGGTGCCGATTTTTATACCTCTTATTCCGCAACTCATCAAGGCACAGTGGACAATTCCTCTTCCGGTGTCCAAGCTGCGCAGCGATGATGACAAGCCGATCCTTCTTCGGATTTTCACTGCTGTTTGGGAGGGTACTTCTTGGGTTCTTGCGATAAGTCATAACTTGTTTTCCTTATCGCCTTTACCTTACATTTCCCTTTCTTGTTCGCTAGCGGCTTATTAGGCTTAGAAATTCTACCTTCGGATGGTCAAACCGCAGTGTAGAGGCCTTCTTGGGCAAACCTTTTCGTAATCAATGAGCATTGCATGTACCTCATTGATTGTCTTCCCGTGCAATGCATATTATAATTGCACGAAACCATCAAATTCCTTGTTAAGGGATCCATTGATCGAGCCAATTTGTATGTCATTAGGGTAGACATAGTTCAACGCCTAACCGGTCCATGTAACTCATCATTTCCGCAGAAGGCGCCGACAGTTTCCCATCTCCTTGCTTTTGCAAGCTTGAGTTCATACTCCCGAGCATAATGCAAGGCGACCTCATTATACTTGTCATACTCAGATTGCCATGCGGCTCGTGCTTCAGCAGTAGCATCACCGCAGTTCAGGAGGACAAGGCGTAGTCAAATAATTGAGTCTTTTGGCAACCTCAAGACAATTCGAGTTTCGATACCAATCATTGAAATTCGCTACGGTCAATTTCTCTCGATCAAACATAGATTTGACGACGAGGCTAGTGCGAGAGATTCACTTGAGCCATTTCTACGTAATTAAAAGTTCAAAAGTTAGTGCTTTCGATAAGTAAACATTCAAGAAAATAAAATTACCCTTTGGTCAATATTCATATTAACCATAGAATTTTCCTTGAATTTTGGATCCTCATTATCATAGTTCCACCACATCGGTTGATCCGCTAGTGGTGAAAGTATAGAATAGGTAATCGTTGAAAACGATAATTGACAAACAAGTTTTCAATTCCAAAAGTTATGGGATTTACAATTTTGCCAAAACAATTAATGCAAAACGTAAGCATGTTTCATCCCATCTTATGCCTTAAGTTATAGGTCTCACTAACTAACTTAATTAAGTTGTCTAATTTAGAAACTGCAAATCATAAAGTCGAGGTCTCACACAACAAAATAATTCACCTCGTTATTGTAATCTAGATCAAGGTCTCACATAACTAAATTACAACTTCAAGTGTTTCATATCATTAGATGGCATAAACTTAAATTTAAAGGGTACAATTTTTGATGTGTAATCAAAACTTATGTATAAAGAAGCATGCATACAACTTTATAACATAAAATTTTCGAAAAAACTTACATAAAGATTTTAAATTGCTAAGATTTAATTCTACAAAGTTTTAATCGATGCGTTGAGAAACTTACAACTTTGCACTAAGATGCTTCGTACATAGAATGGTTATACTAGGTAGCTCCAATCGAACGCACAGGCGAGAGGACCGTAAGGCGAAGCATAACCTTAGACATCCATTCGGTGAGACTATGCTCACTTCTTAAATACCCTTTATAGTTTGTTCTAGTGGGTGAGCCGTTCTAACCATTTAGTACAATCGCATCATCGATTAAAAGTTCAAGAATAATTCTTAGATAAATCAATTTCGCCATTATTTAGTCCATTTAATTTTCTATTCATAAAAAACCCTTTTGCTTACTAACATGTCAAACAATATATAAACAAAAAGCATTTTAATAAAAATTAAACACACTCAAATAATACAAACATATAACTAAACAATTTTAACATATGTAAAACAATTAGCCACATGCATAATTATTTCAATAAACTCTAATAACAATTCTAGGCGTAAATAAATGCATACATTAACTAGGACTTTCATCTAAGGTAGATGAGCTACATACATCGACAAGTCGATTCGTGTAAGCCAAGTTAATAGTATACCAAATTGCACATAACGAATTTTATTAGTTATAATTGAGGTCTTCCCCAATTCAATAATTATTAAATAAATAAAACATGTGTGTATCACTTAACAATTAATCAATATACAATAAACAATACTCCATGGCAAAACATGCATGTTCCACCATGGATTCCGCATAACAATTATCACCCAAGATACGCATATTACATGGCACATAACAATTATTCATTAATTAACCACATAAAATAAGCATGCAATCCTAGGGTTTCTACAAGTTTTACAAAATTAAAACCTAATTAAATAAATAATAGGTAATCGACCCATATATATAAAATTAGGTTTCAATTCAAAACCCTAGAAACCATAAAAAGCATGCAAATAATCATAAAGATCCAATTTTTATGTGTTTCGGTAATTAATTACATCATATTAACGGCTCGTGATGCCACTGTTGGAATTTTATACTCATAACAATTATACATAAAACAAATACATCATCAAAGCAAGCAGCGGAAGACTATAGGAATAATATATGTAAGTAATTAACCGAATAAGAAAACGCGTACCTTTTAGCAATTCAAGTAAACCAAACGAACTTTGAACTAGAACAAAAACCAAAACCCTAACTTTAGGGTTTAACAATTCGACCACCACAATAAATCGACCACCAAGGAATACAAGCTCAAGTGTGCTTGTTCTTCGTTCTTGTACACACGTACTAATAGCGATTTGATGTGGAGAAGCTAGTTCCTTGAATCACTAATAAACCAAACACTTTATCTTTGAGCTAAGACAAAATCGAAAACCCTTGGGGATAAGGGTGTTCGACCGGCCACACAAAGAGGAGAGGAGAAGGAGAGAAATTTAGGTTATTGGTAATCCAAGGTTAGTCAATAATGAATACATTGATTTGTATTTATAGTTAACATATCTTGGAGTCCAAGTTTGAGTGGGATTGGGTTTGAAACCCCCACCGATCGGCCTATTCATCCCAAAGGGATTCTAGAACTTTCCCGACTTGTAATTTCATCTCTAGTCCTTCTAGTTAATATTTAACGACCGTTAACCAAACCTCGTTAATTATTTAACTATCGTTATGTTTTATTTAGTGATTATTAATTAATAACAATAACGTTTTATTTATATTAATTATATACATCAATTCTCATACGTAATGTGTGCAATCCCGAAGTCTCGAGTTCGAATCCGGACATACTATTATTTAAATATCCATTAAAACCTTTCAGTTATAACTTCTTTGTACATCATAGTCTAAAATAGCGGGTTTGTGTCCCGTTTGGGTCATTTGTAACCAAAACACTCTTTGAAACGGGCTATTGATTATAACAATTTGCATATCGAGATGTTAAATTTATGTGTAAAGTTGATAAAGTTATAAATAATGATAAACCCTATACTATTAAGATTCCCGATCACAAAATGACTGAAACAGGACACAAAACAATCTTTTAATGTGCAGATGTACAAAAAACATGCAATTACTAAAACGTGACAAATGAGAAACATCGTTGGTATTTAATGCAAATAACCCTTAATTTGATTGTATTCAATTTGAACAACATGACTAACACTATAATTCAAAGGCGAAACAAAAGTTTGTACGGTTATTTGAATACAAAGAAGATCCTTTGTATTGCAGTCAGCAGCAAAACAATGAACCTCTAAAGGTTGTATAATTTCAATTTTCCTCCTCCACCTTCTACCCGGTATGTAAATTCCTTCAAGTCCACAACGAACAGAAAACCTCTCTGGTTCCAGCGGGACCCCTCGAAAAGATAAAAGACCTTCAACGCTTCTTGCACTTCCAGACCTGTTAGCGAGACTTGATCCCAGTCATCTACTTCGTTGTTTAGTCTAGAACCACTTTGTGATGAAAGTGACGACATTGAATGACTCCTAAACTGGCCTAATAAAAAATTCTGAGAACCAAATGAGCTCGGGAGTTTGCTCTGGTCAATGAGTTACGAGCAGTTGCACTGGGACTCGTGTCTACAGAAGACACAAAACGAGGTGGAGAAACAGAATTCTGTACAGGAAGCAACCATTTTAATAGATCTCCATAAGGGTCTTGTTTTGAGTGATCAATGTTTCTGAGGTTTCATATGATAATGTTGTTGACTGATATTTTTCGAACTGAAGGATTTCCAGAACTGGATCTTTCCAAGAGTCTACACCGATATTTATCTGTAAAAGCACCTGCATCCTTCCAAACAGGAAAACATAATACAACATTATAAATAAGGGAAAAAAAATGCATCCTTCTGAATAATGAATACATTGAGAACTAACAAGTAAATAAAATACTCCGTAATAGTAATATTATTCGCAGACAGTCTGTTATTGTTTGCTTAGGCTGCATCAGCTTCTAAAGGCAAGTTGGTTCATGCTAAAATGTTCACCGTTTCCGTCTTAATTGCAGGTCAAAAAGGTTGTCACACGTCTGTCCTTAAATCCCAACTAACCAGTATACATGATTCACAGACACTCGGTTATTGTTTGCTTAGGCTGCATCATCTTTTTCTTATGTTCACGCATGTTCTTCTTTTCACCCTACACAAACTAGTTTCTGGAAACGCTTCACTGGATTGAGGGTAGCTAACAAGGAAAACTTATCAAAGCAACAACAGCAAATAAGCACTCGCGGTCCTATATGTATATACATCTGTAAGTACCTAACACTAAATTAATGAACTCATCTGAACTCTCATTCTATCCATTCTTGCGGAACATCTTTCACTACTAGCACATAAGTTACTTTCATACTTATTGTGAGCCGCCACCAGTCATAAATCAACATGTTCCTAGTCGTTAAGTCTGATATCTCAGAAGACAAAATTACTTTTTTGTTTTATCTAACTTACACAATATTTTAAGTTAAAAGTATGTCCAACTATGCAATGCGGCTCGTGGCACAAGTACATACAGATAAAAACAAGCAGGATAAACAGGTTGGGTCACATGAAAATGCAAGCCTAAGCATGCAGCTCTCTGTTCTTAACTAGCCAGTAGATAAATATGAGCAAAATGATGTATATCTTTTAAAAAACATACCACTATGTCTCCATTAGCAAGCATGGTACATTTAACATCATTTTTCGCAAGTCCGCCAGAGGTGCTAGCATCAAGACTTCCTCTATCAACTAACATGGCATCCTTACTGGATTCGATTGGAATGAATTTTCCTCCAATTGTTGATGTTGATCCTGGAAATGCTTTCTCGGGTTTCCTTCTCGACCAAAGAGCTTCATCTGCCTCAGCAATTCGAGCAAAAAAATGAGATTTTTTAAATCTTATCAACAACTCTTCCGCCTGTTCCTGCTTGCTTGGGGATAAACATGCTATGATATGAACTTGTTCACCTGATTACAAAATACTAAAGTTTTACCACAAAGCGGAAAAGAGAAGAAATAGGTTATAAAGATGAACAACCACCTGGAAAAACAAATGGGCGATCCAAGGATCTAAATGACAGCATATCTGATTCTTTACTCCAATCATCAGAAAGCTCCTCTGCAAAAGTATTCGACACTTATAAAGGACTTGTATTATGAACATCAATTCACATATATACAAATTATATTTGCCAGTAAACCGTCTTTTTGAATACAAGTAGAAAACTACTAACTGACTGAGATCAATTTTCCAAGGACAACATGTCCAGTCGTGAGATAAAAGAAGTCAACATGTTATCTAAACAGAATCGTATTTATTCAGAGACCGTTACTTGATAGAGCAAAATAAAGGTGTAAAGTAATAAAGAAAAGTAGCAAGGGATTACTGCACGGAATGATAATATATCCTTCTTCTTCATGAACATCGATGTGCGTATCTACAATGGTCAAGCCAGTCTTCGTTCGTAAGCCCCCAAATCTGCCAGTCTCATTAGCGGATGATGTTACTGGATATACACTTGCAGCTATAAGATCGTCTAACTTTGCAGCCAGCTTCATGTTGTTTGCTTGTTCTTAAGCTTCTGCCTCCTGATCCGCAGAATGGGACCCACTCCCAGAACATTTGCCGGCCCGACAAGAGTTCCTCTGAAATGCAAAAGATACGTCTTATTCACTTGAGCACTAAATGTGTAGCTATGCATCAATAGATTATGCCTATTTGGCTGAAAAGTTAATCTACGGTTACTTAGAACTTAAATCAATCAATGAGCTTGAACCCATTCAGCACTTGTTAGTGATCAACTCTTATAAGCCAACTGCTCAGAATATGAAAAACCTTATGATTCATCCTACTGTGAAGCACACTTTAACAGACATTTTCGTACTTCTCATTCTTGATATCTTTCTTAGATTCAAACTTTAGGATTACTTATCGATTCATCTTATCAGCTTTAGGAGTTATTTAAATGCAAATAGCACCTTTGAGTGTTTTGGTGGAAAAAACAGGTTATACTTTTGGGCTTATTTTCGGCCAAATAAACACTTCTCCAAATAGCTTAGAAATAAGAATAATCGTACTTCTGCTTATTCATGCTATTTCTGTTAATCATCTGTTACTTTGACAATGCTGGCTAATAGCAACTATAGCTGCCACATTAGTACTTAACCATATAACGAAACAACCAAAATACAAACAATCATTCAAAAAACTTGCGCGCATAAAACATTTGCCACATTTTCATAGGCAATCTGTTACAAGAATCCGCACTATTTATTATCTTAGCATTTCTTCATTTATCCTTACCACAACAATACCGTCCAAAATTCTTACTTGTGACTATTCATCATATAAATGCTGATCATTAGTGCCTATATCTACCACTAACATAGGCTGTGTTTGACCAAATCAGCAGTAGCTTCTTTGAGCAGCGTTTGTAATACTAGCGTCTGAACAAAATCCAATATGCTAAATTATTTAGACAATGCTGATCAATAGCACCTACATCTACCAGTAGCAGCAACGTTTATTTTTCAATGCTTCTTTGCGCAGCGTTTCTAATACTAGCATTTAAACAAAATCAAAATGCTATACGCTCCAAGCCAAACAAGATCTATATTTCAAGCGCTAAACGCTAGTTGCTCCAAAACACTCCACTGCGGGCATGTTTGGCAAAAACTAGCAGTAGCTCCGAGCGGTAGTTGCTCGTTTTTTAGAATTTGAAAGTATAAAATGACCGTAAAATCTAAACACTCCTTGCGAAACAAGCTTATGTTTGGCAGCGAGCAAGCATTTAGGAGCGTGTCTTGAAGCAACTAGTAACTAGCGTTTAGCATTTTGTACACATATGCTTGTTTGGCAACTAGCAACTAGCATTCCTAATTTTTCTAAACGCTCCAAATCAAAACGCTACTTCTAGCCGCATTTACGAGCAACCAGCGTTTCCACTTACTAATTATGACTATACAGCTATGTTACCACTAACTACGGCTTCCTGCTACATCTATCTTCGCCAAACATACCCCAAAACCTCCTTACTAAACATTATAATTACATAATACCTAAATTTAATGTCAAAAAAAAAAAAAAAAAAAAAAAAAAAAAAAAAACTGTAAATCATATTTAAAATAAACTATTTACACAATATACATTTCGGTATTCATATAGCATTAACAATTGACATAATTAGTAAGGTGACGTCATATTTAGGTTTTTTTATAAATGAGGTGACGTCATAGTATGTGGAAATGACTACCGATCGGAAAAGATGACCGTTGGAGGTTGATTCACGTAATGTGATTTGATTTATTTATTTATTTAACCGGTCAAGTGAATTTATTTTATTTAAGGGATGCTACAACCACATAAACAATCCACGCAAAGAATCCACGCTGATGTGGCAGGGACTGATTGGTTTATATCGATACATTTTCTCTCTCTTCTTTATGAATAAATCAATCAGAAGCAATGATACATCCACATAAAAGTATCCACAAAAACAATCCACTCGCTGAGGTGTCAGCGGGTGATTGGTTTTTGTGAAATGTTGATCACACAAAAAACCAATCACCCGCTAACACCTCAGCAAGTGGATTATTTTTGTGGATACTTTTATGTGGGTCTAGCAAATTTCATCAATCAGACCCTGCCACATCAGCGTGTGAATTCTTTTTGTGGATTGTTTATGTGGTTCTAGCATTTCCCTTTATTTAGTGACAACGTGTTTACATACTTATTACTTGTGTTTGTTTGTTGAGTGTCTTGGTTGCCGTTTCGGTTTGGTTTGGTTTTCGGTTTCTGTTTTGGGTATTTTAATTTTCAGTTATGTGAAAACGTAGAGGGCGTGAATACGTTTCCGTTTAAAAACTTAATATCTTTTGTATCAAATCACTTATTAAGCTTGTTATAATTTGAAAGTTCCAATTATTGTTTGTGACTAATATAAAGCATAGTAAACCAAGTTGACACACAAGCATGAACATCAAGTCATATCACAAGCAATAATATAGTGCAAGCATAAAGGTAAAGTAATAAAGAAAAGAAAGTGCAAACCGGACACGAAGATTTATAGTGGTTCAGTCACGGATCTCCTTTCCGCCCTACTCCACTCCCCGAGTACCCAACTCGAGAGTTACTTCACTAAATTAACAAGCTCCCTTCTCGGCGGAGAAAACCTTACAAACGTCGCTTACACTTTTTCCGGTACAAAGCTAAATACCGGGTTCTAGTTCGAGGTAGAACCAACCTAACGTCGCCTATACAATATTTCCGACACTAAGCTAGATGTCGAGTTCTTTCCGGGTACAACCACTCTTGTTATGTTTTAAGGCCCAACATAACAAACTATATAATCTAGTTTGGTGAAAGTGTTGTGATGATGCAATAATGTTTATAATGATGATCCATGACACAAATGTCTAATGGATATGAATGACTAATCTAAATGATCTTCTTAAATAAGAAGTCTTCAATCAATTAGGTTAACAAGAGATCTTGAATCTTCATATGTTGATATGCTTTGGTGAATGAGGATGGCTAGATCTCCAAGCTTTCCTTGGTTGATCAAAATGTAAAATATGCTTACAACAAAGTTGAACGTTAGAAGCATTATGATCATGTGATGATGAGGGTGATTAATGTATGTTACTACATGATTATCTATAGATCTAAAAGATGAAAGAAAGATAGAGAGAATGTGTGTTGGAAGGGATGAGAAAATGAGAAAACAATGGGTTGGTATTTATAGCCAAAGTGGTAATCAAAATAATAATCTTTTATTAGATTTGATATCTTAGAATATCTTCCAAAATCTTGCAAATCTAACTAAATCTTCTAAAGATTTTAAAGAGATATAATGATGCACGCAATGATGTAAAAATACATTTTCATTTAGATTAAAATGTTCATAAAAATAAACCTGTAAAATGTATTATGTAACTAGTTGATAAAATGTATTATGTAACTAGTTGATAAAATGTCTAGTTACCTTTTATAAAATAAAATATCTAGTTGAGTGCTTGTCAAAATAAAATGTATTTTGTCAGGTGTAAGTAAACTTTAGTACTTGTATGAATATTATAGTTAGTTTATTTGTACAAATAAAAGTATATATTTGTTAGACATTTTACAAAAGATGTATTTGTATAAAATACTTGTGAATGCAAATTGTAAAATAAGGTTCGAAATAGAATGGTTAACGTATTAAAATACTTAGTGACTCTAAACGTATTTTAAATATTCTAAATGATTTGTTAAGGGTTTTGATCATAATACCACATAACAAACATATACGAACTTGTGTTGTAACATACGAGGACTTGAGACATCGAGAGGTGTTGAATGTATGTTGAGACAAAATGTGATTACGAGTAAGTTGTACATTTTACGTTATGTATTACAAGTTACATGTTTGTCATCAATCAAAACAAGCGAGACTTTATAGATTAAATATCGTAATATTTGCACTAACAAGTTCTTTTATGGAACTGAGAACCGTGGATATGGAATGAACCCAGCACAAGAACAAGATTTTTTCCAAAATAAGAAACTGAGTACAGAACCGCGGGTCTAAATTTTGATTCGGTTTGGATCAGTCTCAGTTATCGTTGATGAATTGACTTTACTCAATTACCCTTATGGCTGCTAATAAGCTCATGGTCAATGTGGATTGACTTAGGTTAAGATGCATGTGAATCCATAGATTTTTCATTTGTATTGTAAAATGATGTCAAAAATACCAGTTTATCCTAAATGCAACTTATGCAATTTTTTTTCTCGTTTCTCTCTCTTCTAACAAACTCTCCGCCAAAATTTCCACCATTAAAACCCTGTGTTTTTCTTAAATCTAGCTCACTATAGTACATAATTCCAAATTCTAAACTGTTGATTTGATTCATAATTTCATTCTACACACCATGATATAATTTTTCCCAGTTTTTACCGTGTAATTGAAATTGTTGATTTTGGTGCCAAACTTCAAAGTCTCTCATATTAGGAGAATTTGTTGTTAATACTGTAAGTTGAATGTATATATAGTTTTTAGCATGTCGAATAAAAAGAAATCACAAAAAAAAGAGTTCCGCAGAGATTCAGTGATCATGTAGTGGGAAATTTAAGTCGAAACACAATGAAAACATTTGAGACTACAGAGGATGGAAATAGGGTTGTGGATTTGGGAGTAAATGAATCATTGAGGTGTTAGGCTGTGAATAAGGAAGGTGATGAAATTGGAGATAATGTGAAGAATAAGGAAAGTGAGTGTGTAACTGATGAAGGTGGTGTGAAGGATAGGGTGTCGAATCTTGTGAAGGAAATACAAACAGAGGTAGTTGATGCAGGTTCTGGTGAAACATTTGTACCTAAGGTTGTAAGTGTTTCTATACCTAGTAATCAATATGAAACTGTTATTTGTGATAATGAGGACAATTGTAATAATGATGTTGATATAGTGCTATGAAAAACCAAATCAAAAGGAAAATTACTCCTATGCTAAGGTGCTTAAGAAGGATGTAAACACTATTAACAAGAAACTTGTATACATTGCCCCTAATGTGAATAAAGAAGGTGAGGAAAAAGTTGTATTTGATGAGGAAATTATGCAAAAAGGTAGTATGAAATGGGCAAATACCATTTTTTGTTACTTTATGGGGCAAAATATGGGAATCCATGAATTAAGATACCATATTAGGAGAATGTGGAGTAGATTTTGCCTCAAGGAAGTGAATGACAATGGTAATGGTATGAATCTATTCAAGTTCAGAGATGAAATAGGAATGAATCAAGTTTTGAGTCATGGACCATGGATGGTGAATAGTAGGCCATTATTTGTGAAGTGGGACCACAGAAATTGGTATGCTAAAATTGAACCATGAAGTCTCCTATTTAAGTCGACTACTTAAACTACCAATGGAAGCTCAAGTGTCGAAGGGATAAGTGCTATAGTCGATGAGTCTAGGAAACCAAAGATTATGGATCAAGTAACAGCTAGTATATGTCAACTGGGTGTGGGCAAAATTAACTATGGAGAGTTGCCGGAGCTATTCCTTGTGGGGTGGAAAATGGCTAGTGCCAAAAGGCACCCGGGATCAGGGTGTTCCCGCTAACCTACACCTTTTGTGGAACTAGCAGAAGTTGATGCAATGAAAGAATTGAAGACCACAGTTAAAATTGAATACTTAGATAAGAATAAAAGTGTCAAAGGATCCAAGGAAGTCCAAGTTGAGTATGAATGGAAACCTAATAGATGCAACAACGCAAAGTATTTGGGCATGGTCTTGAGAAATGTGGTATTAGACCTAGAACTGAATTAGAAATCAAAGAAAACGAGGCTGCTAAGGAAAATGAATTGAAAGAAAAGAATGATGTACAGAATGAAGAATTTAGAGATGTGCAGAATAGGAAAAGGCATATAATGCAACAAAAGAAAAATGGGCAGAACAGATATTGAGGGCCACAGTTTCAAAGAAAATAATATAGGAAGATGGATAGTGGTAATGGCAAAGGTAAGGAGAAGGTACCACAGGAGTCTGCTAGTAATAACAAGAAGGAAAAGAACTCAAGTAAAATTGCAGTTCATGAGAGAAGGGCTGGCTCAAGTGTGAATACATAAAAGGTTTTGAGTAATTAAACAATTGAGGAAAGCAGTGATTTGAGGATATTAAAAGATAAAATGGTGGTGGATGTATATTTGAACAAGAAATTGCAGCCTACTTGTACAGAAGTTAAAAGTTGGACAAAAGACATTGAGGACTACTTCAAAAGGCAATGGAAAGTTGATAGACTAAAAGAGCAGGAAAGTAATGAAGGTGATGAGGAGGAAGTGATGGAGAGAGTGAATGAGATGGCTCAAACAATGGCAAGTGAAAATGTCATTGGATTGAGTGGTAATATTTTGAATTAAGGAGGCTTATGCAAGCATGATATTCTTAAATAATATCTTTATGGATTTTAAGCTTGCCACATGGAACATTAGGAGTATGAATAAAGGGGGGAAAAGTGAAAAGGTTGATTATGGAGGAAAGAATACAGGTCTGTGCAATTTTGGAGACCCACATCAAGCCACATAAACTTCCAAAAATCTGTGAGAGCACTTTTGGAAATTTAATTGGCTATCCATTGTTAGTCATAGTCCTAATGGATGTAGAATCTTAGTAAGTTGGGACAGGAATAAGGTGGATGCGGTGATGATTCACTCCTCCAAACAGTCAATATTCTGTATGACTGAAATCTTGTCTAACAAAACTATTTTTTTTTTTTGTAGTTTTATCTATGCTGCAAATACAGGCAAAGAAAGGAAAGAATTATGGAAAGATCTTAACATAGATCAAAGAATGGCTAGTGGTCTTCTATGGCTGATTATTGGGGATTTCAATGTTACTCAAAAGATAATGGAGCACTCTGCTGGTGGTTCTGTGATTACAAATGATATGTAAGACCTCACTGATTGTGTAAATAGCATTGAGGTGGAGGATATATGCAGTACTGGAGTGTTCTATACATGGATTAAGTCACCATCTAACCCCCAAACCAATATGTGGAAACGTAGAGGGGGGTGAATACGTTACCGTTTAAAAACTTTAGATCTTTAGTATCAAATCGCTTATGAAGCTTGTTATAATATGAAAGTACCAATTATTGTTTGTGACTAATATAAAGCATGGTAAACCAAGTTGTCACACAATCATGAGCATCAAACCACATCACAAACAATAGTATAGTGCAAGTATAAAAGTAAAGAGATAAAGAAAGGAAAGTGTAAACCGAACACGAGGATTTATAGTGGTTCGTCACGGATCTCCTTTCCGCCTACTCCACTCCCCGAGTACCCAACTCGAGAGTTACTTCACTAAATCAACAAGCTCCCTTCTCGTGGAGAAAACCTTACAATCGTCGCTTACACTTTTTCGATACAAAGCTAAATACGGGTTCTAGTTCGAGGTAGAACCAACCTAACGTCGCTTATACAATATTTCCGACACTAAGCTAGATGTCGAGTTCTTTTACAAGGTACAACCACTCCCAATATGTTTTATGGCCCAACATAATAAACCTTGTGTTTTATGGCACAAACACATAAACCATCTAATCTAGTTTGGTGAAAGTGTTGTTATGATGCAATGATGTTTACACTAATGATCCATGACACAAATGTCTAATGGATATGAATAACTACTTCTAAATGAACTTCCATTGATAGGAAGCCTTCATGATGAAGATCACAAGCTCCCTAAACTTCTTGTGATAGATCTTCAACTTGTGGTGAGTGGGGATGGCTAGATCTCCAAGATTTCCTTGGTTGATCAAAGAGTATGCTTACAACAAAGATGAATGTTAGAAGCATTATGATCATGATCATTAGGGTGTTTAATGTGTGTTACTACATTGTTAATGATTGATCTAAATGTATGCAAGAAGGTGGAGAAGATGTGCTTTGAAGTGGTGAAGAAATGGGAAAACAATGGGCTTTATTTATAGCCAAAGTGGACAGAGCGTCCACGGACCAAGGATCCCTTTAAAGGGTCCGTCCTTTATGCAATTTGGTACCGTGGGTGCTCGACATAAAATCTAAAAATCTTTCTTCAAATCTTTCCAAGATATTACCAAATCTTACTAAGATCACATTTGATATATTGAGTGTCAATCTAACCAATATATTCAAGAGATCTTCCAAGGATTTCAAAGATGATGCATGCCATGATGTAACATGTATTTAGATTAAAATGTTTATCAAAGTAAACTTGTAAAATGTATTATGTAACTAGTTAATAAAAGTCTAGTTACCTTTGAAATACTTGTGAATGCAAAATGTAAAATGAGGTTCTAAATAGAATGGTTAACCTATTAAAATACTTAGTGACTCTAAACGTATTTTAAACATTCTATATGATTTGTTAATGGGTTTGATCATAATGCCACATAACAAACATGTACGAACTGTGTTGTAACATACGAGGACTTGAGACATCGAGAGGTGTTGAATGTATGTTGAGACAAATGTAATAACAAGTAATTTGTACATTTTACGTTATGTATTACAAGTTACATGTTTGTCATCAATCAAAACAAACGAGACCGTAATAGATTAAATATCGTAATATTTGCACTAACAATCTCTCTATTGATGACAAATACTAAATTCTAGAAAGTAAAATGTACAAGGTTACTTGCATCCTTACTAGCTTTACATTACCTTCTCCGCTTACACGATCTTCTCCCCTTTTGTCGAAACAAAAGTTGGCGTGTCCTTGAGTTTAACTTTATTTCTTGAAAAGCGACTTGCATCATCTCTAGTGAAGTTAAATCATCCTTCAATCCGTCCCTTGTTTGGTAGCGGATCCATGGATCAAATAAAGAAGCTTAACCTACATCAAGGTTAGTTTTATGCAACAAAATTATGAGAAATATATGAAAAGAAAATGCATAGCAATGTTAGCCTATTTTCTCCACTTTTTATCGAAGCACAAATGCAAATATATGAAAAAGAAAAATGCATAACAACCTATTGTATAGCAAATATAAAAATATGGATTCATGCAATCCTTTCGTCATGTCAAGTGACCAAAGCTAAGAGGAAAAAAAATATGAATGGACATTGCATTTCAATGATGCATAAGGATTATGATTTGAATGATTTATTGATGCTAACAACCTATTGTTTTGAGCAAGTTCTCATATGGTTCAACCCAAGAGTAATCAATAATGCGTTCTATCTAAGAATATATAAAATTGATAACATGAAGATAAATTCGTTCATTGATTGACACGAATTATAAAAATGACTTATTCTAGGTGACAATGGGAAAGGTAGTATTAGTATGGTTTTGACCGACATGGATGATTATCACTTTGAAAAGAAGTGAAGACAATATGGAAAATACTAATAATAATAATGAGTACCTATATGAGGATGAGAATGACATCATATAAGTGAAAGTTGGATGGACCAACGTGTTGGAAATGGACTGCTTTGATTAATATATCGTTTGACCGACAAGGACATGCATGATAAGCGAGAAAAGGATAAGATCCTATGATGGTGTTCTAGATAGTGAAGTTGTAAGGTGCTAGTTTAAGGAAAATCATATATGTGGAGATAAAGACGTTTTGTAAAAACACATGATGCGTTTTTCACTTGATGAGGTATTGGTGCGAAAAAGGTTGAACTAGTTGTGGTTTCATGAACCGGTTTTAGCTAAGTGGTGTTTACCTATGTGTTGGTATTGTAGAGTCTAAGAGACATAAAATTTGACAAAAGACAATTATGTGAATGAATTTCTCTCCCCCTTAATTGGTGGACATCCAACATAATGTGTAATGTATCAAATAAGGAATGACAACAAATTGTTTAGGAGGTTATTCGGGCTAACGAAATAGATGAGTTTAGTGATGTTTTTCTAGATGATGGTTAGCATACAATGAACTTCATCCTTAAAGTCACGTACCTCTTCTCGATTAATACGATATGATCGTATGATGAGGCATGTGGTTTCCTAATAGGAAGTGAAGAGGATTAGAGTATTGTTATAACTAAATAATGATGGAGGTGATTTTTGGAAAGCGGAAGCAAAATGAGATTTGGAAAGAGGTCGGTTGAAAGACAAAATGCAAAGCCAACCTCTAGAATTTAATTATATATGCTTTTAAACTATATGCAAGTATAGGGATCCCATAAAGCATAGTACTAATTTACGTAGCAATAAAGGGATTATGCAAAATAAGCATATAAAAGTTAGAATCAATTGAGATAACAAATGATTTGTTATCAACCTACAAAACAAATTTGTTAGTGACAAAAGATGTTATCATGATAGAAATCAAATGATAACATATTATATAACAAAAACAACACATTGCACTTAAGTAGACAAGAAATCACCATACAAGATAGCATCAAAACAATCATAATATGCAAGAATACGAATTTATTCAAGACATTTCATTATGAGATTGTTTTTGTTGTTAGACTTAGACACTTAAGCATACTTGGATATACAATAATCTATGTGATTAATTTGTAAGATAAAAAGGCTTCTAAAAGTTAGTCATACCAAAAGCACTTTGACAGATTATATGTGCATACGTAGCAAACAAATAGTGTGACAAGAAGCAAAAGAAACAAGATGAAAGATTTTTGTAAGCCATGTTTAAGACATAACAATTTGGAGCATGTATCATTTGGATCGTACTACACATAGATGTAATGAATGCCAACTAATAGCTTTCAAACACAAATATATCATATCAAAATTATCACGTATCAAAATGGCGTATTATGAGTTCATAAGTAACATGTTAATCATGCTAAAAATAATTCAAAGTAAGTATCATGCAAATAAAGTTTAGGTTTAAACGTTTAGTAGCATGAAACAACAATACAAGCATTATAAAGATAAAACCGTACTAAGGTTTACACATTCGACTAGTTATCAAACACTAAGATAATGTCAAATCAACTTATCGTATCAAACAAGAACATGTAATCAACACATGTAAGTGCAATGCAAGTGGTTTTAAAAGAAAAGTCATATATACTACTTGTTTGATTAGTATTCCTAAGGCGAGGCAAACTATCAATGCTTTAACACTTACTTTAGGCAAGTATAGGAAAATAGATTTTTCAAGTTGGAGAATGAATATGAGACTATTACTAGCGGTGCTCAATTAAGGCTAAACACGACCATTTTTACGGGTGATTCCACAAACCCAACTTCTCTCTAGGAAGCAATTCAACCGTTAGGTCAAATTGAGTTTCTAGTGCAATAGATTCTCCAGTAATCATTCTCATGTTAGAAAGATAGGAACTCCTACTTTTGCCTATTAAAGTGTATAAAAGATGATAGTTTACCAATACTTGGCTTAATGTGACACAACTAATATGCAATATAACTAAGGAGATGAAGATGTCATGTTATACACATGAATTTTAACAATGGTGTGTTTGATAAACAATGTGTTTTAATCTTGTGTTTAGAATTGAAAGTTGTTCAAATTACACAGCTAATTGTATGATCTAATGGATGACATCTTGAACTATAAATGTGAATTGATCATCTAAGACTAGATAATGGAATATGTTAAACTAAGAACGTTCTCAAGAAAGCTCTTTGGAACATTATTTAACAAGAATCTAAGTGAGGTTACCAACTTCAATAGATCTTGTATATGCTCTAAAATTGTGTAGTTTTAACCTTGGATGTGCACTCGGTTTGAGCAAGGTTAGGTTATGATGTACGCTTGAAAGGAAATAGATACAAATAGTATCTTTCAACAAATGAGATTATCCCATGGGATAAAGTTATCATGCTTATGAAAACAAGTATGACAAGATGAATTGGATATGCTAGTTCACAGAACTTGTAGATGTTTGTTTCAAGATCATTTAGCCAATGAGGTGTAATGAAATCTCTTGTAACACAACTATTTATGTCGCAAGAGTGATGCATAGGATATACAATATCCTTTTAACAAAATGAAATCTTAACGCATGAATCTTAGTCATAATGTTCTTCAAAACATCATGTTTTCCTAAATGAAGATATGAAGCCAAAGTGTTTGAATCGGATAGTCCCATCTAAATAAACTTGGTCTCAAGATTATATTCACTAGATGATGACAAGAGGAATTCACTCAAGTTTCTTATGTATACTCCTCAAGAGTCATTGTTGCTTGGGGTGTATGATGTTGGCTTTGAGATTGCATTTTAACATATGTTGTTAAAATGTTGATTTGAAGTTTAACGAAATTTATGCAGAAGTTTAACGACAAAGTATTACTAATACTTTGATTATTTGTGAAGGTAGTACTACTTATACCTAGTGGAAATTGACAACAATTACCAAGAGCACCATGCTGATAGTTGAGGTTCTAGCCATAATGAATTATCTAAGTCCTTATATGTGGGAAAGGATGGTTGAGTTTGTTCAAACGTGCATTTGATTCAAGACAAGTGTTGGACACAAGGGTTTTTGAGCAATACACTCAACGAATTCAAATGATGGCAAGGATGGTGGATTGGTTGATCTAGGTGGTAGGTCTTCTAGTGTGTCTAAATAAGGATGTGGTGATGTAGGGGTTTGTTGTGCTATGGGAGTACTTAGGTTGATTATTTGTCCAAGATGTTGAACACAAAAGTACGAATACTAATTCTTATGGTTCATTGGTTACTACAACTAGCGGGTGAAGTGCTTGAAGTTTTGGTTATGTCTATGAAGCTTAGGGCTGAGGTATAGGTTCACCTTGAAAAGCACGTTTGATTTAAAGGATGCTCTTGGAAGTTCATGAGCAATACGCTTAATGGTGCCAAAAGATGGAAGAGGGATAGTAGGTGTCTAAGAGGATAAGTAGCACAATGGGTTGTTTGTTTTGGATAAGTGTTTCAACATGTTGTTAAAATAGTTGGGTGTTGATTTTCGGATATGACTTTTAATGACTTACAATCGTAAGTCGCATATACTTGAATATTTCGGATGAACTACTTAAGTTGTCAATCCTAATTTGTTGAGCTTAGATTGAACTCAAGGATAACAAGACTTGATAATATGTATTTAACATATGTGTGAGTTATGACGCGATGTAAATACTTATCGTCTTGAAGGATGACACATTATTTTCATGTTAACCATGTGAGGCAATACATGTAGATACAAAACAATATCTATAGTCATATGTTAGACTTGTGTATAATATCTTTGCAAATAATGAGTCCAGGTTTATTAGTCTCGGTAAGTCATCTAAGTCATCCGCAAACGGGTGAGGAGATGTTGGTGGTGTTGCACAAAGTTTGATAGGTACAAGCTTTGGAGACTTTGGTAGTGAAGTTGTTTTGGATGATGGTGGGTGATTTTGATGGTGGAGTTGGAGTACTCAAGTTTAGAAAGTTCACATCTTGAATGGGTGATGAGATGTTGAGAGGTAATGAGTCTGAGGATGAAGAGCTCAAGTTAATGAAGCAACAAGATCGAATGCTAATCCTAGTGGTTTTCTTAAGTGGCTTATTTGAGGTTAAGGATTTAGTCATTTTGACTTTGCTTTAAGAAATGCTAAGCTTGAGGAAAAGTAACAATGAAGGTGTGAAAATGATCATCTTGAATGTGTTGATTTATGGAACTAAGGATTCATGGATTTGATGTTAATCCATACAAAGATGGTAGTTTCTAATGAGATGGAAGTGTCTAAAACATGTCAAACATCCTAAGTTAATCCATTGAGGATGTGTTGAGTGAGGTATGAAAGATATGCATTAACAACTATCCTAGAAACGAAGTTTGGTAAATTAGATTATGGATTTAGTAAAATTCAATAACTTACCGTAGGATTCACGGCACCATTTCTTTACACAACGGAACCCTTAAATTGGTGCCGCCTGGTCCGCCTGCATGTGTATGGCGGTACAAAATACATAACGAGACGGTACCAAAATTTTGGTGCCGTCGATCCGTGGACACCGTAAAAGTTCACAGACCCATTTTTAGGTGTCGGGAGTTTTCAAACCTAAAATTTTGCTTAAAACATGTGACATTAATTACTTCTAGTTAGGAAAAGTCGATAATACATATACAAATATAGTGGAGCATAGACTTTGACCAGGGCTAACGATTTTCACATAAAAGTGAAAATGGGTAAAATTTGATAACACACTTGTGCTATCCACCTGCATAAACCGGTTAGCATACAACATTGTTTTAAGTCATATTATCATCCTACAAAGTAAAAACAAATAAATTACATCATACAACATTGTTTTTGTCCTTGTACCAAACACTCTCTTAACACCTTCATTTTTCAAAGTACTTGACTAATTTACTTAGTACTCATTGCTAAGTGAGTTATGACATTTCATAAGTTATGCGAGATGTTAGTAACCTATGCAAACGAAGTGATCTAATTCTCAAGCGATGGTAAAGTAATTTTCCAACTTAGTGCACGTAATCTAGCAAATAACCTATTGTGCATAAACAAGAAATAGTCAAACAAGCGAATAAATAACATGGCAATATTGACACTTATATTATGC
Source organism: Chrysanthemum lavandulifolium (assembly GCA_022545495.1). NCBI lineage: Eukaryota > Viridiplantae > Streptophyta > Magnoliopsida > Asterales > Asteraceae > Chrysanthemum > Chrysanthemum lavandulifolium. Next base: position 41,690,387 of record CM040241.1, on the reverse strand, counting down.
AAACAAACAAGTGTAAACAACAATTTGAAAAATAAGCAAGCAACATATATGCAAACAACATAAACAAGTGGTCATTTAGCATAGCATAACAAGAAAGACACTTTTCGTCATTTTGCGTTTAAATATGACGATGTATACCAAGCTTGATTAGTTTCCTTTAAACATATTACCAAATTATTTAGTTTCAAAGGAAGTTGTATCAAAGTTCTAAGAATACCAACTTAAATTGCTTGATTCAAAAATTTGAGTTTTTATGTTAAAGCGAAACTCAATATTTTAGACATATTGTAGTATTTGGTCTATTTCACTTATTTAAAATTAGACTCAGGCCATGAGAGTATTTTTAAATGAAATTAGACTCAATCCCTTTTAAAATGATAGGTGGTTCGACTCGTACGGACTTACGGTTAATTAGTTAAGATTTTTTGAAGTTGCCCAAAAAACTGCATATTGTACAGACGGATTCACCAAAACTAGTATTTGACATAGAGAAAACGTGTGCGACTTACTAGATTTCATAGTAAACATATAATACACATATTTAACAACATATCTACTTATGTGACTTATCTTAAACATTTACGAAGGTGATTTTTCAACTAGATTTATAGTTATCCCAAACACTCCTTTAAAATCATTTTTCTTCGTAAATTTTCTATGAGCACACAATACAATACTTACTAGTTCTTTCAACAAACTTTTTTTATTTTACTTTTCAAGAAAACCTTCAAGCTTGTATACAAAGTTATATTTAACAACAAAATTTCTAAGTATAACAAGCAAAGAATTTTTCATATTATTTTTCGCTTCAATGGTAATTTGATACATGGATCGTACTCTATTTTTAAAAACCATTTGTTTTGAAAATACGAGCTACGTGGCTCGGTACCAATTGTGGAAACGAGGGGGTGAATACGTACTGTTTAAAAACTTTAGATCTTTAGTATCAAATCGCATGAAGCTTGTTATAATATGAAAGTACCAATTATTGTTTGTGACTAATATAAAGCATGGTAAACCAAGTTGTCACACAATCATGAGCATCAAACCACATCACAAACAATAGTATAGTGCAAGTATAAAAGTAAAGAGATAAAGAAAGGAAAGTGCAAACCGAACACGAGGATTTATAGTGGTTCGGTCACGGATCTCCTTTCCACTACTCCACTCCCCGAGTACCCAACTCGAGAGTTACTTCACTAAATCAACAAGCTCCCTTCTCGGCGGAGAAAACCTTACAATCGTCGCACACTTTTTCGATACAAAGCTAAATACCGGGTTCTAGTTCGAGGTAGAACCAACCTAACGTCGCTTATACAATATTTCCGACACTAAGCTAGATGTCGAGTTCTTTTACAAGGTACAACCACTCCCAATATGTTTTATGGCCCAACATAATAAACCTTGTGTTTTATGGCACAAACACATAAACCATCTAATCTAGTTTGGTGAAAGTGTTGTTATGATGCAATGATGTTTACACTAATGATCCATGACACAAATGTCTAATGGATATGAATAACTACTTCTAAATGAACTTCCATTGATAGGAAGCCTTCATGATGAAGATCACAAGCTCCCTAAACTTCTTGTGATAGATCTTCAACTTGTGGTGAGTGGGGATGGCTAGATCTCCAAGATTTCCTTGGTTGATCAAAGAGTATGCTTACAACAAAGATGAATGTTAGAAGCATTATGATCATGATCATTAGGGTGTTTAATGTGTGTTACTACATTGTTAATGATTGATCTAAATGTATGCAAGAAGGTGGAGAAGATGTGCTTTGAAGTGGTGAAGAAATGGGAAAACAATGGGCTTTATTTATAGCCAAAAGTGGACGAGGGCGTCCACGGACCAAGGATCCCTTTAAAGGGGTCCGTCCTTTATGCAATTTGGTACCGTGGGTGCTCGACATAAAATCTAAAAATCTTTCTTCAAATCTTTCCAAGATATTACCAAATCTTACTAAGATCACATTTGATATATTGAGTGTCAATCTAACCAATATATTCAAGAGATCTTCCAAGGATTTCAAAGATGATGCATGCCATGATGTAACATGTATTTAGATTAAAATGTTTATCAAAGTAAACTTGTAAAATGTATTATGTAACTAGTTAATAAAAAGTCTAGTTACCTTTTGAAATACTTGTGAATGCAAAATGTAAAATGAGGTTCTAAATAGAATGGTTAACCTATTAAAATACTTAGTGACTCTAAACGTATTTTAAACATTCTATATGATTTGTTAATGGGTTTGATCATAATGCCACATAACAAACATGTACGAACCTGTGTTGTAACATACGAGGACTTGAGACATCGAGAGGTGTTGAATGTATATTGAGACAAATGTAATAACAAGTAACTTGTACATTTTACGTTATGTATTACAAGTTACATGTTTGTCATCAATCAAAACAAACGAGACTGTAATAGATTAAATATCGTAATATTTGCACTAACACAATATTCTCAAGAAGTTGGACAGAGCAATGATCAATGATGAATTTATGAGTCTATTTCCTATTGCAAGTGTAGTTTTTATGCCATACATGGTCTCTGATCACAGTCATGTGGTAATAAAACTTCCATCAAGTGCTAGAAAAAAGAAGGAAACCATTTAGATTTGCAAACTTTATAGTAGACAAAAAGGAAACCATTTAGATTTGCAAACTTTATAGCGAAAAAGAGGAATTTCTATCTCTCATCATAAGAGAATGGAATTGCAATATTTAGGGCTTTAAAATGTTCAAGCTGGTGAAGAGAATGAAGAATCTCAAAATGAATATGAACAAACTGAATTGGAAGAATGGTGACATACATGAAAGAGTTAAGATTAGTAGAGATAAACTTAGGCTTGCTCAGAATTTAGTTGATGCTAATCCACATTGTGTTGAATTGAAGTTACAAGAAAGCAAGATTATAATGAAGTTGTGGATGATGAGGGAAAAATATTGTTTCAAAAAGCCAAAGTGGAGTGGATGTGCAAAGGAGACAGAAATAACAAGTATTTTGACAAAATCCTAAAAAGCAGAAATCAAACTAATAAGATAGTAAGTATTACCAATGATGAGGCTATGATATTGGAAGGTGATGCAATGGAGAATCAATTTGTAAATCACTTTAAAAACTTCCTTGGAAATTCTAATGGCAATACTGAATGGAATTTGGAAGGGTTGTTTGGTACTACTCTTAATACTGAAGAAGCAAATGAAATGGTGAAGGATGTTACTGATGGAGAAATCAAGGATGCTATGTTTGATATTGGTGAAAACAAGGCTCCTGGGCCTGATGGCTACACTTCAACTTTCTTTAAAAAAACATGGCACATTGTGGGCACTAATGTATGTTTGGCAGTTAAAGAAATTTTTTTAAACTGTAAAGCTTTTGGGGGAAATGAATGCTACACTGATATCTTTGGTTCCTAAAATTCCTCACCCAAGCAAAGTGACCGAGTTTAGACCAGTTCTATAAATGCATTAGTAAAATTCTCACTGACGGAATGAAGGATGGTTTAAAGAAATTGGTGGACTTAAATCAAAGTGCCTTTCTTCAAGGGAGACTGATTCAAGATAACATCCTCATTACTCAAGAGCTTCTCTAAGGCTATGGTAGAAAGAGTGGCCCAAAAAGATGTTGTTTAAATATTGAAATTGCAAAAGCCTATGATACTGTGGAATGGAACTTTCTTAGAGAGGTACTTACTCAATTTGGCTTTCACAGTAAAATGATTCGATGGATTATGGTATGTGTTACAACTGCTATGTTTACTTTATGTGTGAATGAAGAAAGAAAAGGATATTTTAATAGTGGTAGAGGATTAAGACAGGGAGACCCTATCTCACCATAACGTTTCACCCTTGTAATAGAAGTCTTCACTCTCATGATGAAAAGGAATGCTCAGCAAGGAGGTTTAAGTATCACAGGGGTGTAAAGAATTGAAATTGACTCACATATGTTTTGCTGATGACCTACTTTTGCTCTGTCATACTGATGTTACCTCTGTAATAGTGGTCAAAAATACTTTAATGGAGTTTAGTCAGGCTTCTGGTCTTCTCCCAAACATGGGCAAAAGCACAACTTTCTTTGGTAATGTGGATAGTGCTGAGAGGAACATAATCCTTGAAATTTTACCATTCAGTGTTGGTAGATTTCCTATGAAATACTTGGGTGTGCTCCCTATCACTAAAAAAAGTTGAGCCAAGGAATGCAAGCAACTCATTGATAAAGTCAAAAACAAGGTGAATGATTGGAAAAATAGATACTTGTCTTATGCAGGGAGACTACAGTTAATTACTTCAGTTTTAGCCTCAATGCATGTGTACTAGGCTATTGTATTTCTACTTCCAAAGTCAGTAATATATGATGTTGATAAAGTGCTAAAAGGATTTCTTTGATGTAAAGGAGATTTGAAAAAAGGGCAAGCTAAAGTGGCATGGAAAACTATATGCACTCCAAAAAGTCAAGCTGGTTTGGGACTGAGGAAAATGGATACATGGAATGAGGCATTATTTTGACTAAAAATCTATGGAATATTGCAACTGGTAAAGAATCCTTATGGGTAAAATGGGTTAATATATTTAAGCTTAAGGGTAGAAGTATATGAGATATCCAAAAGACAACAATGACAGTTGGATGTGGAAGTCAATGTTGGACCTGAGGGATAAAGTGAAGAGTATTATTTGGAAAGTATTAGGGGATGGTAAAAGTACAAACATATGGCATGATCAATGGTGCAATATTATCTTTGAGAAACATAGTGAATAAAAGAGATTTGTATGATGCTAGGCTTTATGACAATATGACTTTGAGTGATATGGTGATTGATGATGAGTGGAATTGTCCAGAGGAATGGATGGAAATGTTCCCTACAATTCATGGTATTATTATCCCCGATTTAGATAGTAATGCTAGCGACATGACTAAATGGAAAGATCATAAGGCTAATTTTGTTGACTTCTCAACCAAACATGCCTAGATGAAATTAAGTCGGCAAAATAATGAAGTTCTATGGCATAAAGTGGTATGGTTTTCATAAGGCAATCCAAGGTTTGATTTTGTTCTATGGATGGCACTAAAATGTAGACTGCAGATACAAGACATAATTATGGCTTGGAATAGTAATAAAGATATGAAATGCTCCCTATTCAACAAGGTAAATGACTCTCATTGGCACTTGTTCTTTAAATGTGATTTCTCCAAAAATATATGGGATGAGATGAAAAAGAAAATCGAGGATAATAACATGCCTGATATATGAGAAGATGTGATTGATTACTATGTAAACAGTCCTTGTAACAACTCAATTGGAAGTGTGATTAAAAGGATTATCCTTGCAACTACAACTTACTACATATGGAGGGAAAGAAATTCAAGGTTATTCATAGGGGAAATTCATGATACAGAGACTGTTTTGAAGATCATTGTGGATAACATTAGACTGCAACTTCTTGGTCTAAAAGTTAAAAAGTTAGTAAAAGTTGATAAAGTGGCAAATAATTGGTTGGTTGGCATGACATTGTGCAGAAGTAATCAGCAGTAAAAATTGTCTATTTGTGTATAAAGGGATGTTTGGCACAAGGCAACTATATAGGAGCAGTTGGTTATTATCTTGTGGCTTGCTTATCAGATACCTTGACATTCGTTATGGACTTATTGTGGGGTTGTGAGCACTAAATTTGGTCTATAAGGGATGATGAAATGGATGGAATAGTGGTATAAAAAGTGATGATTGGATTCTCTATTTCAGCCAAAACTGTTTGCAGGCTGGAATTAAGGGGTGCTTGGTTACTTAGATAAAAGCAATATAAGCTATATGGCATACCGTATAACACTGCAATGCACAAAATGTGGTGTGTGCATCAAAAGAAGTGGTGTATATATCAACCCCTTATTTTTTTATGATAATCTTTAACGTTGATTTTGCTATGCATCTTAATCTTACCATTAAATATACTCTTTCTTATACATGAAAATTATTTTCCTTTTTAAAATTGCTAGTTTTGCAACTATTTATTATTGTAATTTGTAATTATGTATTGTAATTGATGTCATATTAACCATTTTATCTCGTTCAAAAAAAATATATTAACCATTTTATCATTCGGGATTAGTTCTTGTACAATAGCTTGTTAAAGTAGAAAACTTTGGACGCATCGTGAGTATGACACTGAGAGTAAGGGTTTAGTAGGTAGATTTCCATAGTTTAAACTTAAAATCTTTGAATTTTTATTGAGTGTTATGTTGATCTTACAAAGTCACCTATTTATCACCTCAACTTTTCTATGTTTTTTTAATTATTGATTAGAATGTTATTTAACCGGATTGCATCAAAACATGATCGATATTCCACTTACGCATTGAAGAACAAATCTTATCATCTTTAAAAAAACATCATCATCTTGCATCCTAGATCAACATACAACAACACCATCCACATCGATAATCAACAACTTGCAACAATTTTGACATCATCGTCATCAAAAATTATCAACGATCATTAACTAAAATAATAACCAACACTCTATGCATATTCACTCAGCTTGCCCTTATTTTAGCATCATCGTTTCATATATCAAAAGAAATGGGGAAGAACAAATCTAAAAAATTAAAAAAAATGAAGGGATGATTTGTGAAGACTAAACAAATATATAGAGACTAAATTAAATGGGAAAAATAAATCTTTTTTAGCATTAAATTGCCGTAATTGAAGCATTTTGAATGTGCAATTCTTATCTTCTCCTACTTTTAACAAAGTGTTTTACTTGAACTCTTCTCTTTATCTTGATACACTTTTTCCATATATTAAAAAACAACATAAACAGTTATTGTGAATAATACAAAAGTATGTTACGTAAACTTTATCTTTTTTAAAGGACAATTTATTTAAAGCAACATAACAATAACACCTAACCCAAACTTCAACTTCCGAAGTTGGACCAATGCCTTGTGACTAAAGACAATATTCAAATAAAAGGTTTTATTGACCAAGATTTGTACTAGGTTTTATTGAACAAATATAGATATTTAAAAAAAATAATAAATAAATAAACTTTGAAAATGTCAAAAGAACAAGATAGAAATAAATATAGAAGTGTCATGGCTAGTAAACTTATCCCACATTGCTTGAAGAGGAAAACTTTCAAGAGAAAAAACTCTATATAAGCAAAGCCCCCACCTTATTTTGAAACTTAGTTAAGCTTTAGATTGATGTTATAAAACATTAATCGTGTGTTCATAAACAAGCTTTTTTGAGCTTATAAGTTACATAAACTTTAGTTTGAGCTTGAGTTAATAAACGAGCTTATCAATTTCGATCTTTTATACATACATATTAAGCTTGAAAGTTATAAATCTTAAATGAGCTTCGAGCTCGAGCTCTAAAACAAAAAAATATGAGTAAGAGCTCGAGCAGGTTTACAAAATTTTATTCGAGCTCGAGCCGAGAAGTTAATAAACGAGCCTAGCTCGTTTAAGCCAAAACTCGACTTGGCTTGGATCGTTAATACCCTAGGTTGTGCCTTAGCTATGTCCGCCTATGGTCACATGAATCATTTGCCTTACATCAATATAAACAATTTAATTTAATTGAACTATATATAAAAAATTTAAAAAGAATATGAATAATTTTTGTGCGGACACATGCATAAACTTGAATGGGTTCATTAATAATATGCTCGTGATTTTCTCATCTTTAATTTTGGTTTGGAATCTCGATATATTTTGGGTTCCAAATCACAAATTTTAAGTTATTAGTGCATGTAAACTAGTTTTTGGTTCGTAAATATTTAGTTATCTAATTGACTAGTTTCGAAAAATAATCCAAAACAAAAAGTTTATTTTGTTCTTTTTGCATATCTTACTGATTCTTTTCTTTTTTCAAAGGAAAAGTAAAATAAAGCAAAAGTAAAAGTCAATAATATTGACAACATGTTTTGTTGAAATTCGTGTGAGAAAATTTTCGATTCAACCCATATTTATGGGGATAAGCAAATCCATTCTCGGATGGCATGATTGTCTGACACACCACTATTTTTTTATTTTTTTATTTTTATTTTATTATCTCACATATGTCTAAACTTTTTCTTTTATTTATATATAATAATAATTTATTTGTTTTATACTATTTTTTCTCTTTTCTACATCAAATTCAAATCCAATTCCAAATCCTAATCCTAAACCTAAACCCATCCACAAACCAAACATACCCTGAATGTTAATATATGTGGAACAAATGACAAAAGAGAAAGAATACATATTCTTACCTTGAGACACAACTATGAATTTTTAGCTTTATGCTAGCTTAATTAACATAGTCGACAAACATATATGATAATTTGAAATGAGTAAAATGACTAACGGGTCCACATAAGAATAAAGTTGATAAAAAAATAAATAAATGATTGAACATGTCAAACAAAGGAGAAAAAGAAAATAAACATATAAATTCTTACCTTGCAGAGATAACTAGGATTTTATAGCTCTATGTTAGAATAATATATAATCAAAATATTATAATTGAATTTGAGATGAAATTTTTGCCACTTTTATATATGAGTATGTCAATCGTTTATGCATTTAAAGTTGCTAAAATGACTAACAATTTAAAAAAGAGAATAAGACAACATAAAACAAACACATTAACATCAACAATATTTCTCACTATAGTAACTATTTTAAAGTAAAATATCAAGTTAAAGTAGGGATGAGCATTTGAACCGAATCCGGAACCGAACCGGAACCGTGACGGTACCAGATCAAAGCAGTACCGATTCTTGAAATACTGATGCACCGGACTACGAAATAAGGTGAAAAAAATCGGGACCACTAATTGATGCACGGACCGGTACCAAATCGGGAAATTTCAAAAAAGCGGGGAAAACCCGATTTTCCGGCACGCACCGGTATTCAAATCCGTTTGTGCGACCGGTACCACTAATTTATGCTCGGAAAAAATCGGCACCACTAATTCGGCACGGGATCGATCTGGGACCTGCAGTGCTCATCCCTAAGTTAAAGCTAATAAAATATAAATGGTAATACATGTAGAATAAGAAGAAAAAAGAAAACAAACATATATATTTTTACCTTGAAAAAATAGTTGAGTATTTGTAGCTTTATTATAAAGCCTACATTGTAAAATTAAATTTGACATATTGTTTATGAAAAGTCAGCTAGAAAAAGAATAATTGAAATGGATACAGTGTATACGATTTACAAAAAAATTCTTGAAAATTACTTTTAAACGTGTTAGAACTCTCAAAAAGGTGTGAGTGTAGCATATTATCTATAAATTGGTTATTTTGACATTATAGTTTTAGGAGTATTTGATTCGCATCTCGGTTCTTATGCACATGTACCAGGTAGCATAACAAATTTTCATTGACATGTAGTCATATACTAGTATTAGACGAATATTTGCGTAAACTTGTGGTTCTGATGTGCCCCTTTAAAGGCTCAATTTGTAGTTATTGCAAAATAAAAATGTTTATGGGTTATAAATGAAAAATAATTAAAGTTTGAGAATTAAACAATATATAAACTATTAATTTAATGGTGGGTGTATTTTCATTTTTAATAAAAGGTATATTAAAAGAATGTGATCAAATAAACAAGATACAAAAAATAAAAACTTTAAAAAGCGATCTTGGCCGTGCATTAACCTCATCAGATATATCAACATTTGTCAGAGTAATTACACCACCTACCATCCCATCAATACAATCTTACCCAACTTCATTTTCACTCTCGTTTTCGCATACATAATACCACCATCTATACACCTACAAATCTCACACATAACCTAGCCTTAACCCTAACTTCACTCACCGGAACCCCAATACAACTCCTCCTTCGCCTCTTCATCTCCTCCTTTTTCGCCAAACACAAAATCCCCCCTTTGTGCCTCTCACGTGATGCCGCCACCTCGTCTCGCTTACCTAATCGCTCTTTATTGACCTCACTAATTAAAAAAAAGTCTTCACATTTGTCTTCTACTGATGCTGAGATTAATTAGTGAGGTCAATAAAGAACACTTTTTTTTCTAAAGAAAAAATGTGTAAATTTTAGCCACCATTTTCCATTAAAAAAAAATAACATATAGTGCAAACGGTAAATTTTTAAGTTACAAAAAATACACCATCGTGACGAGAATTAAGTTTTCTTTCTATAGATATGCATTTCTAAATACATTCGACGAACCTTTTTTTTCTAAATTTCAGCCCAGAAAAATCACACGTGATTTGTAAAATCACTTATGATTTCTTTTTTTATTAATTTGTAAATCTTTCACTCAGAAAATCATTTGTGATTTGTTATTTGTCTATTTGTAAAATCACTTTTGATTTGTTATTTTTCACAAGTCGCATGTGATTTTTCTGAGCGGAAATTTTGAAAAAGTAATTGTCGAAAGTATATAGAAGTGCATATCTATAAAAAGATAATTTAATTCTCGTCGCGATTGTATAATTAACTTCACATAATGATTAATGTTTTGCGAGATATTTATTTAATAAAAAAAATAAAGTGTATTTTTTTTTTGATGAAAAAATGAATAGATTAATAACTTCGTTCTTTAGATAAAAACTGTTACGTATAGAACTTTTGACATATGGATTTATCTTCCGAAATTGAAGAGCACGGTAGTTACAGCTCAATTTTTAAAAGGTTTTTTAACTAATTAATTATTTAGTTATATTATTTCAGTCGATATACATTATGGTAGAAAGTTAGAAATGTAAAAAAGGAGAAAAAAAGAAAGGAAGTATCGGGTCCCATTGTTTTAAATTTCCACTACGCTTGGGAAATGTAGCAAAGGTGTCACAAGCAAACATGGTTCTTTTTGTATATTGACTATATATGTATAACCGTGTCTTTTTTCTAGATTCTTAGGATTTTTTTTTGGGTATTAGTTGTAACAGGTGCGTGATTTTTAGTTTGTTAGGACGCAAATTGTGTTTATCTCGTTAGTTGATAAATATTAATACATTAGTTAAAACATATAGACTAGTTGATAAATATTACAGTTGTTGGGATTACGTATAATCATTATTAAAGTGTCGGTCATAAGTTAATGTAATAGCCGAGATTGCATGGTTTGTTCTTTAGATAAGAACTGTTTTTGTCATCTGGATTTATCTTCTGAAAAAGTAGAGCACGGTAGTTACACTTTAGTTTTTAAAAGGTCTTTTAACTAGTTAATTATTAAGTTGTATTATTTCAGTCGATATACATTATTGTAGAAAGTTAGAAATGTAAAAAAAGGAGAAAAAGATAAAGGAAGTACCGGGTCCATTGTTTTAAGTTTCCATTATGCTTGAGAAATGTAGCAAAGTTGCCAAAAGCAAATAGAGTTTTTTTGTATATTGACTATATGTTTAACCGTGCCAGTTTTTTAGATTCTTAGGATTTTTTTGAAAATTAGTTAAAACAGGTGCATGAATTTTTAGTTTGTTAGGACGGCGATTGCGTTTATCTTGTTAGTTGATATATATTAATATGTTAGTTGAAACATATAGACTAGTTGATAAATATTACTCCCTCCATCCAATATTTATAGTCACATTTCCTATTGGGTTGTCACTAAATTAATTGTCATTTTCTTTTAAGTAAAAACTAAAGAATATAATAGGGAATATTTTATTTAAGTGGTTGAAAACTAATATGACCCCATTTTTATTAAACTTTGTGTTTTCTCTCTCATGACAATAATTTCGGGACGGAGTGAGTAATACGTTAGTTGATAAATAAATCACGATGCTTATCAGTTTTATAAAGAAAATTATATACATTCAGATTGTGCTTTATTCTTGCCTCGTATTATAAATCACAAGTTGGACAAGCACCCCATGAAGTTGACATACGGTCCAGTAGAGAACCATAAAAGTGAATACTTTTGTGAAGTCTGTGAGGAAGAGCTCGATCCGAACTTTTGGTTCTATCATTGCCATGTGTGTGCCTACTCTTTACATACTCGTTGTGCTTCGGTAATACTTAACTTCGAAGCAGCCATATACAGCACCAGAAGCCTTTATGAGTTTTTGAATATTAAGTTAGGGGGAATTTATGATATCAGAGGTCACAAGCACTCTGTATCACTTGCTCTATGGTTTGACGCTGATGGTGAATGCCTAATCTGTAATTCTGACATGAAGATGAAATTTATCCTTAAGTGTTTGAATTGCAAGTTCATGATTCATTACGAATGTTATAAGAGATTGTATTCATTGTAATGTGTTTTTCAAGTAATGTATCTATCTCCTTTTTTTTTCCAATTAAATTCTTCCTTTATATATCTTACATAATCTCTTAAGAGCAAGTACATAGCTATAGTTGACGTCTCTATCTCCTTTTTTTCAAAATACAAAGAAATGTTGAGATGTTTGATTATTATAACTAAGATATAATCTTGATGTATTGTGCTTTTTCTAATTCTTTTAATAATGTATTTTTATTTATAAAAAAATAAATAGTTTAATATTTCTTTTTTTAATTAGGGTTCTTAAAAAAGGCAAAACACAAATATCCTATGAACCAAATGTAGCAAGTCTAAACAAACATTTTGACAAATCATACTACTTATGTTAACACGTGTGTATTTTACTTGATAATGAGTTAGTTTTCACGGTGACTCTTTGGTCGACATATTGCAGCAAAGACCTTTTTTCAAGTCCAAACAGAGAGAATGGTCACTTATTTCAAAATGGGTTCACTCACATCAATTGACCCTTGTCACGTTCTTTTCCAAAATTCGCAGGCACATTAAACCCACACTTAAGTCTAAGACAATAAAAATGACAAACCATGTCAATCATTAACCAACATATACACAATGTATGCATGTATAATGGGTGTAAAAGGATTGTCCAAGTACCTCTTATTAAACTTCCATGAAATATGTACTTGATGCTCAAACCAAAAGATGGTTGAACTTGGTAAAATAATATCACGGAGACCATTACCTCCACAATGAAAACAGAAAAAAGAAATCATCAAAGTGAGTACCGGTAAACCACCCTCGGCATCGACAACTGTCAATACTATTTGTTGTCCATTTCCCAAATTTTGATATTGAAGTCATCACCAGCAGCAATATATCGGTTTTTGATAGTATCAAAATGTACGTCACCAACAGAATCCTTCGGTAGCCATTTATAATGCTTCACGACACCTTGACACTCATTCAATTCTACCATGTATGAATCACCTCCTTCATTTGTACCACTTGCAAACAACCTGAAAGTTTTATAAATAACAATCATCAACACATTCATATTTGAGTCACTTTACTGCTTCACATTTATAAAATAAAATAAAATTACTTTATACCTTGTTCCATGGAATATATTAATTCCAAAGAGATGTTATCGCAACTTTTATATTCAATTTACCTTTATCATTGAAAAGTAGTGATTTTGATTGTCATACGAAAACCTGACTTTTATTGAATTAGCAACTACATATAGCTGTGATGAATTGATGCAATAATAAATTGGCATATAAATCAGTATATATAAGGTTTAAAGTCGGTTTTATTGTGGACTTTAAGAATTGTAATACAATATAAATTCATATTGTATTAGGAAAGTCTGTAGTTTTTCTAAAATTTACATTCTAGTCCAAGAATATGAAAACGCTTAAAAACATAAACACATGCCTTCACCTTTAGAAGTTTGTTAATTTTTTTATGTGTTTCCTACAGTCTTGAAGCACTTTCAGCTGGTCCCTATCAACCGTTGGATGTCCTTGCTCAGTTGCTTATAAGCAATTGATTCATAACCTTTCCTTGACACGACACCAACTTGAATTCAACTTTAGCTTCCTGAATAAACTAACAGTAATCAAAGGACTCAGATAACGACGCTATAAGTGGCAAGATGAGTAAATCATACTCAATGGAATCCTAACTCTAAAAGAGAATTCTCGGGTTGCTTTCTATTAGTTTAACCGAAAATAAAACTATAACCACATTAGACATCAGAAAAACAATAGAATTTTTGTAGTTAACAATTTAACTTTTAGTATAAAAGTGTAACCATTTCAATAACTTTGCCCCCAAAAATTATATTGCAATCAGTATATTTCACACTGTGTTTGAATGTTACCTGGTCATCATGTGTTAAATAGAAATCATCTATGGAAATAGTTTTGGACTTCCTGATAAATAAACCAAAGTAAGCAATGCGAAAGTTTCTCAAAATTATTGTGGATTAATGACCACAAGCACGTCATTGCTTCTTAAAATGTATCATTACTCTGCACTCTACCTCCTTTAGTTTGGAAAGATAGTCTAGAGTGAAGACCAGTGTAGTCTTCCTGCAACCTTGTGGAGCACTAAACCCAATCCCCATAATAAGAGAGGACGTCATGTAAAGCATACTCTGCACATTATAATCAGGACGAGAAAGGACAACAAAATCAGCAAGATAATCAGTTCTAACATCATATAACACCTAACCACTTGAAGAGGCCCCTTTGTGTAAGATAAATAGCATCAATTTTCGTCCCACATGATCGTATTTTCTGGAAAGTATATCAGTTGTATAAGAATACGAAAATTAGAAGATTAGGAAAGTACCACCAAAGGATAGATGTCATCACCATCTTTAAACGCACACTTATGATCAGCTATCTCCTCACACCACGAGAAAACTGGTATATAGTAGTGATAGATTCTAGCTTTTTGGGGTGTCGTCAGGAATAGATCATTGAGATTGAACAGTTTGCACATGTGCGATCCATTCTCTAACCACTTGTCAATAAACTCAGCTATAGTCTCTGAGGTGAACCCAAGTTTTGTGTAAGGGGACCCGAGCAAATAAATCCAAGAGATCCTTTACAAAGGAAACTTCTGCAGATGTAGGTGGAAACACCGAATGTAATGGGCCATGCCTTCTTTCGTTGTTGGCTACGATATCCCTATAGGCTGATTTGTCTTGCATCCATGAACAACCATTAAAAATAAGAATAAAAGTGAGCGACCACCCCAAAATAGTATTGCACCACTAACATAGACTTACAGTAGACATAGAGCCAAATTCGCCATCCAATGATAGTCTTCTACTGCTTGTTGGACCCGCACTACATATTTACAATCTACCCCCGTTTTAGCACTTGTTGCTTCTTTGGACTCGGTTCTGGTCTTGAAATATTAAAAAGCACCATCTTTGATTACGCATTTTGATCCCTAAAAATCTTAAAGCAAGTAATACCATTATGAGTTATCATCATACCCAACCGGTAATGAATATCAAACTGGTTGTGTTTCCACATCGAGTACAGATACCATATTTTGTTTTGTGCATCGGCTGCTAAAAATCTTCCTGTGCACCACCACCAGTACTCAATCCCCAAACATATCACCGCTATTGGTGACACGCTCTATAATAGAAATTTTATTTCTCACTGGTCTTACCTTTGTTAATATATATTATCAGTCATGGTTCTAGAATTTTAATACCCTTGATAAAAAATACATGATATTAAACAAACACCATTAGAGCACGTTTACATTCATTAGAGCATGTGTGTACGTGTTAATTCAAATCAAGTTTTTAAACACTTTACGCATGCTTAATGCCACATTACAAAAACAATCAGAAAGTTGCAAACACCAACCTGATTTAAGTACTTCCTAAAGCAGATCTAGATCAGCATGCTCCTCGATTCTCTTCTCAAGTTCCGGCGTAAAATGCATTAGAATTTATAAGCAATCCCAAACACCCCCTTTACACTCCTTTCTAGGTGTTCTACAAAGTTGACATTTCCATTAAAATCAAATTTAACACCGTATTACAAAAAAAAACCCCAATACACAATTTCTAGATATTCACATATTCACATAAAAAAAACAAAACTAAACAATCACATATTCGCATGGTGTAGGACGTTTTCAGATTATCCCATGCCTTGTTTAGTAGGTAAATTAAGTAAAGCTACATACCATATGTAACTATTTAAGTATTTCCTGTTAGTTTTATATTTAATCAAAACCATACTCAAAGTCACCTATTATAAGTAAAGAGATAAAAATTCGTACCTCTAGTATAAACATACATGTCACTGATTTTGCTTATTCACGCTGCTGCATTGAAGAATGTCTAAAATGCAGAGTGTTGTGCTACTAATCATGGTGTGGTGTATCAACTTTAACAGACGAAACACATATCATTTAGAGAACAATATGTACATAATAAGAACTTGATTTAGATTGTGTTGGCGAAGATCATGAGAATAATACAGACACCTTTGTAGTATGTGGATGGCTCTTTCTTGGTAAGAATTCTTCTACTTCGCCATTCTCGTATTCTTTAGCATATTAACAAAAATGGGATTCGTCTGTGCTGATGATGGACTGCAAAGTCAACAAAAAAATGTTACTTCGTCCTAATTAATAATATTATTACAATTTAGAGGTGACAAAATGGGTGGGCATCCGGGTCTCAACATGGGTTCAGATCAAACAAATATTTTAATACTGTTTAGGTCATGTTCCTTCAAAGCAGTTTGTGTCTATAGAACATAGATTCTTCAAATATAATTCTAAAGACTAAATCTTCTTAGGTGGTTACATGTAATGAAAATAAATTTCGATAACGTAAAAAGCGAAAAAAAAAAAAAACGTGAAAAAAATGATTTTTTTTTCTTTTTTCGAAAGTATATCAAAGTGCCCATCTATATAAAGATAACTAAATGCTCGTTGCGACGGTGTAAATATTTTCACTTAACGATTAACGGTTTAAGAGATACTTAAATTATAAAAAATATGTGAAATAATAAAACGCTTTTAATCTCAGCCATTGATCTCTTTTTAGATGGATGGTGGAGATGAGTCCCTTGTTATGTAAAAAAAGTTTGGTATGTAAAAAAACTCTCCTCTTACTTTTAATGTACATAATAAGAAAACTTCGACAAAGTTATCATCAGAGACGCATTCATGTTTGGAATATCGAAAACGAATGAGAATTACTGCTCGAGATGTAAAAACTGTTCCTATTAGTATATGCACTAAGATGATAATTTCTTTTCTACCATGATGCAATAAAATATTTTTTACAACACAAAACAGCACACCTTTACATGTGTTTCTTATCTTTCTTTCAAACAGAAAGGGGTGCTTAGGATTGCTTATTTTGACAGCTTTACTTTATTTATTTAAAGCTGCCTGCACATTAATACCTTCAATAGTTATAAATAAGTTCTTTGTTAAGCCAAAATAAGCAAAACTTGTGTTCTCTATATAAACACTAAAAACAATATTATGTCAGGTTGATTGAATGGAGGAATAAATACCCTCGAGGATAGAAAGAGTGTCAGCAAGGCCTTTATTGTTTCATTCCGATCTGGAGCAGTCATGGGTTTCCTCCTTGCTTCAAATGGTCTTCTTGTATTGTACATTACCATCAACCTCTTCAAAATCTATTATGGTGATGACTTGGAAGGTCTGATAACAGTTGGGAAAATTTCAAGAGCCATTGCATTGCTTTTATCATAAATAACATGTTCAAATTAACCAAAAATATAATCGCAAACAGGAAACTAAATCAATAAAATCATATTATCACATACAAAACCCAAGAAATCCACTAAAACATAACCAAAACAACATAAAGCATATAAAATAATCAATTCTAACAACGATTCAGTTATATACTCAATTATTGAATGGATATAGAACATAAAAATAAGTAATTGATGATTAAGAAACCCTATTGCTAAATCACGAATTAGATCGATGTTACAATATTAAATCGGAGATAAACCTGGAAAGGTAACAGTGCTTTCCGCCTAAAATACCTGCAACAAAAAAAATCGACTTTTGATTTAGGGTTATTATTTTGTGAGGATCAGGATGAGGAGAATAAGGGATGACTCGATGAGTGAAACTGGGAATGAAAAGATGTATGCATTTGAGTGGCATCCGTGTTTTTTCTTTTCCTTTTTTTTTAAATAACATTCTTCCTCTCTAATTATGAAAAAATAACATAGAGACCCATGTGTATTTTTTAAATTTTTGTACATATAAGTACAATAACGATTTTTTTCTATTTTTTTTGCAAATAAGGAAATAATTAGGTTATATTATTTTTTAAAATCCAAAAACAAAAATCAAATTAAAAAAATTATTACCAAATAAGGTATGAATTGATTTTTTTGAAATGAAAAATTCCCAATAGGGGTTTTGTTTTATTATATAAAAGATTAACTTTGCTTTTTACATTGATAAGTTACATATACACACATGCAAAATTACTTAACCAAAAAAATAAAGTTTGTCACAACTTATATTGCCTAGCTAGTGTTTAATTTGTACGATAAATTTGATACTTTCAATAGACTAGACACTTGTAAATAGTCAACCTATACACTTCTGTAAACAACGAAATTAATTATTCAAAAAACATCACAGTTATTTACTTGTTTATCTTATCGCTCAAATATTTCAAATTCTTTTTGTTTAAATATGCCATCATCATTCTTTCGTGAAAATTTTCCGATATTTCGGGTTTGACCTTCTTGAAGAAGAGTTGGACTGGAGGGCTAAAGTAAGGAACCGTGGTCCATGGCTAGTGATGATAGCATTGTTGCCATTTGTGAATTAAAAGGTGCCAAGATCTAATTATTCATCTTGTGTAGGTTAGACAAGAAACGTGATTCTTTACAAGATTGGTTAGAGGGTAAGTTCATCTGATCTTGGACGGGTCATGAGATATGTTGGATCAACTAAATGTATATCACATTAACCTAAAGGTTGCGGGTTCAAGTCTCGGTGGAGACATGTGAGATATGTGGTGTAAGTTTTAAAATTTTGCCCTTCTAACAAAAATAAATAATAAAACGTTCACACGTAAATTTTGATATAATTTTATTTCCCGTTATGCTTATAAGAAGCTAAAATTAGAATGTGGTAAAAGACATCCATTCATGTTACTTTCAAAACCTCAATCAATATACTATATTGCACTTACTTCTACTAATAGTGCATTTTCTTTTCAAAATAACCAATTTTCATTATTGGGGACCTATAGGTCCTTAGTAGCCTTGACCCTACCCAAAAGAGAAAGAGTGGAGGATTCTGAGAAAGACAAAGAGTATTAGAATATTTGTCGCATGCACTGAGTTCAAAGATTTCTTTTGACTATGATTTTGATAACGAGGGTGAAGATTCGCTTGCGAGAGTTTAACCAAGATAGAAGTATTCTTCCACCAGAAAAGTTAGTGTAGTGTTTTACTCTGATATTTAACGTTGTTTTTGCTATGCGTCTTAATCTTACCATTAAACATGCTCAATCTTTATTGACACTTTTTCTGAAAAAAATGACATTCATTATAATATGCTTAATAATTTTTATTTTTCACTTAAGATGTGTATTAAAAATTACATTAATAATATTTGTTGACCAGTCAATTTATGTATATAGCTGTACAAAAGTTAATTTTACATAATACTTTATTGGGCAAAATCCATAAATGCTTAACATATTTACAGAAATAACTCATTCTACGTACTCTATTTTTTTTTATTGTTATTCTTCTTACAAAAGTTTGTATCCCTTTTCATTACACACAAGGGATATGATTTGTTAAGGGTATTTTGGATATTTGCCACATCTTCATCTTCTACCTCTTTTATCGGGCCGATCCCGACAAGCCCGAAACCCGACTAACCGAAAAAAAGAAACCGACTCCCGACCCCGACAAGCCAGACTAACATGATTCGGGACTCAGGATCGGGATGGGATTCTGGATTTGATCGGTTTTGTTTGTTGTTTTTTGGTTTTCGACCCGATCCCGACAAGCCCGAAACCCGACTAACCGAAAAACAGAAACCGACTCCCGACCCCGACAAGCCCGACTAACATGATTCGGGACTCGGGATCGGGACGGGATTCGGGATTCGGTCGGTTTTGCTCACCCCTATTTTAAACAAACTAAACCTTTGACTTTGACAAATGTTTTTTCTTCTTTCCTACAACAGAACAGCTAACGTCGAATCAAGGGCAATTGTAAGTGTGTTCGTAATTCATAATACTGGAAAAGTTTGCAGTGTTTCAATGGTTGTACTATGTGGTCTCGGTAACCATTAATGGAGTTTTAAGACTTTTGAATTGTCCATTAAAGAGTAAGAATGTAATCAATATTGGATCGGACATATAAGTAAAATATGAAATTTAAATTGAAGGACCATTCTTATAGGAATGCTATGGCTTCACTGATACAAAATTTAAGACTAAACCGTTTTGATAATTTCCCACGTATGTGTATGCTACAGATTAAAATTAGAGGATGATATTTAAGTGGAAAAAGGCAGAAGAATTTCATTTTAGATTCATTCTAGTCGTAGACGAACACCATATTATTTAATCTCATAAAAAATTGTGTATCATCAATGTGGACGTATGGTCCGAACGGGTCGAGAATGGTAGGGCCGCATCACGCCCACTCTACGCCTAAACCCTAATCCATGCCTATATATACATGGTGGATCTCCTCATTAACTGAAACACACGGTGACACAATCTTCAACCCTAAGATATATTGGCTACATCAGCAGATACTAACTCGACGTCGGAGGTGGACCCCGGCTACGACCTCGGGTCCACTCTAACGGGTTCTCTTTGTTGACAGTCTACTAGGGCTCGGAAGATGACTAACGCCCGAGGAGAGTCGTTGAATCCATCTGCGCATGATTATGCTTCAACAAGTTGGCGCCATCCGTGGGACCACGAATAAACTATGTTTCGTGTTCTCATATTAAAGCGAGATAAATTCCTAAAGTCGGTAACCCTAAAACTTTGCATTCTGCCATGCGTAAATAAGTTCTATTCGATTATCATGGCAGAGGTCAAACAACACGTTAAGTTTACGACGACTACGTTATCATATTTTTTAATTGACTACGTTATCATGTTTTTTAATTGGCTATTGTTTCAATTGATAATCGCCATCGTCCAATTGTAATTACTAATTCATTGGTCTTGCAACATGATGGTCGCATGACGTGGTCTCTATTCCTACCGGTCATAATTTTGATTGGTGGTCATTGGTAAAACGAAGAGGTCACGTGGCAGTACTAGTTTTATTGTCACCAGCTGACTTATGGTATGAATACACTCATTCAGGTCAGTAGACTTCGGCTTATTTTATCTTTTAGCCGAGAATTAATTCCGCACGATCGGATCTATTTATTATTTTACTCATTCAGATAAAAGAAAAAGTCCGCATGATCGGACCTATTTTAAAAGAAAGACATCCGCACGATCGGACCTCTTTTATATTTTAGTCCGCACGATCGGACCTAAGCAAATATCCGCACGATCGGAGCTATTTTATTTTTTAGCCGCGATAAATTCGCGCAGACATCGCTTTTTACGGTTGAGTACGCTGTCGCGCTCCAATAGCGCGATCGCGATAAATCTACCCGCCAAGACCGTGCGTTCGGACATCTTCGCAGAGAACGCGTGACGCGCGAATACCACGATGCTAGTCAATCGCCATGATGCGCCTTGGACCTAAAGTCGTGGTATAAACATCTGCGATCATCCGAAGCGTTCGAGTCTATGCGGTTAAGATAAATCCATCCGTGTCTATTCGTCGCGGTCACGGTACATCCATCCGAGGTTTTTTTTTTATATATAAAAAAAAAACACACAATTAATTATTTCGTCGGTACGCATCCCACGACGGGTGCGCACTGCCAATTTTCTTATAAGCTATGTGCTATATATATTTTTATGCTATGTGCTATATATTGCTTACTTTTATTAGGTTTTATATCTTTGCGATTCGCGGCATATACTTTTAATCTTTGCATTGAGTGTTTTTCGCAGATTAAATAAGTTTAATGCTCTACACGAGTAGCACCATCAAACTTGGGGGCTACCGGTATACGCTACCACTTGTTTTCGACGCAGTGTATTTGGAAGCGGATCGAAGGCAATTTAAATATTCGCACCAACTTGCCGTAGGGAGACGTCCTTCCGGTTGTGAAGGCGCGCAACGCAGTGAAGCACGTCTTCGTCGCACATCTTTAGCGCACCTATCTTGTGACGCCTTCTATCGCACCTCTTTGTCGCTCACATCGCACACTTACGCGAAGGCGCGTCTTACGTTGCACATCTTTGTCGCGCAAGACAAGCACCTGCTACATGTACAGCGCGTCTTCGTCGCACCATCTTCGCGTCCATCTTGGTACAAAAGTGCGCCTACCGGGATGCAAGATACGGGTTCCACTTTCACCTACACGGCCATCGGAACTTAAGTCAGCATAACATAGCCATGCGCTATCTCATACTAGACTTGGGGGCTTGTGGACGTATGGTCCGGACCGGGCGAGAATGGGTCGAGCCGGCATCGCCCATTTCTACGCTAAACCCTAATCCATGCCTATATATACATGGTTGGATCTCCTCATTAACGGAAACACACACAGTACACAATCTTCAACCCTAAGATATATTGGCTACATCACGCCGATACTAACTTGACCGTCGGAGGTGGACCCGGGGCTACGGCCTCGGGTCCACTCTAACGAGTTCTCTTTGTTGACAGTCTACTAGGGCTCGGTAGGCGACTAACGGCCCAAGGAGAGTCGTTGAATCCAAATCCGCGCGGATTATGCTTCAACAATCAACTAATCTACTAAACTGCAAAATCATTAAAAAAGTAAATGCCCACATTGGTGGAATTGACTCACCCAATGTTAATTCAGTTTATATATTACACTGCAAGTGATGAAAGGTGGTGGAGAAGATGAGTTGTTTAAAACAATGAGAAAGAAGACATAAGGGCATTTAAATCATTTCAAATGTTTAAATAAGCATAATGACAACTTACGTGAGCAACTTTAAGAAGAATTACAATAAAAAAAAAAAAAAAGATAGTATGCAAAATGAGTTGTATTTTAAGTACATTAATCATTTATGCCTTTTACCCTCCTTTATTTTATGTAGCACTGAAATTTAATTGTTTGAGTTATTTATTATTGAAAAATTGTGTTTAATTTAGTTGTACTTGATACTATATTTATTGTTTGCTACAACTTTAAAATATTCAATTATCTTAGTGTTTTTAATGTCCAAAAAGTGTTTTGTGCATTATAAGATAGTAAAATTATGTAGATTTTTCAAAGTCACCTTATTTATCACCTTCAACTTTTCATTTTTTTTTAATTATTGGTTTGAATGTTATTTAACTAGATTGCATCAAAACACGATCGATATTCCAATGATGCATTAAAGAACAAATCTTATCATCTTTAACAACATCATCATCTTGCATCCTAGATCAACATTCAACAACATTATCCGTATCGATAATCAACAACATGCAACAAGTTAGATATCATCGTCATCGAAAATTATCAACGATCATTAACTAAAATACTCACCAACACTCTCTCCATCTTCAAGAATCATCCACTTCAGCTTGCCGATATTTTAGCATCATCGTTTCATGTATCAAAAGAAATGGGGAAGAAAGATTATAAAAAATGAATGGAGGATTTGTGAAGATTAAACAAAGATATAGAGACTAAATTAAAAGGGAAAAATAATTTTTTTTTAGCATTAGTCACAAATTGCAGCAATTGAAGCATTTTGAATGTGCAATTGTTATCTTCTTCTACTTTTCTTTTTTACTTTAACAAAGTGTTTTACTTAAACTCTTCTCTTTATCTTTATACACCTTTTTCATATTCAAAAACAACATAAATAGTTATTGTGAAGAATACAAAAGTATGTTATATAGATTTTGTAAACTGTGAAGAATACAAAAGCATGTTCTACTTTTTCTTTTTTAAAGAGCAATTTGATTTAAAGTAATACAACAGTTACACGCAAAGCATCATATAACCAATATATAATCTAACCTATATTTTACTCATTTCTTCAACCCATCATCAACTTCGTCTTCCATCACTTTCATATTATTTTGTTTCTCGCCATCTTTATTTGTCTTCACTTGTTGTCGTTTTTAATCCACCTTATACATGGAGTCCCAACCCAAACTTCAAAATTCTGAATTTATTACGTTGATACAACACGAGCATCCGCTTCAGCTCGTGGATTTGCAGCCTTGTTATCCAGACTATCGAGAATATAGTGATGACGAGGAGGAGGATCAGGTTATAAAATGGGGTTTTAATAGTCCATGTAATCTGTGTGGCAAAGATATTAACGTGTATCATAGGTATTACTATAAGTGTACCGATTCATGTGATTACGTGCTTCACAAATCATGTGCCGCACTTCCCACAACGTTAATAGTAAAATCCCATAGTCTAACTCATAAGTTAACCCTTAGCCAGCAAGATAGATATCGTGTTTGTTTTGCTTGTCATACAGGTATGCATGATGAATGGTCTTATAATTGTTCAATCTGTTATAGGTATGATAAAAGAAGCATACATGTAAAATGTGCCATGATTGGAAGAGAAAATCATATCATCTATCATCCCTGTCACCCACACCCACTACAGTCTAGTACTCCTAAACCAATTTTGTGTGAATGTGATGCGTGTGGAAAGAAGCATGAAGGTATGTTCTATCATTGTACCACATGTTTTGACCACACCATCCATACTGATTGTGCATTCCTCCCTAGAAAGTTACAAACCCAACATACTCACCCACTCATCATTTCTTATACCTCCCAATATATCGATCAAAGTATACGTGAATACGGTTTTACCTGCAGGATATGCCGTGAGCCTTTCGATCTTGAATATCTTTGGGTTTATAAGTGTGAAAGTTGTAGGTACTTTGTGCATCTACATTGTGCAACATCCAGATCTGAAGGTAAAATAATATTAATCTCTTTGATGATTACGCGAATCCCATTTTTACATTATAATCGTTTATAGCATTCATCACTTAGGATTCTCCGTACTAGGCGTTCATTTTCAAATAAATTTACTAAATATTTCATGCTTCAAATGATTGAGTGGAAGTTTGTTTGATATGTTCGAACATCTTAAATTAACCCATTTTCAATTTATTTGCAGGTATAGGCAAAACCATCAAAAATTTTAAAGATGCGGATCATCCACATCTTCTCAATCTCCCATTCCCTGATCATACTTGCAGCATACTACAACACTGGGTTTCCAAAGAATCGGGATCAACAACTGTTGAAACAAGTGAAAGGAACCTGAAGCACATCGATCATCAGCATGTTCTAAGTCTTGTAGGCACACAATCCAATGAAAGTAAAGGTGCAACCTCTTCCAGTGTTAGTTCAGTATCTTGTCATAACCCAATGAAAAGAATTGAGCTTTTATGCAACGGGTGTGTGAGACCAATCATGGATGTGCCCTTTTACAAATGCTCCAACGAAGACCAATGTTGTGACTTTGTACTCCATGAGTGGTGCACTCGTTTACCTGCTGAATTGACAAACTACCCAGGTCACACACACACTCTCAGTTTCCTTCCAAAAGTAGTTACGGAAAATATATTCGGTATTTTCCGATGTAAAATTTGCAAATTACCTTGCAACGGGTTCGCTTACGGGTGCACCGAATGTAAATACTACATTGATGTTAACTGTGGATTCATCCCTGATGAAATCACACATGAAACTCACCCGGATCACATTCTTTCACGATGTGATCGGAGGAGCATGAGAAAGCCATGCGTTGCAGAAGGCTTGAAATATTCTGGAAATGAAGTTTCTTTTAGTTGTGAATCTTGTGATTTTGACCTACATTCAGATTGTGCTTTATTCTTGCCTCGTATTATAAATCACAAGTTGGACAAGCACCCCATGAAGTTGACTTACGGTCCGGTAGAGAACCATAAAAGTGAATACTTTTGTGAAGTCTGTGAGGAAGAGCTCGATCCGACCAAATGGTTCTATCATTGCCATGTGTGTGCCTACTCTTTACATACTCGATGTGCTCCGGTAATACTTAACTTCGAAGCAGCCCATAACAATCTCAGAAGCCTTTATTGGTTTTTGAATATTAGGTTTGGGGGAATTTATAATATCAAAGGTCACGAGCACTCTGTATCACTTGCTCTAGGGTCTGATGCTGATGGTGAATGCCCAATTTGTAATTATCACATGAGGAAGCAATTGATCCTTAAGTGTTTGAATTGCAATCTAGCAATTCATTACGAATGTTGTAAGAGATTGTAATGTGTTTTTCAGATGACGTCTCTATCTCCTTTTTATTATTTATTTTTTTTTTCAAGGCCATTAAACTACCACAAGAAAAATCATTGTTACAACAAAAAGTTAAAGTTTGTTACAACTGATATTGCCTTGATAGTGTTTAATTTGTTACGATAAATTTGACGTTTTCAATAGACTAGACACTTGTAAAAAGTCAACCTATAAACTTCTGTAAACAACAAAACTAAGGAAATTTCGGGTATGACCTTCTTGAAGAAGAGTTGTACGGGAGGGCTAAACTAAGGAACCGTGGTGTATGGCTAGTGATGATAGCATTTTGCCATTTGTGAATTAAAGGGTGTCAAGATCTAATTATTCATCTTTGTGTAGGTTAGACAAGAAATGTGGTTCTTTACAAGATTGGTTAGAGGGTAAGCTCATCTGATCTTGGACGGGTCATGAGATATGTTGGATCAACTATACGTATATCACATTAACGTTGTGGGCTTATGTTACTTTTAAAACCTCAATTACTTCTACTAATAGCGCATTTTCTTTTTAAAATAACTAATTTTCATTATCGCGGACCTACCCAAAAGAGAATGAGTGGAGGATTCTCAGAAAGGCAATAATATTAGAATATATGTCTCATGCACTGATTTCAAAGATTGCTTTTGACTATGATTTTGATAATGAGGGTGAAGATTCACGTGGAGAGTTTAACCAAGATAGAAGTATTCTTCCATCATTTAAGTTTTATATTTAGGAGACTATTTTATTTAAGTTAGTGGTATATCATCTAAAAATTTGAGAAAGAGAATAAGATAACATAAAACAAACACATCAACATAAACATCAACAATATTTCTCACCATACTAATTACTTTAAAGTAAAATATAAAGTTAAAGTTAATACATGTAGAATAAAGAAAGAAAAAGAAAAAACATATATATTCTTACCTTACAAAAATAGTTAGGTATTTATAGCTTTATTGTAAAGCCTACATTGTCAAATTAAAATAGACATATTATTTATGAAAAAGTCAACTAGAAGTAGAATAATTGAAATGGCAATAGTAAATACAATTTATAAAAATATATCTATAAATGAGTTATTTTGATATTATACTTTTAGAAGTTTTTGATTCGCATCTGAGTTCTTATGCACATGTACTAGTAGTATCATAAATTTTCATTGACATATATGAATTTAGTCATATACTAGTATTAGATGATTATCTGTACATAGGATTGATGTATATCACAAAATAATTGTAATTGCGAACTTGTGGTTCTAATGCGGCATTTTAAGGGTTCAATTTGTAGTTATTGCGAAAAAAATAGTCTAAGGTTCAAGAAACGAAAAATGATAAAAATTTGAGAATTAAAAATAAATATAAACTATTAGTTTAATGGTGGAATCGTGTTCTCCAGTGCACTCTTTGGGCCATATGGAAATGGAGGAATCGTGTTGTTAATGCCGAACCGGACATGGTCACAAAGGTTAAAGATGAAGACATTTTCCCTTCCATCCAAAGGATCTCCAAAATGTGGATTTCTGCTAGGATCAACTCGGTTCCTGCAAACTGGAGCTATTGGATCCCAAGACCCTATGATGTTTTCGCTAGTGCTTAAGTTTGTTTAGGTTGTTGCTTGTTGTTTTCATGGTTCTGTCCAGTAGTTTTTACTGATACTACTCTTGTTTGTTTCTTTGTTTCGGCTCTCATTTGGAGCCTGTTTTAATAATATTCCCAGCCTTTCAAAAAAAGTTTAATGGTGGATATTATATATATATATATATACTATTAGTAGTTGAGGGTGGGGCAATTATGAATTTTTTAACCCCTCCGTTTTCAACTAGTTCTTTCTCTCATTGGTCGTCCAAATGATTATATAACACAAGCAGTAGCCCAACAGTAGTCAGTGGGTCGTGTGGCGTTTTTTCATTGGCCCAAATGTGATGCAACTTTCCCTGTTCACTCCCGTTTCGACGTAATGACGCCGTAATATACAATATCAAAAGTCATCAAACCTTTCTTAATTGTTTGTACTATGGTATGTGATAAAAATCCCACCTCCCCTATCTGGAATATTCTGACCTCTTTCCAGTTTGTTCCTGAATCTTCTTGCAACCAAAGTACTCAAAAAAAACACACACACTCTTTTTTCAAAACTGCAGCTTTTCGATATCTTTTATTTGCAACTGAATATGTGATTCGATCAAACCAAAAAAAATCATATAAAAAACTGGGAAAGTGAGATGAGTGGAGGCTTCTTAGAATCTTGAATTGCCGTCGGGTTTCTTATACCCGATTGAAGAAGAGGCTGCGGCGTTGCCAACGGCGGTGTAGCAAGTAGTCCGATGGAGTCAACAAGGGCGGTACACCCCATATCTGCTGAGTAAGTTGGCTGATTCAAGAACGAGGTATGAAATCTTTTTTTCTTTTGGTAGATGATTTTCCTATCAATTATTTCAGGTGGATTTAGGTTAAAATTTTTCATAGTTATTGGTTTTGTTTAGAAGTGATTTTTGGGGAATTAGATTCGGGAAGATAGTGATCATGACAGTTGAGTTTTTTTTATATATTTTTTGTTCGGTTCAGTTTAATTTAATTTAAGGAGTGTTTCGGATTGCTTATTTTTCATCATTGATGCCCCGGGCTCAGTAGTTGATAGGCCTATAGGTAAATGTCGTATCATCAAAACTGATTCTCATATGCATTTTTGGATACCTTGAATTGTATCGTTCTTTTTTACTT
The DNA here is from genome assembly GCA_022545495.1 of Chrysanthemum lavandulifolium. Taxonomy (NCBI): domain Eukaryota; kingdom Viridiplantae; phylum Streptophyta; class Magnoliopsida; order Asterales; family Asteraceae; genus Chrysanthemum; species Chrysanthemum lavandulifolium. The sequence goes on along the minus strand of CM040241.1, from coordinate 41,661,512 downwards.
TATATATGTTATAGCTACTCATGTCACTCTAGACTACAATTCAGTTGACTGAAACTAAGGAAAAACCACAGAAACAGCTGACTGGCAGACATAGGAAACAATGCTTTTCCTTGAAAAACGGTTTTTTGCAAATCACAGTCTTTTGCTATTTGTATTTTGCAACAAGAACTTTCCAAATCGCTTTCCAAACTTTTTTTCTTTTTCGTTTATTGCAACTAAAACTACGATACCAACGCAGGAAGTCGTGGTCGAGCGAGGCAATAGCAACAAAGTTGCACCAAACCAGACCAGACCCAAGGAGGATTTGTGTACAGGTATTAAGCCCTCTCACTAATGTATTGGTTACTCAATTGAAACCTTTATCGCTTATTTGAACTACCTTGCAGTGAACAAGGTGGATGGGTACAATAACGCGCCACTAGCCATCTTTTGTTTCTGATCCAAACCATCCTGCACTGGACATGGCAGACAGACATGATAAGGCACCCTTATCCTCCACGGAGTTTTACTTGAAGGCTTGCAAAGAACAAAGAGCAGTACCATTTGCAGAAATAGCAACAACAACAAGAGCCATTGATACAAGCAAGGAGCCAAGGATCAACTTTGTACGCTTAAAGGTTAACTTTCCATCAAAAGTTGTATTTTAAGGTGAACAATATAGCACTTGAAATGGTCTGCTAGATTTAACTTGAGCTGATTATTGGCTCATTTGTTTAACAACAATATTAATATTTACAGAAGCATAAGGAAGTACAACCTATTAAGGTCTTTGTAAGGCTTCAGTTGCCATTTGTTCAAGAATCTGAGAAAACCCACATCGGATGGAGATCCACAAAACAAACACGCAAATCCTGCAAGTGCTGCTGCATAAAACCCTGGTTTAATCAGAAAGGTTACTGCAGGTGTTAAAACACCCTTGATGCCTGGAAGAAAGTTTGATACATACATTTTTTCTCTGTTCAATAATAGTCCCAAAGGACCTTCACTGGATGAAAAGAACTTCGGGCTCTTTAGTCCAGATTTTACTCAAGTTTATGACATCGGTATCGTGACTAGATCATAGGTAAATTATTCTAATTAGTTTATCCTATTCGAGTTTAAATATTTTGGTATGATTTGATTGCACATGTTGGAATTGGGATATTAAGGTGTCACACATAAATATGATCTAGCCGAAAGTTAGATAACAATGTCATGTTAGGTGTGTGTGGTCCATGTAGAAATGTGGTGCCTTTTTTTTTTTTTTCTTTTTTTATATATGTACATATATGTCATATAGATCAATTCAATCAAATTTGTCGTCCATTTGGTTCAAAGATAAGTATTTATAAATGTCTGCAGTCAGTTGGTGTACATTGTACAAGTTTTGGAGCTCGATCAGATCATCGTGGAAAACCCACATTGTAAAAGTACATGATGGTTAAATATGTTGTTCAGGGCAGGCATGGAACTCGACAACTACAAAGGCAGTAAGATGAGGAACCAACATACATAATAAAATGCCTGATTCAACTCTCTGTTGTGTGGATCAAGTCAACTCTGTGCAGCCCAGCTGGGTTTGAAAACAATTTGCTTATTTCGTTTTGAAGCAGGTTCTACGGGTGTGAAGAATGAGACATGGGGATGAAGATGAAGATGAGAAAAACGAATTTGACACACCAAGAGTTTATGAAAATTGACAAATCTTGAAAATGATGTATTTCAGGTTACGAAACCCATACATATCAAGCCATTTTCACCGTTACCTAAACCCGCCCATTCTGCACTTTTGGGTTAAGGTCAGGGAGAAACATAAATTTTCTGACTTGCACTTTTGCCAAACAAGCATTTTTCTATATTACATTTGAATAATAGTGTTTCTTGATTCTTATATTATATATAGTTCCTAGCCTGCTACTATAATAGCTACTACTGATGTGCATGCTGCTGTTATTGTAGCAGAAGGCGCTCAGTCTAATACTGTTTACTACAATGCCACAACGCGTCGTGGCGGACAAAGAAGAACTTGCCAAGGTTTGTGGAATTCGTATTTCTCATATGTCTGTGGTATTTTGCATGTGCTATTATCATTATGTAAAACATGAGTTTTTGTATTCTTAGGCTATGTTAGTTGATTTACGAGTGATTGCATTTTGCATTTGTGCCTGTTAGGGACATCTGCCTAATAGCTCTTTCTACATGCATAATGATTAATCATGATGCCATCGAAGATGATTCATAAAGAGTTGAAGGATTTGCAAAAGGATCCTCCTAACTCATGCGGTACAGGTTAGTTTTTCAATTTTTTATGCTTTTATGTTTGGCACAACTTTTTGACTGAAAAAGTATAGTTGGAATTAGTATTGTTATGAAAACCCACAGGAAGCTCTTAAGAGTTTATGATAGTTTAAATTAAGCAAATACCAGTAAAGGGGTGTTTGGTTAAAGCTTATGCAACGTGTGTTGTTATTGGCTTATATACTTTTGTGCTTTTATAAGCTATTTTAGATAAGCTACTTCACTTTATTAAGCTGTGAGTTTTCTTTATAGCTAAATGGGCATGCAGGGACTCTTGATCCTATGGCAGCTGGTTTCCTTATTTTATGTATTAACAAAGCAACAAAGGTGGTTGACAGGTACAAATCGTTCTTTTAACTTCAACTACCATAAAAAAAGAGGAATTTAGAGAGTTGTCTCTCATACTATTCCACATGTCACTTGGGTGTGTGAGTTTCTTAAGAAATAATAGATAAAATCATAAAATGACCAAAATTTAAAGACCTCTTTCATCTACTATGAAACGACCATTTAGGTTTACATTGCTCGCTGTGGTCATTATTGCAGATTTTATTACAGCGGTAGACCAGTTTAGGTGTATGCTTTTGAGAAGTGCTTAAACGATCCTGTCACCCCTCTTTTCCCTCCGCTGGAAATGGATTCACACAAAACTGTCATGTGTCTGACTGTTGTTGATTGGTGATTCACGTCTAGATAAAAGCTTCAATCCTGCCTGGTTGTTTCGTTACAAGATTAAAAGTTCTACTTAAAAACAACTTATTGTATGGAATTTATGGAAGCATGAAATATATTGCAGTCTTTTTGGTTCTTGCGTAAACCATCTGTAACCACTGATTTCACTGCATAGCATACGTATATAAATGTTCATAGAAAACAGTTTGACATTGTTTAAGTTATTCGCAACTTTCTATTGCTCTGCAGCTGTAATCACAAATTGATTGGTGTTACTGTTCGACTTTAGAATAAAAGTATCTCAACGAAGCTGCACCATCAACCGAGTAATCTAAATCTTCCAAACAATACTAATTTCCATGCCATGATTACCCTACTTAAACACGGCCGCCCCGCAACAACGTGCGGGCTCACATGCTCGTTGTTACCATTTTCAATAAAAAGTAGACATTTTTCACATTTTGTGAGTTTTAAGCACAATTATACATTTTTTGTATATGTATTAAAGATAAAACATTAATTTTCATTGGAATACAATACACAAGTAATGACTAAAATACATGTATAAAGAGCGCATAATCAACTCATCATTTCACATATATACTATTTGTTCTTATTTTATTATAATTTTTAATGTTGATTTTGTTATGCGTCTTAATCTTACCATTAAACATTCTCTTTCTTTATTAACACTTTTTCTGGAAAAAAAATGACATATTCATTATAAATGAAAGTTATTTTCATTTTTAAAATTGCTAGTTTTGCAACTACTTATAATTGTAATTTGTAATTGTGTATTGTAACAGCTGTCGTATAAACCATTTGATCTTTATACACCTTTTTTTATAAACAACATAAATAGTTATTGTGAAGAAAACAAAAATCTGTTATATAGATTATGTAAACTTAACACGATTCGCATATAGCAATTCATTACGGATTTTATTGGAGATTGTAACGTGTTTTTCCGGTTCAAAACCATTGTAATGTGTAATTTTACATGAGGGGTCAAATGATCATTTACTATGCATTGTTACATATTGGTACACATAATACAAAATATTGCTTCAATTCATGTTTCATTGTTTTATATAACAATATTTTTATTTTCATACAAGGTAACATGTTCTCATATTTCTATGATTATATTATTGTTATCCGCTAAGGCATGTAATCTTTTGCTAGCTGCTATCAGTAGTACCGTTGATGCATTTATTTGTATAGTCTATTACGTCTATTATGTCTTGGCCATAATGGCTCTAGCCGAGACATTTTAGTTAGACGTAGAAATGGAGGCACGCACCACCATACCAATCATCGATGGAAATAAACCGCCAACGTTATTGTATGAACATTGAGGAACCAGCAACGCCCATTGATCAATTCTCTCCATCACCTATGTATCTTGTTTTGTTTTTCCGAGATCAATATCTATGAGCATATATCAAAAATTTGTTTTTGTAGTCCTACTTTAAAAGACCAAATTAATTAAGCATAAGATCATTCTGACCATTCATTAATTTAAGAGTAAATTACATGAATGGTCCGTATGTTTATGTTAAAATTCCACTCATGGTCTAGAAAGCTAATTTGAAACGCTTATTGTGATTGAAGATATGCACACTAACGGGTTCATATAAGGTTAAAGCTGATAAAAAAAAGTAAATGATTAAACATGTTGAATAAAGGAGAAAAGAAAACAAACTTATAGATTCTTACCTTGCAGAAACGGCTAGGATGTTATAGCTCTATGTTAGCACAATATATAATCAAAACATTATAATTAGGGGATAAACATTAGAATTTCTGTAGCCCAATTAATCTACAACCCTTCATAAAAATTACACTAAGAATAAATCCTAATCTACGAAAAGAATCAGGACCCACATTATATAACACAAAATTATAGCCAATTGGCTACAATAAATTGTAGCTAATATATTCCTTTATAATTAATCTTTGAGATGAAAATTTTGACACTTTTATTTATGAGTAGATCAATTGTTTAAGCATTTGAAGTTCCTAAAGTGACCAACAATTTGAAAAAGAAACCATTTAAGGGTGGCCTAATAGCAAAATGCTTGTGACTATCATTCTAAAAGGTGTGACGTCTCAAGTTCAAATCCTGCTCAGTGCAAACAACTTTAAATGGTCATGCCAACCTCCTAAAAAAATTGAAAAAGAGAACAAGATAACATAAAACAAACACATCAACATCAACGGTATTTCTCACTTTACTAACTATTTTAATGTAAAATATAAAGTTAAAGCTAACAAAAAGTAATGGTAATACATGTAGAATAAAGAAGGAAAAAGAAAACAAACATACATATTCTTAACTTGCAAAAAAAAGTTAGGTATTTGTAGCTTTATTGTAAAGCCTACATTGTAAAGTTAAATTCGGCTAGGATAGTTAACACCCTTGGCTGTGCCTTAGGTATGCCCGCCTCTGGGCACATGCATTATTTGTTTTACATCAATATAAACAGTTTAATTTAATTGAACTTTATATAAAAAAAGTTAAAAATAAGAATATGAATAATTTTTTTGTGCTGACACATTCATAAACTTGATTGAGTTCATTAATAATATGATCGTGATTTTTTCATCTTTAATTTTGGTTTGGAATCTCTCGTATATTTTTGCAGTTCCAAATCACAAATTTTAAGTTATTAGTGCATGTAAACTGGCTTTTTTGGTTCGTAAATATTCAATTATATAAGTGACTAGTTCCAAACATTAATCCAAAACAAAAAAATTATTTTGTTTTTTTTTGTATATCTTACTGATTCTTTTCTTTTTTAAAAGGAAAAGTAGAATAAAGCAAAAGTAAAAGTTAATAATGTTGATAACATGTTTTGTTAAAATTCGTATGACAAAAATTTGGATTCAACCCACATTTATGGAGATAAGCAAATCCATTCTTCGATGGCAGGATTGTCTGACACACCACTATTTTTTTATTTTGTTATTTTTTTTATTCTCTCACACATGTCTAAACTTTTTCTTTTATTTATATATAATTTTATATATAATAACAATTTATATATTTTATACTGTTTTTTCACTTTTTTACATCAAATCCAAATCTAACTCCAAATCCTAATCTAAACCTAACCGTAAACCCATCTACAAACCAAATGGACCCTAAATGTTAATATATATGTAATAAATGACAAAAGAGAAAGAATACATATTCTTACCTTGAGACACCACTATGAATTTTTAGCTTTATGCTAGCTTAATTAACATAGTCGGCAAACATATATGATAATTTGAAATGAGTAAAATGACTAACGGGTCCACATAAGATTAAAGTTGGTGAAAAAAAATAAATGACTGAACATGTTGAATAAAGGAGAAAAAGAAAACAAACATATAGATTCTTACCTTACAGAGATAACTAGGATTTTATAGCTCTATGTTAGAACAATATATAATCAAAATATTATAATTAATTTTGAGATGAAATTTTTGCCACTTTTATTTATGAGTAGGTCAATCATTTAAGCATTTAAAGTTGTTAAAATGACTAACAATTTGAAAAAGAGAATAAGACAACATAAAATAAATACATTAACATCAACAATATTTCTCACTATAGTAACTATTTTAAAGTAAAATATAAAGTTAAAGCTAATAAAATGTAAATGGTAATACATGTAGAATAAGAAGAAAAAAGCAAACATACATATATATTTTTACCTTGAAAAACTTGTTAAGTATTTGTAGCTTTATTATAAAGCCTACATTTTCAAATTAAATTTGACATATTGCTCATGAAGAGTCAGCTAGAAGAAGAATAATTGAAATGGATATAGTGAATACGATTTACAAAAAAAAACTTGAAAATGACTTTTGAACGTGTTAGAACTCTCAAAAAGATGTGAGTGTAGCATGTTATCTATAAATGGGTTATTTTGACATTATAGTTTTAGAAGTATTTGATTCGCATCTCGGTTCTTATGCACATGTACCAAGTAGCGTCACAAATTTTCATTGACATGTAGTCATATACTAGTATTAGACGAATATTCGTGTAAACTTGCGGTTTTGATGTGCCCCTTTAAAGGTTCAATTGTAGTTATTAAAAAAAATTATGGGTTATAAATGAAAAATAATTAAAGTTTGAGAATTAAAAAATATATAAACTATTAATTTAATGGTGAGTGTATTTTCATTTTTAATCAAAGGTATATTAAAAGAATGTGATCAAATAAAAAGGTTATAAAAAATTAAAAGTATAAAAAAGCGATCTTAGCCGTGCATTAACCTCATCAGATATATCAACATTTGTCAGATTAATTACACCACCTACCATCCCATCAATACAATCTTACCCGACTTCACTTTCACTCTCGTTTTCGTATACATAATACCACCATCTATACATCTACAAATTTCACACATAACCTAGCCTTAACCCTAACTTCACTCACCTGAACCCCAACACAACTGCTCCTTCGCCTCTTCACCTCCGCCTTTTTCAATAAACACAACCCCCCATTTGTGCCTCTCACGTGATGCCGCCACCGCCTCGCTTACCTAATCGCTCTTAATCGACCGGCACGACATCTGACATCTTTTCTCCGGCCCTCCACCCTCACAACGGCATCATAATCCTCAAACGTCTTCACATTTGTCTTCTGCTGATGCTGAGATTGATTAGTGAGGTAAATAAAGAACACTTTTTTTTTCTAAAGAAAAAATGTGTAAATCTTAGCCACCATTTTCCATTAAAAAAAACAACATATCTTGCAAACGGTAAATTTTTCGCTGAGAAAATCATTTGTGATTTGTTATTTTTCTATTTGTAAAATCACTTTTCACTTGTTATTTTTCACAAGTCGCATGTGATTTTTCGAATCACATATGATTTTTCTGGGGGAAATTTTGAAAAAAAAATTGTCAAAAGTATATAAAAGTGCATATCTATAGAAAGATAATTTAATCCTCGTCGCGATGGATAATTAACTTCGCATACCGATTAATGTTTTGCGAGAAATTTTATTTAATAAAAAAAGATGAAAGTGATTTTTTTTATTTGATGAAAAAATGAATAGCTTGGATTGCATGGTTTCTTTTTTAGATAAAAAAATGTTCCGTATAGATCTTTTGTCATATGGATTATCTTCTGATAATGAAGAGCACGGTAGTTACAGTTCAGTTTTTAAAAGGTTTTTTTTAACTAATTAATTATTTAGTTATATTATTTCAGTCGATATACATTATGGTAGAAAGTTAGAAATGTAAAAAAGGAGAAAAAGAGAAAGGAAGTACCGGGTCCCATTGTTTTAAATTTCCACTACGCTTGGGAAATGTAACAAACCTGTCAAAAGCAAACATGGTTCTTTTTGTATATGACTATATGTCTAACCGTGCCTGTTTTCTAGATTCTTAGGATTTTTTTGTATATTAATTGTAACAGGTGCGTGATTTTTAGTTTGTTAGGACGCATATTGCGTTTATCTCGTTATTTGATAAATATTAATACGTTAGTTGAAACATATAGACTATTTGATAAATATTACATTTGCTGGGATTACATACAATCATTATTAAAGTGTCGGTTATAAGTTAATGTAATAGCCGAGATTGCATGGTTTGTTCTTTAGATAAGAACTGTTTTTGTCATCTGGATTTATCTTCTGAAAAAGTAGAGCACGGTAGTTACAGTTCAGTTTTTAAAAGGTCTTTTAACTAGTTAATTATTTAGTTGTATTATTTCAGTCAATATGCATTATGGTAGAAAGTTAGAAATGTAAAAAAAAGTAAAAAAGAGAAAGGAAGTACCGGGTCCCATTGCTTTAAGTTTCCTTTATGCTTGAGAAATGTAGCAAAGCTACCAAAAGCAAAAAGAGTTTTTTTTTGTATATTGACTATATGTTTAACCTTGCATGTTTTTTAGATTCTTAGGATTTTTTTTGTAAATTAGTTAAAACAGGTGCATGATATTTAGTTTACTAGGACGGCGATTGCGTTTATCTTGTTAGATGATATATATTACTACGTTAGTTGAAACATATAGACTAGTTAATAAATATTAATACGTTAGTTGATAAATAAATCATGTTGTTTATCAGTTTTATAAAGAAAATCATATTGTTCATCAGTTCATCTTTTCTAAAAACAAATTCCGTTGTTCATCGGTTTTCTAAAAAAATCATGTTATTCATTTAGTTACATTATTTCAGTCGATATACATTACAGTAGAAAGTTAGGAATGTAAAAAAGGAGAAAAAGATAAAGGAAGTATCGGGTCCCACTGTTTTAAATTTCCACTACGCTTGGGAAATGTAGCAAAGCTGCCAAAAGCAAACACGGTTTCTTTTTGTATATTGACTATATGTTTAACCATGCATGTTTTCTAGATTCTTAGGATTTTTTTGTAAATTAGTTGAAACAGGTGCGTGATTTTTAGTTTGTTAGGACGCAAATTGCGTTTATCTCGTTAATTGATAAATATTAATACGTTAGTTGAAACATATAGACTAGTTGATAAATATTACAGGTGTTGGGATTACGTGTAATCATTATTAAAGTGTCGGTCATAAGTTGTTAGGATCGTATATTTGGTTGATATGGTGATTCGGGAGGTCTTGGAAGATGGAAGAAACCCATCTTCAAGTTAGAGAGAGAAGCTAGAGAGAGAAGGGAAATACTATGTGTTTATTGATAGGAAAGGTGAAAAATACACAAAGAGATCTCACCCCTCCATGGAAGTATGGAGGGGTTTATATACCCAAACACATACATCTATGGGTAATTGACATAACAAGCCCATGTGTTTGAGGTAACAAAGATAGAAATAGTAATCCCGCCAATGTCGCTCCATTTACGAGTTAGGAGCGATTCCAACAATCTTCCCCAATGGGACGCATATAAGGGATTACTTACAACATTTACTACAAATATAGAAAACAAATAAAGAAAGGTCTTCATAAGCTCTTCAAGTGCGAGGATGATGAAAGGTTACGCCTTTGTCTTCTTCGGTACCTTGACTTGAGAACCGTTTTCTTCACTTGTAGGCAAATGATGTAAAATGCATAAATTGGATTAACTTCCCCAATTCATGCCACATGTCTTTAGCGCTTCTTCAGACACTCCTTTGGCGAAGTTTCAATCGACTTCCCCAAACCGACAACCGTCTTCAGCAGATTCGAAACTTTGATGTAGTGAACATTTCCTCTAACTTTGACGCCAAGACGTTAGCCGAATTTGTAGATGAGCGAGAAACCACACAAGGTAATCTGACTTATTGCGGAAAACTGTTCGGGGTAACATGCAAGAAATCAACAAGATCTTCTCACATATATAGATGCTTCACACCAAATGCACTCACTAAAGACGAAATGAAACGACTTCCCGAATGTTGCGGTTCATCGTAATAGTAGTTACCGTTAACTGCAATTACTCGATAAAATGACCGTGTGTAAGGCATCATAACATCCTATTTAGGTAATCTTCACACACGATAACTCGTGAAAGTGAGACGATAACACCAAAGTGAGACGTTTGAACCACAAATCGCCTCATTTCTTCCCCGATGAAGAAATTCATGAAAGGAAACGGGTTTCAAAAAATCCAAAACATCAAAGAAGCAAGGAACACCTATACTCTTCCCCGATGTTTTCAACGAATCGAATCATACACCACGTATGTTGATGATGAAATTGGAGACATCGAAACCATGTATGTTCAATTAATCGAACAAGTGTGAAGTACCATAAATATCTTGTGAGAATCACCGATAAAAACTTCTACTCGTGTATACTCTTCTCGCCTAACTCTTTACCGACCCCATTATCATTCCGACGGCTTTTGTAGTGACTACCGATGGAGAAAACCCAATATGACGAACTTGAGATCAAGAAAAATAACCCGAACTTGTGACTTAAACTTGCACTATTGTCGACGAAGAACCCTTTTTCTTATCACAATCGGAAAAAGGTAAACTTAAAGTTTCTCAAATTATCCACAATAGTGTGACACTGAGCACAACAACGTAACTCCTTAAAAGTGATAGTTATAAGTCGTGAGCACAACAACGTAACTCCTTACATCGGGTTCAACTAGATAACTCAAGTCTTTGTCATTTGAAACAAATAAAGCTCTAACAAGGATCTCAAAGAATCATGCATCCAACCAACCCCGATATCTTCAGATACTAAGTACACGCACCCGTGATATCCCACTTCAACCTCAAATAAATAATAAAGAATTAACTCCGTAGTCACATCTTACGGTTACACTCTCACGACTAGCCTTCGTTAACGGTTAAAGTGAACTTGATAATGGTTTTATCCCGATCTTGTCAAAAATGTATCCCCGTGAAAATTTGTCATAACCAAAATACCACTCTTAATATGAAAATTTTTATAACCAAAAAAATAACTTTCGGAGTATAAAATTTTGATAGTCCAAAATCATGACCCAGCCAATTATCACTTAATTATGGCTTACTTCCAATATTATGATATCATAATACAGCCCATCCAATATGTTACTAGCTGGTAGCCCGAATACTAAGTGGGAGTACTCGGATTAGAAGCCCATCTTATGACAACCCGATCCAACACCTAGAATCTACACCGGATTGAAAGTGGGGATAAAAGCAAATCACATTTCAATTTTAACCTAAACCTAAAATGGACTTAGTTTGTATCCGCCCCTTTCTACCAACTACTCCCAACTATCTTACATCTCACCTCAAATCTCAGATCATCAAAACAACTCATCATCAATCAATAATCTTGAAACACTCATCACATCAACCATCTTAATCTTCTTTGACACTACTACAAACACAAAACATCAACCATACCCGCAACCTATGTTAACGATTTCAGCACATATCCGAACCAAGAAGGTGTTTAAATGGCTTCAAGATTCTTTTGAAGGGTCTAAGGTAGGGTGTATGTTTTTGTAATTCGTCTTTGGTCTAAGAACGAATCAAAGAAAGAAATGACATATTTTGTCATAATCTTTCTTTAATATTCGGATACAAAATATCAATGATGAATAAGGTTCAATAAAAACTTAGAGGATAAAGAATCGAACCTAACTCGAGATAAATTATATGATCAGTTTTCGAATGGTTTGATGTTTGGTTGAGAGTTGGGGAGAGATGAAAGGGTATTTTGATGAGTCTAGGTCTAGGATTAAGTTTATGGAAGTCTCGGACCGAGGATGTTGTCAAAGACAGAGGTTGAGACTTATGTGGTAAATGGTATAAGTATGTCGATGTGGTCAAGGTCATTTTTACGCGTAACTTTTCTTTTCTGGCTTAGGCGTAGCATTATTGAACCCTTACGCGTAGGCATATATGCTTATGCGTAAGGCATGTTAAGCGTAAGTCTGCTTATGCGTAAACCAGACTTAGGCGCAAGCCTACGCATAACTTTTCTTACGCGTAACTTCACAGCTACGCGTAACACCTTTGTAGATTCCCCTTATGCGTAAGTTTAGGGTTTTGACCCTTTGACCACTTTTTCCGACGAGTATTCCGACTGAAAAATCCGACCATCTTCATAAAATACCCAGAAAAGCATAAAACTGCCTCTGTTTTTGCCAGTTTGACCATGAAGATGACGGTTGACCAAATATGTTTCACAGATATATTGGTACAAAAAGCATAAAAATAACTGCTTGGACCGCTTAAAGACCAAGATGTACATTATACAAGATATGGACTTTTGTGTTGACCAACAAGATACATTAACTTGTAAAAAATCGATAACAACAAAAGTGTATTGAAAGGTTAAGACTTTGTTTTAAAATAGATTTTAATACAAGGTTTTGATAAGAAAGCATCACCAAAATCAACCACAAATAAAAACCGACCGGCTCTTGATACCAATGTTAGGATCGATATTTGGTTGATATGGTGATTCGAGGTCTGAAGATGGAAGAAACCCATCTTCAAGTTAGAGAGAAGTTAGAGAGAAGGAAATACTATGTGTTTATTGATAGGAAAGGTGAAAAATACACAAAGAGATCTCACCCTCCATGGAAGTATGGAGGGTTTATATACCCAAACACATACATCTATGGGTAATTGACATAACAAGCCCATGTGTTTGAGGTAACAAAGATAGAAATAGTAATCCCGTCAATGTCGTTCCATTTACGAGTTAGGAGCGATTCCAACATAAGTTAATGTAATAGCTGAGATTGCATGGTTTGTTCTTTAGATAAGAACTGTTTTTGTCATCTGGTCTTATCTTCTGAAAAAGTAGACCACGGTAGTTACAGTTCAGTTTTTAGAAGGTCTTTTAACTAGTTAATTATTTAGTTGTATTATTTCAGTCCATATACATTATGATAGAAAGTTAGAAATGTAAAAAAAGGAGAAAAAAATAAAGGAAGTACCGGGTACTATTGTTTTAAGTTTCCATTATGCTTGGGAAATGTAGCAAAGCTGCCAAAAGCAAACAAAGTTTTTTTGTATATTGACTATATGTTTAACCGTGCATGTTTTTTTTATTCTTATGATTTTTTTGTAGATTAGTTAAATCATGTGCATGATTTTTAGTTTGTTAGGACGGCTATTGTGTTTATCTTGTTAGTTGATATATATTAATACATTAGTTGAAACATATAGACTAGTTGATAAATGAATCACGTTGTTTATCAGTTTTATAAAGAAAAATACATTGTTCATCTGTTCATCTTTTCTAAAAACAAATTACGTTGTTAATCAGTTTTCTAAAAAAAATTACGTTGTTCATTAGTTCGCCGCTTTGAAAAAACCAGTCGCCGCTTTTAAAAAAATCACATTGTTTATCAGTTTACTAAAAAAATGTGTTGTATATTGACTATATGTTTAACCGTGCCTGTTTTTTTATTCTTAAGATTTTTTTGTAAATTAGTTAAATCAGGTGCATGATTTTTAGTTTGTTAGGACGGCGATTTCGTTTATCTTGTTAGTTGATATATATTAATACGTTAGTTGAACATATAGACTAGTTGATAAATATTAATACGAGTTGAACATATAGATTAGTTGATAAATATTAATACGTTAGTTGATAAATAAATCACTTTGTTTATCAGTTTTATCAACTAACGTATTAATATTTATCAACTAATCTATGTGTTGAACTAAAAAAAATCATGTTGTTTATCAGTTGTTCAACTAAAACTAATCTATATGTTCAACTAAAAAAAATCATGTTGATTTATTTATCAACTAACGTATTAATATTTAGAAAACTGATAAATATTAATCAGTTCATCAAATTTCTTTAAAAAATCACTTTGTTCATCATTTTTCTAAAAAAAATCATAATATTCATCAGTTAGATCTTAATGTTTATCTGTTAAGAGTGGAAATAGCAAAAAATAAGCTAGCAAAAGTAAAAGGGACGCTTGTCACTATGTGATGACTTTTTAGAATTTGTTCACTTTCTAAAAGATCACAACCCATATTAATAATATATTTTTCTCATTTTAAGGTTTTAAGCACAATTATTTATTTATCATATGTAGTAAAGATAAAAATAGGCAATTTTAATTCGAATACATTACATACGTAATGACTAAAATACATATACAAAGAGTGCATAATCAACTCATCATTTCACATGTATACTATCGGTTTATTTTTTACTCTAATCTTTAACGTTGATTTTGCTATGCGTCTTAATCTTACAATTAAACATACTCTTTCTTAATAGACTCTTTTTCTTAAAAACAAAAAAATAACATATTCATCATACATAAGAATTATTTTCCGTTTTAAAATTGCTAGTTTTGCAACTACTTATTATTGTAATTTGTAATTTGCTATTGTAACAGCTACCATATTAACCATTTTATCTTTATACACTTTTTTCATATCGAGAAACAACATAAATAGTTATTGTGAAGAATACAAAAGTATGGGTAAACTATGAAGAATACAAAAGCATCATATAACCAATATATATAATCTAATATATGTTTTACTCATTTCAACCCATCTACTTCGTCTTCCATCACTTTTATATTATTTTGTTTCTGCCATCTTTATTTGTCTTCATTTGTTGTTGTTTTTAATCCACCTTAAGTGATACATGGAGTCCCAACCCAAACTTCAAAATTCTGAAAATATTATTACATTCATACGACATGAGCATCCGCTTCAGCTCGTGGATTTGCAGCCTTGCTATCCCGACTATCAAGAATTTAGTGATGATGAGGAGGAGGACAGGGTTATAAAATGGGATTTTAATAGTCCATGTAATCAGTGTGGAAAAGTTAATTAACGTGTATCATAGGTATTGCTATAAGTGTACCGATTCATGTGTTTACTTGCTTCACAAATCATGTGCCGCAC
The DNA here is from genome assembly GCA_022545495.1 of Chrysanthemum lavandulifolium. NCBI lineage: Eukaryota > Viridiplantae > Streptophyta > Magnoliopsida > Asterales > Asteraceae > Chrysanthemum > Chrysanthemum lavandulifolium. Next base: position 41,646,244 of record CM040241.1, on the reverse strand, counting down.
TTCCCACAACATTGATACAAAAATCCCATATTATTTCAACTCATAAGTTAACCCTTAGTCAGCGAGATAATAGATGGCGTGTTTGTTTTGCTTGTGATACAAGTATACATGATGAATGGTGTTATGATTGTTCAATCTGTTCAAAGATTTATAGTTTTATAGTTTTTATTATAGAAGCATACATGTCAAATGTGCCATGATTGGAAGAGAAAATCATATCATCTATCATCCCAGTCACCCACACCCACCACACCCACATATCATCTATACACCTACAAATCTCACATATAACCTAGCCTTAACCCTATTTTCACTCACCAGAACCCCAATACAACTGCTCCTTCGCCTCTTCATCTCCGCCTTAATCCCCCCTCCCTCTAAGCCTCTCATGTGATGCCGCCACCTCGTCTCGCTTACCTAATTGCTCTCAATCGACCGGCACGACATCTGATGTAATTTCTCCGGCCCTCCGCCCTCACAACGGTAACATAATCCTCAAACGTCTTCACATTTGTCTTCTGCTGATGCTGAGATTTTGAAAAATCACTTATGATTTGTTATTTTTCACAAGTCGCATGTGATTTTTCTGAGCGGAAATTTTAAAAAAATAATTGTCGAAAGTATATAAAAGTGCATATCTATAGAAAGATTATTTGATTCTCGTTGGGATGGTATAAATAACTTCACATAACGATTAATGTTTTGCGAGATATTTATTTAATAAAAAAATATTTTTTTAAATAATTATTTAGCTATATTATTTCAGTCGATATGCATTATGGTAGAAAGTTAGAAATGTAAAAAAGGAGAAAAAAAAGAAAGGAAGTAACGGGTCCCATTGTTTTAAATGTAGAAAGTTGTCACAAGCAAACATGGTTCTTTTTGTATATTGACTATATGTTTAACCGTGTCTTTTTTCTAGATTCTTAGAATTTTTTTGTATATTAGTTGTAACAGGTGCGTGATTTTTAGTTTGTTAGGACGCAGATTGTGTTTATCTCATTAGTTGATAAATATAAATACGTTAGTTGAAACATATAGACTAGTTGATAAATGTTACAGTTGTTGGGATTACGTATAATCATTATTAAAGTGTCGGTCATAAGTTAATGTAATAGCCGAGATTGCATGGTTTGTTCTTTAGATAAGAACTGTTTTTGTCATATGGATTTATCTTCTGAAAAAGTAGAGCACGATAGTTAGAGTTCAGTTTTTAAAAGGTCTTTTAACTAGTTAATTATTTAGTTGTATTATTTCAGTCAATATGCATTATGGTAGAAAGTTAGAAATGTAAAAAAAAGTAAAAAAGAGAAAGGAAGTACCGGGACCCATTGTTTTAAGTTTCCATTATGCTTGAGAAATGTAGAAAATCTGCCAAAAGCAAACAGAGTTTTTTTGTATATTGACTATATGTTTAACCGTGCCTGTTTTTTAGATTATTAGGATTTTTTTTGTAAATTAGTTAAAACAGGTGCATGATTTTTAGTTTGTTAGGACGGCGATTGCGTTTATCTTGTTAGTTGATATATATTAATACGTTAGTTGAAACATATAGACTAGTTGATAAATATTACTCCCTCCGTCCAATATTTATAGTCCACATTTCCTTTTTGGGTTGTCCCAAATTAAATTTCAACTTTCTTTTTTAAGTAAGAACTAGAGAATATAGTGGGAGAATATTTATTTAAGTGGTTGAAAACTAATATGACCCCACTTCTATTAAACTTTGTGTTTTCTCTCATGACAATAATTTCTGGACGGAGGGAGTAATACGTTAGTTGATAAATAAATCACGTTGCTTATCAGCTTTACAAAGAAAATTATATTGTTCATCAGTTCATCTTTTCTAAAAACAAATTCCGTTGTTCATCAGTTTTCTAAAAAAAATCACGATGTTCATTAGTTCGTCAGTTTTAAAAAAAAAATCACATTTTCATCAGCTCATTAGTTTTCTAAAAAAAAATCAAGTTGTTTATCAGTTTTCTAAAAAAACGTGTTGTTCACCAGCTTTTGAAAAAAAATCACATGGTTTATCGTTTAATCGGTTGCAAAAAAATGAAAAATGGTGTTATTCATTTTTTTTTTTTTTTTTTTTTTTTTTTTTAAATCACGTTATTCATCACTTCAACAGCTTTTTAAAAACATTACGTTGTTCATCGCTTTTTAAAAAATCATGTTATTCATCCGTTCATCAATTTTCTTAAAATAATCATGTTGTTTATAAGTTTTCTAAGAAAAGAAATCACGTTGTTCATCATTTTTCTAAAAAATCATAATATTCATCAGTTAGATCATAACGTTTATCTGTTAAGAGTGGAAATAGCAAAAAATAACCTAACAAAAGTAAAAAGGGACGCTTGTCACTATGTGATGACCTTTAGATTTTGTTCATTTTGTTAAAGATCACAACCCATATTAGTAATAATATTTTTCTCATTTTAAGATTTTAAGCACAATTGTATATTTTTGATACGTAGTAAAGATAAAAATAGGTAATTTTAATTCGAATACATTACATATGTAATGACTCAACTCATCATTTCACATATATACTATCTGTTTATTTTTTACTCTAATCTTTAACGTTGATTTTGCTATGCGTCTTAATCTTACCATCAAACATAATCTTTCTTTATTGACCTGTTTTCTAAAAAAAACAACAGAATTGACATATTCGTTATACATAGAAAATTATTTTCCTTTTTAAAATTGCTAGTTTTGAAACTATTTATTACTCATGTATTGTAATTGCAGCCATATTAACCATTTTATCTTTATACACCTTTTTCATATTGAGAAACAACATAAATAGTTATTGTGAAAATACAAAAGGTCTGTTATATAGATTATGTAAACTGTGATGAATACAAAAGTATGTTATATAGATTTTGTGAACTCAACACAATTCGCATGTATATCTCTTTTTAGGGAGATGTTTCACTTTAACTTTTTCTTTTTTAAATAGCAATTTATTTTATTCGCATAAACTTTTTCTTTTTAAAGGACAATTTATTTTAAAGCAAGAAAACAATTACAAGCAAAGCATCCATTATACTTTTTTGGTGCACGTACTATATAACATTTCAACCCATCTAATTCGTCCACCATCACTTTTCGCCAATTCTATTTGTTTTCTTCTAACCATCTTTTATATAATTTTGTTTCTCGCCATTTTTATTTGTCTTCATTTGTCGTTGTTTTTAATCCACTTTAAGTGATACATGGAGTCCCATCTCAAACTTCAAAATCCTGAAAACATTATTACATTCAACCAACATGAGCATCCGCTTCAGCTCGTGGATTTGCAGCCTTGTTATCCAGACTATACAGAATTTAGTGATGACGAGGAGGAGGACAGGGTTATAAAATGGGATTTTAATAGTCCATGTAATCAGTGTGGCAAAGTTATTAACGTGTATCATAGGTATTACTATAAGTGTACCGATTTATGTGATTACGTGCTTCACAAATCATGTGCCGCACTTCCCACAACGTTGATACTAAAATCCCATATTATTCCAACTCATAAGTTAACCCTTAGTCAGCGAGATAATAAACGTCGTTTTTGTTATGCTTGTGAGACAGATATACATGATGAATGGTGTTATGATTGTTCAATCTGTTCACAGGAGTTTATTTTTGTAATATTGGTTATAGGAGTAAACATCATCTTGATAAACTTTATTTGCATTGAAGACGCTCTAAGTGCAATGTGATTATTGCTACTGTTATCTGAATGCATAAGAAGATTTAGGGTCAATGGATATAACTTCGCTCTTGTAGATCCTGCAAAAATGAAAGACAGTATGCAGAAAGGTTTTAAGGTAAAGATAACGACAGGCGAAAAGAAACTTCCAAAAAGTTTGAGGTCTCATCAAAGTTGGAGCACTTATTTTAGTATTTCAAAGACTTATTGTTGTTGCTTTCTGGTTCTTTTGTTAAATGTCTTAAATTCAGTTTTTTAAAGGTAGTGTTGGTTTGAAGAAATAAATGTTGAATGGGTTGAGGTTGTCGTTATAGATAGTTTTGATTATCCTTTGATGAGGATGTGTATCTCGTTGGCCTTCATTGTGCCTAAACTGATTGGGCTTTATCAAGATGGTCGATAATCCACATTTGGGAGGAATCGAGATAGTTTTTCTATGTTGTTTCTTTGTTTATCCTTCCAAGTTCCCATTTTCTGTTCCAAAATATAACCCGAAAACCAGGATTCCATTTGACATCTTGCTCATCAATTGCACTATTGAATATCTCTTTTAACTCAGAAAAACCTCTGAATTTTATGTTTCATTCCCATCTTCGGGCACTCGTCACCGGTGATCATCAAGAATAGAGCATCATCATGCGGAAAAAGTATCTGATACAGACACACACACACACTTCATTCAATTTGTCTCAAGTAATTACAAAGTACCTGTGTTCAGGTAATTAAGTTATCATAGCAAGATCTGCCAGTATCTGATCTCTGTTTACATCAGGTTCTTTGTCATGTCATTGTAATTTAAGCTTAATGTCAGATATGGTGGAGTAATGACTAATCACCACTTTTTGACAAGATTTTTAACCCAAGCAATTATATAGCCATTGTGCCAAACAGATGAAAGATCCAAAAGTAACGGCATAGTTGGTATTATCTTACCCAAGTGGTTCAGGTAACAAGCTAAGTTAACTGGCTCCAATGTTTACACTAGAAGTTGCATTTATCTTTAGCGGGTGCTCAGGGACATAGGATGGACCTGTCAAAAAGTAAACCATCAAAGTTTCAAACATTTTTTAAAAAAAATCCATTTAAGGTAGTCTGACCCAGAACCACTCAAAATGATGGCGTGACAGATAACATATCGGTAACTTATGACCATGTCATTTTTTTTTCCTGGTGTAGCTGCTTGGGTGCTTGCAAAGATTGAGCTAATCAAATTGTAAAGGAAATGACGAGACCACAAAATAGCAGCCTAAAACTCGGTTATCTCATGTTATATAAACTCTTTGATGGTTTTTCGGGCACAAAAGTAAATTGCTAACCCAAAACAAAAATGGGAATAAAGTTTGCTATGCTTTTTAACTTATTTATGCAATTAGCAATTAGTCCTTTTCGGAAAAACTTCAAGGAGTATATAGCATGATGGGTATACATTATATAAGCAGAATGACTATTTACCTTGTTCAACGTTAATCTGTAATGAATCTAGAGTAATTATGCCATCAGTCAATGGAAGTAACTCGAGCTTTACAGTAACTGTCGATCGGGAAGGAACACACCTGGTACCAAAGAAAGAGTGTTTGGTTAAAAGCACTAAAAAAGGAGGTTAAGAAGACAACCAATTTACAAAAATAAAGCAGTGTAACGGCCATTAAGTTTTAGAATCCACATTAAAGTCTTACCCTAGAGGAACTCTACTCTTCAACCACATATGGGTACAGGCCAGATCACTTTTAGGAAGTATATCAGAAATGACATCTGTTTTCTCATTAAAAGAGCCAAATTTACGGTCACGATCATCACCACTATTCGAATTTAGTAACTTAGATGCTGACCAGAGCCTCTGTAGTGCAGTAGATTGCCTATCACTACTCACTCTAACGGGCTCATAAAATGGGCTCATTGGTGATGGAGGCGAACAGTTTAAAGACAAAACAGAAGGAGATGAAAATGAAGGTGGAGCAAGAAATGTTAACGTCAAATCCTCGTTTGTTAAGTTTGAAGCATGAAGCGTTAAAACCTGAAAACAAACAGTACACACTGAGCTATCGTGTGACGTGTGTCCACAATTAGATAATCAGATTCATAATAATCAAGTTTAAATATTGGGCCAAACTGGTCAAACGGGTTAAAAGTCTCCAGTCTATTTTCAATGCATACAACTCCTGAATTCTTATTGGAATTTTATTGTCTTGTAATCATAAAGAATACGTTATTTATTCAAATGAATTATTTTCAAAAAGTAACAAAAAAGTGATTCCGGGTCAAACCAACCCAGCCCATTTCATCCCGTACCAGACAAATGACCCTTTTTATCACGTTACAACCCATTTTACCAAATCTAGAAAATGTTTTCCGGATAGAAACCTGAACAGGTAAGTTAGGGATTCTGTCATCTGGGTGGATAGTTTGTCTTGACATTTGAGACGCAACGGATATCAAAATATCCTTTTGGATATGTGGTCGCCAGTTTGTTGGCTGCTTGAATAACAACCTCGATTCTGCACGAAATATAATTACATACTCAATATATATTACAACACAGTTTTATAATCAGATACTATTAGAAAGATCCACATTAATTACCAGTGTAGTTGGATCTACATGATACAAGAACTGCATATTTATTAGCAGGCGAGGCACCACGGTCTACATTGGAGAAGACGTACACACTTCTATCCCCTGGAGCATTAGAACTCCAAAGTGGTGTTGCTGGTTTGAGAATGAAAGAATGTTCCTCACCTTTCCTGTCAAGCAAGTGTTTGACTTGGTCACTATCTATATTACCCTTCCATAATGACGAGAAGTACCGTGATCATGACAAGAAATAACCAAGAGAAGAAAGAAATGAGAAAGGGGATTAACCTGAGGGCTAGACCTGGCAAGCCATGGTCATTGCCAGGTTCGACACACGCAACTGGAGAAGACATAGAGGGTCCACCTTTAGAAGCCTCCTCAAATATAACTGTTATGGCATCCAAGTATATAACAATATCTGGTACATGTGCTGGAGAAACATTCTGCATAAATATGATTTAACACACCATCAGTTAGCTCCTTTATTAGTTATCTCGTGTTGCTAATGTTGTGAGAGAGCATATAGAAGGGTGGGCACTCTAATTTAACTATTTGCATAAAATGCCAACTTACATTCTCATTTGTTCCGTTTGTGTCGTTATAACTTCTGTGTACATGATAGTCCAAAATAGCGGGTTTGTGTCCCGTTTGGGTCATTTGTAACCAAAACACTCTTTGAAACGGGCTATTGATTATAACAATTTGCATATCGAGATGTTAAATTTATGTGTAAAGTTGATAAAGTTATAAATAATGATAAAACTTATACTATTAAGATTCCCGATCACAAAATGACTGAAACAGGACACAAAACAATCTTTTAATGTGCAGATGTACAAAAAACATGCAATTACTAAAACGTGACAAATGAGAAACATCATTGGTATTTAATGCAAATAACCCTTAATTTGATTGTATTCAATTTGAACAACATGACTAACACTATAATTCAAAGGCGAAACAAAAGTTTGTACCTTTATTTGAATACAAAGAAGATCCTTTGTATTGCAGTCAGCAGCAAAGCAATGAACCTCTAAAGGTTGTATAATTTCAATTTTCCTCCTCCACCTTCTACCCGGTATGTAAATTCCTTCAAGTCCACAACGAACAGAAAACCTTTCTGGTTCCAGTGGGACCCCTCGAAAAGATAAAAGACCTTCAACACTTCTTGCACTTCCAGACCTGTTAGACGAGACTTGATCCCAGTCATCTACGTCGTTGTTTAGTCTAGAACCACTTTGTGATGAAAGTGACGACATTGAATGACTCCTTAACTGGCCTAATAAAAATTCTGAGAACCAAATGAGCTTGGGAGTTTGCTCTGGTCAATGAGTTACGAGCACTTGCATTGGAACTCGTGTCTACAGAAGACACAAAACGAGGTGGAGAGACAGAATTTTGTACAGGAAGCAACCATTTTAATAGATCTCCATAAGGGTCTTGTTTTGAGTGATCAATGTTTGCTGAGGTTTCATATGATAACGTTGACTGATATTTTTCAAACTGAAGGATTTCCAGAACTGGATATTTCCACGAGTCTACGCCGATATTTATCTGTAAAAGCACCTGCATCCTTCCAAACAGGTAAACAGAATACAACATTATAAATAAGAAAAAAATGCATCCTTCTGAATAATGAATACATTGAGAACTAACAAGTAAATAAAATACTCCGTAATAGTCATATTATTCAGACAGTCTGTTATTGTTTGCTTAGGCTGCATCAGCTTCTAAAGGCAAGTTGGTTGTCTTAATTGCACGCCTGTCCTTCTTAAATCCCAACTAACCAGTATACATGATTCACAGACACTCGGTTATTGTTTGCTTAGGCTGCATCATCTTTTTCTTATGTTCACGCGTGTTCTTCTTTTCACACTACCCAAACTAGTTTCTGGAAACGCTTCACTGGATTGAGGGTAGCTAACATGGAGAACTTATCAAAGCAACAACAGGACATAAGCACACGCGGTCCTATATGTATATACATCTGTAAGTGCCTAAACACTAAATTAATGAACTCATCTAAACTCTCATTCTATCAATTCTTGTGGAACATCTTTCACTACTGGAACAAAAGTTTTTACTCTGAACATGCGGTCCTATTGTGGGTCATCACCAGTCATAGATCAACATGTTCCTAAGCAACGCAAAATGAAGTCTTACATAGTCTAGTCGTTAAGTCTGATATATCAGAAACGACTAAATTACTTTTGTATTTTATCTAACTTACACAATATTTTATGTTAAAGTATGTCCAAATATGCAATGCGCCTCGTGGTACAGGTACTTATAAAAATCAAGCAGGATAAACAAGTTGGGTCGCATGGAAATGCAAGCCTAAGCATGCAGCTCTCTGTTCTTAACTAACAAGTAAATAAATATGAACGTAATGATGTATATCTTTTATGAAACATACCACTATGTCTCCATTAGCAAGCATCATACATTTAACATCATTTTTCGCAAGTCCGCCTGAGGTGCTAGCATCAAGACTTCCTCTATCAACTAACATAGCGTCCTTACAGGATTCGATTGGAATGAATTTTCCTCCAATTGTTGATGTTGATCCTGGAAAAGCTTTCTCGGGTTTCCTTCTCGACCAAAGAGCTTCATCTGCCTCAGCAATTCGAGCAAAAAAATGGGATTTTTTAAATCTTATCAACAACTCTTCCGCCTGTTCCTCCTTGCTTGGTGATAAGCATGCTATGATATGAACTTGTTCACCTTACAAAACAGAAAGTTTTATCACAAAGCGGAAAAGAACGGAAATAGGTTCTAAAGATGAGCAACTACCTGGAAAAACAAATGGGCGATCCAAGGATCTAAATGACAGCATATCTGATTTTTGACTCCAATCATCGGAAAGCTCCTCTGCAAAAGCATTCGACACTTATGATGACTTGTATTATGAACATCAGTTCGTAGATATACAAATTATATTTGCCAGTAAACTGTCTTTTTGAATTCTAGTAGAAAACTACTAACTGACTGAGATCAATTTTCCAAGGAAAACATGTCCAATAGTCGTGAGATAAAAGAAGTCAACATGTTTTCTAAAAGGAATCGTATTTATTCAGAGACCGTTACTTGATAGAGCAAAATAAAGGTGTAAAGTAATAAAGAAAAGTAGCAAGGGATTACTGCACGGAATGATAATATATCCTTCTTCATGAACATCAATGTGCTTATCTACAATGGTCAAGCCAGTCTTCGTTCGTAAGCCCCCAAATCTGCCAGTCTCATTAGCTGATGATGTTACTGGATATACACTTGCAGCTATAAGATCATCTAACTTTGCAGTCAGCTTCATGTTGTTTGATTGTGTTTACGCATCTGCAGGACGGGACCCTCCCAGAACATTTGCTGGCTCGACAAGAGTTCCTCTGAAATGCAAAAGATACGTCTTATTCAACTGACCTCTAAACATATGGCTATGCATCAATAGATTATATGCCTATTCAGTTGAAAATTAACTCTACGGTTACTTAGAAATTAGAACTAAAATTCAATCAACTTATCAGAAAGAAATATAAGCCTAACGGAAACTATTACATCAAGTGCTCCGAGTATAAAAAGACCTACAGTGAAGCACACTTTAACAGACATTTTCGCACTTTTCATTCTTGATATCTTTCTTAGACACGAACTTTAGGATTACTTATCTTATATCACCTTCAGGATTTATTTAAATGCAAATAAGAACTTTTGAGTGCTTGGGTGGAAAAACAGCTTATACTCTTGGGCTTATTTAGACAATGCTGATCAATAGCCATAATAATCACTTCTCCAAAAGCATCATATGAAATGCTTTTATCAAACAGCTTAGAAATAACAATAAGCTGAAAATATCTTTTATTAATTTGTTAATAAATTATCATCCCTATCACAATACTGATTATGATTCTTACTTCTGCTTATTCACACTATTCCTAGTAATTCTCCATAACTTTATCAATGCTGAGTAACAGCACCCAATGCGCCACAATATTCATTCTTGATATCTCGATTTTCTATCATTCCTACTTACTAATGGCATTTACGAGCAACCAGCGTTTCCACTTACTAATAATTATGACTATAGAGCTATGTTACCACACGCTTTATCAAAACAAACAGCTACGGCCTCTTGCTACATCTATCTTCGCCAAACATACCCCAAAACCTCCTTACTAAACATTATAATTACATAATACCTAAATTTAAATCTAAAAAAAAAAAAAAAAAAAAAAATCATAATAAAAATAAACTATTTACACAATATACATTTCGGTATTCATATTTAATTAATCTACTTTTAATTAGCATTAACAATTGACATAATTAGTAAGGTGACGTCATATTTAGGATTTTTTATGAATGAGGTGACGTCATAGTATGTGGAAATGAATACCGATCGGAAAAGATGACCGTTGGAGGTTGATTCAGGTAATGTGATTTATTTTATTTATTTATTTAACCGGTCAAGTGAATCTATTACTTGTGTTTGTTAGTCGAGTGTCTTTGTTTTGGTTTGGTTTTCGGTTTTTGTTTTGGGTATTTTAATTTTCGGTTTTTTTACGGAACTGAGAACCGTGGATGTGGAATGAACCTGACACAAGAGCAAGATTTTTCCAAAATAAGAAACCGAGAACTGAACTGCGGGGGTCTAAATTTTGATTCGGTTTGGACCAGTCTGAGTTATCGTTGATGAATTGACTTTACTCAATTACCCTTACGGCTGCTAATAAGCTCGTGGTTAAGGCGGGTCGACTTAGGTTAAGATGTGTGTGAATCACATAGATTTTTCATGTGTATTATAAAATTATGTCAAAATTACCAGTTTATTCATGTAATGTGATTTGATTTATTTATTTATTTAACCGGTCAAGTGAATCTATTTTATTTAGGGACCACATAAACAATCAATACAAAGAATCCACGCTGATGTGGCAGGGGCTGATTGATTTATTTTGATACACTTTCTCTCTTTTCTCTATAAATAAATAAATCAATCAATCAGACCCTGCCACATCAGCGAGTGGATTCTTTTGTGGATTGTTTATGTGGTTCTAGCATTCCCTTTATTTAGTGACAAAGTGTTTACATACTTATTACTTGTGTTTGTTTGTTGAGTGTCTTGGTTAAGGGTGAGCATATGACCCGAACAGACCGGACCGACCAGAAGGCCGAGGCCGGACCGACCAGGTCCATCCGGTCCATGGTCTCGACTTTATTTAGTGGTCTTGTCCGGTCCGGACCAAAACCGACAATTTGGCCTTGTTGGACCGGACCAAGCTGGGCGGTCGGGATCGAGACCGGACCGACCATTCGGTCCGGTCTCGATCTAGAGTTTATCCGAAATCGGTTTTCGGTCCGGTCCGGTTTTTGGACCATGCACACCAAGACTCTTGGTTGCCGTTTCGGTTTCGGTTTGGTTTAGTTTTTGGTTTCTGTTTTAGGTATTTTAATTTTCAGTTCTGTGAAAACGTAGAGGGCGTGAATACGTTTCCGTTTAAAAACTTAATATCTTTTGTATCAAATCGCTTATTAAGCTTGTTATAATATGAAAGTTCCAATTATTGTTTGTGACTAATATAAAGCATAGTAAACCAAGTTGACACACAAGCATGATTGCATGAACATCAAGTCATATCACAAGCAATAATATAGTGCAAGTATAAAGGTAAAGTGATAAAGAAAAGAAAGTGCAAACCGGATACGAAGATTTATAGTGGTTCAGTCACGGATCTCCTTTCCGCCCTACTCCACTCCCCGAGTACCCAACTCGAGAGTTACTTCACTAAATTAACAAGCTCCCTTCTCGGCGGAGAAAACCTTACAAACGTTGCTTACACTTTTTCCGGTACAAAGCTAAATACCGGGTTCTAGTTCGAGGTAGAACCAACCTAACGTCGCGTATACAATATTTCCGACACTAAGCTAGATGTCGAGTTCTTTCCGGGTACAACCACTCCGTTATGTTTTAAGGCCAACATAACAAACTATCTAATCTAGTTTGGTGAAAGTGTTGTGATGATGCAATAATGTTTATAATGATGATCTATGACACAAATGTCTAATGGATATGAATGACTAATCTAAATGATCTTCTTAAATAAGAAGTCTTCAATCAATGAGTATAACAAGAGATCTTGAATCTTCATATGTTGATATGCTTTGGTGAATGAGGATGGTTAGATCTCCAAGTTTTCCTTGGTTGAACAAAATGTAAAATATGCTTACAAGAAAGATGAACGTTAGAACCGTTATGATCATGTGATGATGAGAGTGATTAATGTATGTTACTACATGGTTATCTATAGATCTAAAAGATGAAAGAAAGATAGAGATATTGTGTGTTGGAAGGTATGAGAAAATGAGAAAACAAATGGTTGGTATTTATAGCCAAAGTGGTAATAAAAAATAATAATCTTTTATTAGATTTGATATCTTATAATATTTTCCAAGATCTTGCAAATCTAACTAAATCTTCTAAAGATTTTAAAGAGATATGATGATGCATGCAATGATGTAAAAATACATTTTCATTTAGATTAAAATGTTCATGAAAATAAACTTGTAAAATGTATTATGTAACTAGTTGATAAAATGTCTAGTTACCTTTTATAAAATAAAATATCTAGTTGAGTGTTTGTCAAAATAAAATGTATTTTTTCAGGTGCAACTAAACTTTAGTACTTGTATGAATATTATAGCTAGTTTATTTGTACAAATAAAAGTATATATTTGTTAGACATTTTACAAAAGATGTATTTGTATAAAATACTTGTGATGCAAATTTAAAATGAGGTTCGAAATAGAATAGTTAACCTATTAAAATACTTAGTGACTCTAAACGTATTTTAAATATTCTAAATGATTTGTTAAGGGTTTTGATCATAATAAGACATAACAAATATGTACGAACTTGTGTTGTAACATACGAGGACTTGAGACATCGAGAGGTGTTGAATGTATGTTGAGACAAAATGTGATTACGAGTAAGTTGTACATTTTACGTTATTTATTACAAGTTACATGTTTGTCATCAATCAAAACAAGCGAGACTTTATAGCTTAAATATCGTAATATTTGCACTAACAAGTTCTTTTACGGAACTGAGAACCGTGGATATGGAATGAACCCAGCACAAGAACAAGATTTTTTCCAAAATAAGAAACTGAGTAGAGAACCGCGGGTCTAAATTTCGATTCGGTTTGGATCATCTCAGTTATCGTTGATGAATTGACTTTACTCAATTACCCTTATGGCTGCTAATAAGCTCATGGTCAATGCGGATTGACTTAGGTTAAGATGCATGTGAATCCATAGATTTTTCATTTGTATTGTAAAATGATGTCAAAAATACCAGTTTATCCTAAATGCAACTTATGCAATTTTTTTTCTCGTTTCTCTCTCTTCTAACAAACTCTCCGCCAAAATTTCCACCATTAAAACCCTGTATTTTTCTTAAATCTAGCTCACTATAGTACATAATTCCAAATTCTAAAATGTTGATTTGATTCATAATTTCATTCTACACACCATGATATAATTTTTCCTGTTTTACCTTGTAATTGAAATTGTTGATTTTGGTGCCAAAACTCAAAGTCTCTCATATTAGGAAAATTTGTTGTTAATACTGTTAGTTGAATGTATATATAGTTTTAGCATGTCGAATAAAAGAAATCACACAAAAGAAAAATAAGAGTTCAGAGATTCAATGATCATGTAGTGGGAAATTTAAGTCGAAACACAATGAAAACATGGTTGAGACTACGAGAGGATGGAAATAGGGTTGTGGATTTGGGAGTAAATGAATCTGTTGAGGTGTTAGCTATGAATAAGGAAGGTGATGAAATTGGAGATAATGTGAAGAATAAGGAAAGTGAGTGTAATGGATGAAGGTGGTGTGAAGGATAGGTGTCGAATCTTTTGAAGGAAATACAAACAGAGGTAGTTAATGCAGGTTCCGGTGAAACATTTGTACCTAAGGTTGTAAGTGTTTCTATACCTAGTAATCAATATGAAACTGTTATTTGTGATAATGAGGACAATTGTAATAATGATGTTGATATAGTGCGATGAAAAACCAAATCAAAAGGAAAATTACTCCTATGCTAAGGTGCTTAAGAAGGATGTAAACACTATTAACAAGAAACTTGTATACATTGCCCCTAATGTGAATAAAGAAGGTGAGGAAACAGTTGTATTTGATGAGGAAATTATGCAAAAAGGTAGTATGAAATGGGCTAATACCATTTTTTGTTACTTTGTGGGGCAAAATATGGGAATCCATGAATTAAGATACCATATTAGGAGAATGTGGAGTAGATTTTGCCTCAAGGAAGTGAATGACAATGGTAATGGTATGAATCTATTCAAGTTCAGAGATGAAATAGGAATGAATCAAGTTTTGAGTCACAGACCATGGATGGTGAATAGTAGGCCATTATTTGTGCAGAAGTGGGACCCTGAAATTGGTATGCTAAAAATTGAACCAGTGAAGTCTCCTATTTAAGTCAGACTACTTAAACTACCAATGGAAGCATGAAATGTCGAAGGGATAAGTGCTATAGCCAGTAGTCTAGGGAAACCAAAGATTATGGATCAAGTAACAGCTAGTATGTGTCAATTGGGTGTGGGCAAAATTAACTATGGAGAGTTGCCGGAGCTATTCCTTGTGGGATGGAAAATGGCTAGTGCCAAAAGGCACCCGGGATCAGGGTGTTCCCGCTAACCTACACCTTTTGTGGAACTAGCAGAAGTTGATGCAATGAAAGAATTGAAGACCACAGTTAAAATTGAATACTTAGATAAGAATAAAAGTGTCAAAGGATCCAAGGAAGTCCAAGTTGAGTATGAATGGAAACCTAATAGAGGCGATCACGCAAAGTATTTGGGCATGGTCTTGAGAAATGTGGTATTAGACCTAGAACGAATTAGAAATCAAAGAAAGCGAGGTCGCTAAGGAAAATGAATTGAAAGAAAAGAATGATGTCGGATGAAGAATTTAGAGATGTGCGAGAATAGGAAAAGGCATATAATGCAACAAAAGAAAATGGGCAAAATGGATATTGAGGCCATAGTTTCAAAGAAAATAATATAGGAAGATGGATAGTGGTAATGGCAAAGGTAAGGAGAAGGTACCAGAGGAGTCCGCTAGTAATAACAACAAGGAAAAGAACTCAAGTAAAAGTGGGTTCATGAGAGAAGGGTTGGCTCAAGTGTGAATACATATAAGGTTTTGAGTAATGAAACAATTGAGGAAAGCAATGATTTGAGGATATTAAAAGATAAAATGGTGGTGGATGTATATTTGAACAAGAAATTGCGACCTACTTATACGATAACAAATATAACTTAAAAGTTGCTTCTAACATATAGATCACTTGATCTAGAGAGTTGTTCTTCTTTCTTTCTATTTGTGATCCTCATATAGGTCCTTCTCTAAGGCGAGATCACGAGCATTCTACAAGTCATCCAAGCAAGGGTCCTTGATTGATTTGTCACCCGCAAGATTTTTGTAGCTAAGATCTTGTATTTGATATTTCACATATTTGTTGTGTAATAGTTGTGTTGGTTTGGTCCACCGTACTACGGACTCGATTCAGCTTTGCACCGAAAAGTGTAAGCAGCGCCAGAAGGCTTCTCCGCCAAGTGAAGGAGTTTGTTGACATAGTGCTTGAACTCGAGTAGGTGACTCGGGAGTGGAGTAGGCAAGGAAGGTGTCCTTGTAGCCAAACCACTATAAATCGGTTGTGTCATTTCTATCCCTTATCTTTATTTATTTGCTTGCATTATCATTAGATCTATACGTTCTCAACATCCATACGATTTCACATAATATCGGATCTAAAGTTTTTGAAATCAATTTAAAATCGGCAAAACTATTCAAACCCCCCCTTCTAGTTTTCCACAATTGGCATCAAGAGCTAAGTTTATAAAAGTTTTAAAGTAAAATTGTATTTTAAAAACTTTTCGATCACTATGGGTTCTGAAAATTATAAGGAAGGGCAATCTATGCAACGACCACCACTACTTGAAACTAATGATTTTATATATTGGAAAAATAGATTCAAACATATGTGAAGTCTAAAGATATTGATCTTTGGTACATTATTGTTGAAGGTGATTTTGAGGCTACCTCAAATGATGATAAGGAAATTTAGTTAACATACCTCATGATAAACTAAATGATGAAATGAAGAAAAGCTTCTAAAAATAGTGAAGCAAAATGGTTTTATATAATGCTTTACCGAAAAGGAATTTGAACAAATTTTACTCAAAACCTCTAAAGAAATTTGGAATTCTTTAGTTGTAACTCATCAAGGCAACGAACAAGTTAAAAATAATAAATTGATTTATTTGTTCAACAATATGAACAATTTTCAATATCGACGAGGAAACTATAGATCATTCATTTGCTAACTTTAATACTATTATTACATCTTTACAAGCACTTGATGAATCTTTCAACCGTAACCATGTTAGGAGATATCTAAGGGCACTTCCATCAAGTGGAGATCTAAGGTGATCACATCAAGAGTCAAAAGATTTGACAACTCTCACCCTCGATGAACTCATAGGCAATCTAAAAGTCTACGAGCTTGTTCTTGCTAAAGATTCCAAGCCTCAAAGGTAAAAGAGAAACACAACTCTTGCCTTAAAAGCCAAAAGGCTTCAAGCGATGAAGAGAACTCTTCCTCGGGTAGTGATGACGAGGAGTACGCTACGGCGGTAAGTGGACTTTAAAAGTTCTTTAGAAGAGGGAAGATACGCCAAACAACCGTATGACGATAAGAAAGGCTTTCGGAAAAGCAAAGAGGAAGAAAAGCCAAAGATGATCGTACTTGCTTTAAATGTGGGGACCCAAACCACTTTATTAGTACGGATGATCAAAAGGCGTGAGCTGCACCGGGAATGAGCGACGAGAAGGACGAAGAAATTTGTCTCATGGCAAATGACGAGGTATGTCACGAATACTATAGTAGTTCATCACTGATGACGACTCATTGCATAATGAATATGACAAACTATGCAATATTAGCTTAAAACTAATTAACAAAAATAAGCTTTTAAAGAGTCAAAATCAACGCTTAGATAAAGAAGTCATAGAAATAAAAGCAAAACTAAAACGCTTAGAAAAGGGTAAAATAAAGCAAGTGGTGAATGTGAACTTTGTGTTCAACTTCAAACACTAGTTGATCATTTAGATTCTAAAATTGCTAGAATGAGTACGAACACCTTAGATACAATACTCGATGGTGTTAAAACCGGTAACAACCAAAAAGCTCTAGGTATTCATCAACTTGATCCATCAACTAGTGAAAGTAAAGAAACAAAATTTGTTAAAGAACTAGACAAACCAGCCACTGTAGTGGCGGATCCCACGGATCCCCTAAAAAGGGAACCGGCTAGTGGATGATCGATCCGTGGATCCGCTGTGACAACTAGTGGTAATAACATAGCCTCTTCATCTAGAACTGAGTTCGTTATCGTTAATAGGAAGAAACCAACTCATGTCACCACTAGACATCCACCTCCAAAATATAATCCTACTTTGCAAGAAACAAAGCACCATCTTTCAAAACATAATGCATCTAGGAGACCTAATAATGTCTATCCAAGAAGTAACCATCAAATGGGATGGAACCCTAATATGCAAAACGGTTTTCTTTTCAAAACTTTGCTCCATGGAATGCATATCATCTTATCCATACATGTCTAACATGAATGGAATGTTTAACACTAATGGACCCATGAACAAATGGGGACCAAACTTTGAGTTTATTATTGTTTTAGGTGCTTAAAGGAATCGACCTAGACCCCGATGAATGGGTCAAGGATAGCGGTGCACGAGGCACATGACCGCAATAGGGTCTATTCTCCACATATGAACTGTAAATGGAGGTAATGTGGTGTTTGGAAATAACAAAAATAGAATCATCGGTAAAGGTGATTACGCTGATAAAAAGTACAATGGGTGTTTACTTTCATGGGATGTTGTTTAACATCGTGGTTCTCTAAGAAACAAACGCACTAGCAATATCAACAACCAAGCCGAAGCGCTCTCAAGAAAGCATGCCAACAAGCACTATGGATGAAACAAGCGTTAGTAGACTACGACATTCATCTAAGCGACATAGCCATTCTATGTGACAACAAAGGTGCCATCGACTTAAGTAAGAATCCGTATTGCATTCTCGCACAAAGCATATAGAGATTCGTCACCACTCTTAAGAGACAATGTTCAAAAGGGAACATTTCTATTGAGAAGGTAGCATCCGAAGATAACATAGCCGACGCCCTCACCAAACCGTTGAAGGGAACAATTCAACCTACTTCGCCTTGGTCTTGGTTTAATGGAACACACGTCAGAACTTATTTGACTCTACAAGGTATGTAAATACTAGCCTTTCTTCTTTCTCAGTCTAGGATCTCTATTTCACGCACAACTCACAAACAATACGGAATTTTCAAAACCCAAGATGAGTTTTCCACTTATAGCTTTCTTATTTTTTTATATACA